>CM062805.1:969600189-970085189 GCA_031772625.1 Pinus tabuliformis | reverse complement strand
GTTTTTCGCCATCAGAACCAACTTGATAGTTGGACAACCCTTACAACATGTCCTCATATCATAGACCAATCGACAACTTTGACAATGTTGTGAGCCCTTCAATAACAAAGTGACCAACTCCCTCTAAAGTTGTACTTAGTTGTGCACACTCTGATTCATTGACCCTTCAAAGTAGTTTTGATACTATGTTTTTTTTCCAGTGTACTAGAATCTAAGTTAGGGTTTTAGAATCACTAACATTACCAATCCAATATACCACAACAAACTACTTTGCATAGTGGAACAAAATACAACAGTGAATCTACTAGTGCAAAAAATATACAAGTTTTTACAATTTTCAACAACCCAAACTTGTTATATTAACAAATTGTAATACAATTGTCTAGTGCTCCCGTACCAAGGATAATGGCCCTCATACATCCACTAATACAAGAATACAAACTAGGAGTTGTTGTCAACAACTGTGAAACCAAACTTCCATGAACAAGATACACTTATCGTTTAGTTGATGTAGTTGACTTCACAACTTCCTTGATCGTACCCTAAACACAATTGTTGGTCCTTCTGCTCCTAATTTGTAGCACCTACCTCTATCAATGGTCCTTCTCCTTTAGGTAAATGAACTTGGCTTCTCTAACTACTCTCTAGCTGATTTTTAGTCCTTCAACACATAAGTACTCTTTTTGAGTTGTTCACAACTTCATTTTTGAAAAGCTCTCAATTGCCCACTGCTGCTCCTCGGCTCCTTTGGGACCTCTCCCCTCTAATTCCTTCCTGTGTTGCTCCATTGAAGACAAGCTTTGGGCTAGATGGCTACCACCTATCACTACAATATGTCCTTTTCCAATAATGAGCTTGGGTTGACTCTCTTAGTTGTCCTTTTTCTTTCAAGGTGTCAATAATAAAGCCTCCAAGTTTCACCCTCCTTACAACTATCAATGCCCTTCTTGGAAACTAATCTAAGGCTACTTTGAGTACCTAATTGTTTCCCTGCAACCACCTTAAGATGCCCAATATAAATATGTCCAACATGGACAACTATCTAATATAAACAACAACTCAAACACATTAACGCATACCCTGGTACCTGTGCATATTGTTATAGCTTCACAGTCTAGTTAGGGCATCAAATCAAACTTGTTTGACCCCTCCTTTCTATTGCAATAATAATCCATAAGTTGTGACCTTATTCAAACTTGATTATTCTCCTACTCACTGCCTTCTAGGAGTGATACCAACCCTTATTTAGGCATTATGACCCCCTTCCAAGCTAAGGTACAAGGCTCGACCCTTCTCCAAACAGTCCCACAGAGCTCGGCCTCTAAAATAGAGAAAGATGCCACCAAAACATGCACTAAACAACCCAAAAATTTCCTCCACCTAATCGGCCTGCATTCTTGATCCTCTTAGCCTTCAAATAGTCTTAAGAAGTGATCACGAATGATCTCCTTCTTCCCTTCATTGAATTCCTCCTGATCTATGACCAATTTTAGATGTGTTTGTCTTATGTTTTGTTGCACTCGGATGTGGTCAAATGAATTCCAATGTCACTTCTATTTATATGTTTCTCCTTGGGCCTCAATGAATTTCTTGAGGGCACTATTCTAAGCCAATTGACATGTCCTTATGCCACAATCCCACTTGAAAAATAAATAAAAATTATTATATCACTTTGTAGAGATCCTCTCTTGGTTTTCTTTATTCACCCTAGCTCATTTTAGGGTCTTCTACAATCTTCAAGGGATACATGTTCAAAAATACTAGTGGTTTCACACCCACAAGCTTGGGTGCAAAGCCCACACCTTGGGTTCTAAGCCCAAAAACCACTTTTGTGGAGCCCATTCCTCCAAAACCTTGAACCCTAGGTCTTGGAGTGCCTCACAAGCTATCAATCTCAACATAAGTATCTATAACCTTCCTATGCGAGGAAGCCTTGGAAAATGATGGATCTCCTTAAGGATTGTATAATAGAGAGGGGGATTGTTATAGAAATATTTGGGCACTGCAACCCCAATCTCATATGTCCATAAACCAAGGGCTTATAAGCCCCTAAAAGTGTTGTTACACACCCTAAAGGAACAAGGTCAGCTGATTACATCATCGCCCAGAAGTTCTCCCTGAAAAACTACTCAAAACTGGTCAAAACTGAACCATACAGATTGCTCAGTTCTAAGGGTACGATGCATCTCACTTACTACATGCAGAAGGTGCGATGCATACTGAAAATCCCTTCTGTAGGGTGCAATGAGCGAGAGCAGACAAATGGCAGAGGCAGTTGGCTAGGTGGAAACCCAGAGGATCTTCTAGAAACTGCTCATTTGACACTTGCCTCTCTGAATTCTCCCAGGGATGAGTAAGAGATAATGAAATCTCCAAGTGGAACCACGAACTATCAGAGAAATGACACTAATCAAAAACCCAAAAGCTGACTCACCCACCTGCAAATATCTATATATGGATTCCTCATCCTAGAGATCTAGAGGCTGGAATTTTGTATCTTGTAAGGAAGTGTTGTTGGTTTCTCTGTGGAACATCATAGTGTTGGGTGATATAGCTTTTCATGAGGTGAAAAGGGCTTTCATGCTAGGAGGATGGCATTGGATCAGATCAACGGGTTATAATCCTCTCTTCTACTACTTCTATCAATAAATCTATTTGAGTTTTCCTCCATATTCTTGTATAGCTCTGAATCTTGTATTGATATATGCATTTGTATGGTTAACATATATTTGATCCTATATGGCTTATGGTTATATATCTCTATGCTTTGATGGTATTATGCTGCTTTGACTCTACAGGTGTTCTTTGAAGCGGGACAAGTAAGGAAGGAGTGGCAAAGATCTGTCAAAGGGGAGAGGAAACAAGCAAGGAGCCAAGCGAAAGACTGAGGTTGGTACTCTCTGCTTCTCTCTCATCTATTTCTCATAAAGGAAAACACAAGTAACTTTAGTTTGTTTGTTTCTAAGATAGCTACCCGTCTTAGTGGGACTAGCAGCTCTGAATGGACACTAGTTTTCCCAATAACAAAATGGCGACTCCGCTGGGGAGCGAATAGCTTGTTTGCTTGTTTCTAGTTTGTTTGCTTTATAAACTACAGATGGAGCCTGAAGTTAAGCCAGCTAGCCTTCGAACTACATTTTCTATGCAACTGCAAAGTAGATCAACGTTGCTTCAGTCAATCTCCGGGTTAGTTTATGAACTGAACATCTGAATTGCAAACATCCTAAATGCCCTAGTGGTAGCTCAAATAACCTCATTAGATCACCCCCTATGCTTTGTGTTTACTGCCTATCATTAGCTCAGCCTAAATCCCTGAACTAAGCTGCAAACTGTGAGCAAAAACCAAGCTCAGTCTCATCCCTGGACCATCGCACTGTCTCTCATTGGTAGTCTGGATGCATCGCACCTCCCATGTGCTGAAGGTGAGATGCATCCCTGTTTCCCTGTGTTACAGGTGCGATGATTAGGTAAGACTGTTTCTGCCTCCAGATTTTGGTTTTCTCTTCATTGTCTTCAGCTTTATTCAGTAGTTTTGCTGTCTGTGATCAGTATACCACTGTTGAAACTCCCTTCCTTTGCATTATTCAGCCTCCATTGTATAAAGAATTGTGAATGTTTTTATGTATTTTTCGCCATTTACAGTTCTCCTTTGCAAACAGTAGCTTAATAAAACTATCGTCTTTTGATTTGAAAGTGTCGCAAGTGTCATTTTCAGTCAAAGAAAAGAATCCTCCTCTTTTTGATAGTCGATTACACTTTTTCTCTTGTATTTGATTTGAATTAATAGTATTTCAAGTGTCGAAAGCAGTTTTCAATTCAAAATCGCAAAGTGTCATCTTAGTCTTCCTTTCGTTTTTTGAAAAGAAAATTGTTAGTACTGTCACTTTGAAAGAAAGATAGTTCAGATCTGTACTTAGCATTCTTTTTTTCATTCACACATTAAGAAAGTGGAAAAAAAATACATGCATGTGCATTTGCATTTAGACTGCTTGTGGAGATTGATTTAGGATAGTGCATCTTAGTGTGTGCTCTCTGCTCTATGTCGAAAGAATTTTGCTTCTCTTTCCTTAGTAGCTAGGATTTTCATTGCAAAAAGAGAAATAAACGATTGTCTATCATCTTAGATTGCATATTTAGGAATTGTATATCTACATCACATCGTGAACCTTAAAGGCAAACTTCTTAAGAAAGATCAACCGTAAAATAAATTTCAATGAACATAAAAACGCCTTGGAACCTAACGCACAACATTTAGAAGTCTAGGCTAGAGACATATTCCGACATCGTAAAGCCGGGTAACTATCGCTTTCATCGTAGGTTGGGTGATTCCTCCTCTTTGAGACGACAAGTGCCAGTACAGACTTGTGCTCCCATGTACCGTCGAGTATATATTGGGAGACCACAATAGGCTACATCCTTTATCCTTAGGAAGCCATGTATGCCGCCCTATCGATCGCAATGCACTAAACATAGCATTCGGGAAGATTGACTGCCGTACCGTAAAAAGTATTCTGCAGTTTTGCGATTGGTTTGGTAATCCCTCTGTCTAGATTTCCAGAGTAGTCACTTTCATTCCTTTTTAGACTCCTTAAAAGAAAAGGTCCATCTAATCACTTGTCACTTTAGGCTCATTAAAAATCAAAGGTGACTAGAGTCATCTTCAGCGTTTTCTCAACTCTTAAAAATTGAAAAAGCAAGTTGTGTCAAAGCGTCATAAAATTTATTTTAATCGGAATAACATCACTGTTCCCTCATTGGTCTTAGGTTGAGAAAATGGAGTCCACCAACCAAGGATTTCCCCTTGGGGGAAATCCAAGTCCCTTCTCCTCTTGGGGAGATGTTGGTGCACCCCATATGGCCACATTGTCCCTTCCAGGACTGACAATTTTCCTGCCAGTATGGCTCTTCTCAACCTCTGTCATTCAAAGCACCGTGATTCCTAGCAATCAAATCAGCAACCAGATGATACTATAGTTACCCCCCAACCTTCTACTTTGTTTGTTTCTCCCTCTCTTTCTTCCTCTTCGCTTGGTGAAGCTAGTAAAACTAAAAACCAAGTAATTGAGAAGAAGAAGAAAGGGAAGGAGAAGAAGAAGAAGAAGCCAACGGAAAAAGGGGGCAACCATCCATCGTCCGGAAAAAATCCACACACTACATCATCCAAACCTAAATATCCATGTGTCATTTGTAAGGGAGACCACTATCATCGAGATTTTCCTTGCATCCCACGGATCTTAAGGGACTGGTCTCCCCGCTTCCACAATCCGGTGTCCTCAACCTCTGACGATCATGTTGAAATTACACTGTCAACTAGTGAGAACGAAGTCAATGGACAAAAAGGAAGATCTAAAATTCCTTGTAGACTGTGTGAAGGTGATCATGCCATCCAGCATTGTCCCTTCCTAGACAAAGCTAAAAGAGTCTTGGATAACTGTCCTGCTTCACGACTACGGCTTCTTCCCGGATACAAGAAACTCTTACCGAGTCCATCACTAGTTGAAAATCCAACTGACACACCTTTGTGGTCAGTCGAAGCATCTATCATTGAAGATAAACCCTTTGAGTCCACACAGGATCAAAGTCAACAGGTCGAGATAGCAGTCGACCCTTCAGAAGGTCTACCTTCAGATGATACAGTCACCAAAGAGAATGAGAACGACACCATTCAAGTTATTTTCGTCAATATAGAATCCGATGAACATGGGGGAAATCTACCCGTTGCTTTACTGCAGGAAGGAATTTCATAAGAGATTTACCCGACTGTTTATTCGGTCCCTCCTCCAAGCAACCTAGTCGTTTCCTTCGATTGGAATCTACTAGGCAGACCTCGTCTACCATCTAATGTACCATTCCGAATCACAGTACAAGCTTACATAATGGTCATGGTCAGTACTATTTGTGAGTATCCTTTCCTCAACTGCTTGGAAAATGGTTGGTTTTCCATCGCTTCTGCCTGAGATTCGAAATTTGACAGGCTTCAACAAAGGAACCAGTCGACCGTTAGGGATCCTTCCAAGTTTGCCTATAACTTTGAGAAGGAAAATCGTCTACCTGAACATAATGGTAGTCCAAGGACCTTTAGATTACAATCTACTCCTTCGGCATGACTACATTTATAGCATGGGAGCTATTGTTTCCTCACTCTTTCGAGTGATGTTTTTTCTGCATGAAGGCAGAGTGGTCCAGCTCGTAGACCAGCTTTCATTTCCCGATTCACACATAGCTAATAGTCAAGTGCCATCCCTAACTGGTCTTTTTGTGCAAGGAATGTCTCATCAATCTCCAGCTAATCCACCTGATGAACGCGAGTGATTCAGTGAATGTGGCTAAACCCAGGAGGCATGCACCCTAGTTTGCTTCAGCAGGAAAACCCCAGTTATAAGGTAGGTTTCCGTGTAGGAATATGACTAGTCTGGCACACCCGTTCATTTAGGAAATTGGGATTAGACTGGAATAGGATTCCCTCATCAAAGGTTAGGTGATTGGAACTGGAATCACCTTCGTCCATTTTGATGGACAGAGCCAAGGAAGTGTTTTGTCTGCTACGCGGGTGGAACAATCTTGCTAATGCAAGAACTTCTGTATGGTGACCTGGAAACTCTACTTCGTTATACTTGGGGGCATGCAAACCTTTTTGCATGCAAGTGAAAAGTGACCATTTATTTTCTTAGTTTGTAGGTTCTTAACCCTTTAAACTCGTAGGTTGGTCGTTCCTAGCTTGCATAACGAAAGGCTCCAGAGCAAAGTTTCTAATGGGGCAAGCTCCCTAAAAAATGAACCTATCGATGAGACATCCTTATTATACGACTGGCACGAGCAGTTTTACGCAAAGTTCAAGCTCATTAAAAAATAAACCTATCAATGAGAAAATGTTCCCCCAGAGTTTAAGCTCATTAAAAAATGAACCTATCCATCAGTAAATAACCATTTTGATCGCATAATCATCAGCTTTTGAGCCTTGGTCGTGTTCTTACCATCACCTTCACTCTTTCTAGCCGATCATATGCCTCCATTTGATTGTTTAACCCTTTTGAGGAACAGCTGCGACAAGTGATGCTATTAATCCATCTTCTTTACACTGCCGTGATTGAAAAGTTCCAACCCTTACCTGGAACTAGCTGCTATCCGAAAACATCACTCGTTCCTCAAAAAACGAGTCTCCTTTAAGCTCTTTTCATATGACTCATAAAATATGAAAAGATTGTCGAGCAATTGGCCTCTCTAGCTCGTGAAAGCGATCGGAAGTGCCATCCCTCCTCTAGATTTTAATCTTTTTGGACCTGAGGGATCATTACACAAAAAGATCGAGCGCTTGCCTTGTTCGGCTCGTTAAAACTATCGAAAAGTCATCCCTTTCTTAAGGGATTATACTATGAAAATGGATCACTGGAGTTGCCTTTCCGTCTCTTTTTAGACTCTCTAAAATTGAAAAGGACCGAGTTATCTTTGTCGTTAAACTCGTTAAAACAATAGCGACAAACTTGTCCATGCAGACAAGAGCGAGTTTCACTGTCGCTAGGCTCGTTAAAACATAGCGACGAGTTTTCCCGAAGGGAAAATTATAGAAAAATCATATGTTATCCTCCTCAAGCTTGACAAAAATAAAGAGGTACTGGTCAGAAATGATTGGGGAAAAATCAGGAAGAAAACTTGAAGAAACTTTATTGGTGGCAAGTCGCTCTTGAACATGACAATTTCACTCCATCACCATGATTGAGTCGGGTTGGGTTATTCCATTCACCGGTCATATCACCATTAGTCCTCCATACCATCCATTCTTGGGGTTAACGCTACCAATCCATTTCAGTGTCACCGATATGTTCAAGAGAAGTCGCTCAGAGAATTCACTAACCTAGCTTACATCTCATCTGCTGCAATACCTTCACGCTTCATTCTTTCATGACTGCCACCTTGAACCTTGTATCATCAGATCATTTTCACCTCCACAAAATCATTTGCTCCGTTTCGTATCGTAGATGTGGGATTCATTAGGGCCCTCCTACGATGAGTCACTTCTTGTCGACATCAGCTCATTATCCAAGAAGTTGACTTAGGAACAACCCTTTCAGTACTTTGAAGCTTGCATGCCTCAATGGCAAGTTTCTCACTTCTGACGACAGGTTTACATCAATGGCCTTCGACCGGAAGATTTTGCGTGGTGTTCGACATCAAATCATGTATTCACACCACGTGAATTGTACTTCCGTACCTTGAGGTTCATCATCATTATCGATGATTCCTCTCGCGCCTGTTAACAGCTTACATCATTGGCTAGTAATCAGGTGATGTCTTTCCATGTTTGACATCAGAACATCCTTTCACATGGATCGACTTGTACTTCGGGCGAAGATTAAATGAGTTTGAAGACCCCGGATCTAGTTTCATCCATCCCGGCTGCGATATATTCAGGAAGATAAAGACATCAAATGTACATCATAGCTGCACAAATAATCATCCAAGCTAAGGGATGATGGCTCTACCAGAATCATCAGTCTGCCATGCATACGATTGTCTGTCCAATGTACATGAAAATGAATTTATAAAGTTGAGCATGGGAATTCTTGCCTCAGCTAGATCATGAAAATATTATGAAGATAATGTATTGTATTATATCTTATTACAAGTCACCTTCCAGTTCGAAAAACCTCGGGTCCTCATGATAAAGCATTTCACCTGACATCAAAAGATTTACGACCTCATGCTTTAGGGGGCAACTGTTATAGACATATTTGGGCACTGCAACCCCAATCTCATATGTCCATAAACCAAGGGCTTATAAGCCCCTAAAAGTGTTGCTACACACCTTAAAGGAACAAGGTCAGCTGATTACACCATCTCCCAGAAGTTCTCCCTGAAAAACTACTCAGAACTGGTCAAAACTAGACCATACAGATTACTCAGTGCTAAGGGTGTGATGCATCTCACTTACTACATGCAAAAGGTGCGATGCATACTGAAAAGCCCTTCTGTAGGGTGCAATGAGCGAGAGCAGACAAATGGCAGAGGCAGTTGGCTAGGTGGAAACCCAGAGGATCTTCTAGAAACTGCTCATTTGACACTTGCCTCTCTGAATTCGCCTAGGGATGAGTAAGAGATCATGAAATCTCCAAGTGGAACCATGAACTATGAGAGAAATGACACTAATCAAAAACCCAGAAGCTAACTCACCCACCTGCAAATATCTATATATGGATCCCTCATCCTAGAGATCCAGAGGTTGGAATTTTGTATCTTGTAAGGAAGTGTTGTTGGTTTCTCTGTGGAACATCATAGTGTTGGGTGATCTAGCTTTTCATGAGATGAAGAGGGCTTTCATGCTGGGAGGATGGCACTGGATTAGATCAACGGGTTGTAATCCTCTCTTCTACTACTTCTATCAATAAAGTTATTTGAGTTTTCCTCCATATTCTTGTATATCTCTGAATCTTGTATTGATATATGCATTTGTATGGTTAATATATATCTGATCCTATATTGCTTATGGTTATAGATCTCTATGCTTTGATGGTATTATGCTGCTTTGACTCTACAGGTGTTCTTTGAAGTGGGACAAGTAAGGAAGGAGTGGCAAAGATCTGTCAAAGGGGAGAGGAAACAAGCAAGGAGCCAAGCGAAAGACTGAGGTTGGTACTCTCTGCTTCTCTCTCATCTATTTCTCATAAAGGAAAACACAAGTGACTTTAGTTTGTTTGTTTCTAAGATAGCTACCTGTCTTAGTGGGACTAGCAGCTCTGAATGGACACTAGTTTTCCCGATAACAGGGATGCCTAATCCTAGAGAGTGAGTAGTTGCAAGCAATAGGAGACCTGAATGAATATGTTGTAGGAGATTCATGTTACATGTTAGTTGGGATCATAAGTGGCTACTTATGAGAAAATAACGAGTTGAATGTTATCCATGGCAACCAAATGGAGTAGATACACGGATATGTATTATATTGAATTACATACTTTGTCTTGTGTTGTGGATATATGTGTTTCAACTCATAACTCAACATTTATAAATTTGAATTCATATTGATTAAATATTTTATACATAGAAGTGGCTATGATATGCACATTTATTTTGATTATTCTTGTAGGAAAATACTAGAATGTTGTGTACTGATACAATGGAGAGGATGACATTGGGGGTACAACTAAAGAATGAAGACATACACATTGCTATAAAAACATAACATTGAGAACAATGTTGTTTCAAGGGGCATGGGATTTAATATACCAATTTTACCCTCTTTAAAACTTTGTATTTAAGTATGTTGGAATATTTTCCTGCATGGATATTTTATTACTATGTTTTATTTAGCAGCGTGAGGTAGATATGCCATGTTGGATTGAACATTTTGAACACTTGTAAATAAATTTATTTGGCATACTTAATAAAATGACAGGAATGCCTAAAGAAATAACAACTACAAGGGCTATGATATCACCAATGGGGAAAGGTAAGGGGGATTGCGGGACTGCATATGCCTAGTTACCTAATTCTTCTACCCACCTTGCCATTCATTTCATCTTTACTCATTTATGGTGTTATTGTGAGCCTAGCCTATGGTTTAAAAAAATTATAAGCAGGAAAATGTAACCTTCCCCAAATTTATGTTATCATTTCCTATATTCTTGGAGTTTGTATCCCCTACATTCTTGGAACTATAAATAAGTTGGGATTAGTTTTTGAGGATCCATCTCTCCTAAAAATAAGGAAAAATTGAATGGGTGTTATAGAAATATTTGGGCACTGAAACCCCAATCACATATGTCGATAAACCAAGGGCTCTTAAACCCCTAAAAGTGTTGTTTCAAACCCTAAAGGATCAAGGTCAACTGATTACATCATTTCCCAGAAGTTCTCCCTAAAAAACTACTCAGAACTGGTCAAAACTGGACCATACAGACTGCTCCATGTTGAGGGTGCGATGCATCTCACCTGTTACACACAAGGGGTGCAATGCATACTGAAAATCCCTTCTGTAGGGTGCGATGAGTGAGAGCAGACAAATGGCAGAGGCAGTTTGCTAGGTGGAAACTCAGAGAATCTTCTAGAAACTGCTCATATGACACTTGCCTCTCTGAATTCGCCCAGGGATGAGTAAGAGATCATGAAATCTCCAAGTGGAACCAATAACTATCAGTGAAATGACACTAATCAAAAACCCAGAAGCTGACTCACCCCCTTGCAAATATCTATATATGGATCCCTCATCCTAGAGATCCAGAGGCTAGAATTTTGTAGTTTGTAAGGAAGTTTTGTTGGTTTCTCTGTGAAACATTGTATTGTTGGGTGATCTAGCTTTTCATGAGGTGAAGAGGGCTTTCATACTGGGAGGATGGCGCTGGATCAGACAGCTGGGTTTTAATCCTCTCTTCTACTTCTATCAATAAATTTATTTGAGTTTTCCTCCATATGCTTGTATATTTCTGAATCTTGTATTTGTGTATGCATTTGTATGGTTAATGTACATCTGATTCTACATTGTTTATGGTATCATAGATCTCTATGCTTTGATGGTATTTTGCTGCTTTTCCTCTACAGGTGTTCTTTGAAGCGGGAAAAGTGAGAAAGGAGTGGCGAAGCTCTATCAAAGGAGAGAGGAAACAAGCAAGGAGCCAAGCGAAAGACTAAGGTTGGTGCTCTCTGCTTCTCTCTCATCTATCTCCCATAAAGGAAAACACAAGTTACTTTGAATTGTTTGTTTCTAAGATAGCTACCCATCTTAGTGGGACTAGCAGATCTGAATAGACACTAGTTTTCCCAGAAACAAAATGGCGACTCCACTGGGGAACGAATAGTTTGTTTGTTTGTTGCTGATGTTTTCTTTATAAACTACATACGGAGCCTAAAGTTAAGCCAGCTAGCCTTTGAACTGCTTTTGCCATGCAACTGCAAAGTTGATCAATGCTGCTTCAGTCAATCTCCGAGTTGGTTTTTGAACTGAACATCTGACTTGAAAACATCCTAAGTGCCCTGGTGGTAGCTCAATAACCTCATAAGATCATACCCCTATACTTTGTGTTTACTGTCCATCATAAGCTCGGCCTAAATCACTGAACTTAGCTACAAATTGTGAGTGAAAACTAAGCTCAGTCTCGTCCCTGGACCATCACACTATCTCTCATTGGCAGTCTAGATGCATCGCACCTCCTGTGTGCTGCAGGTGAGATGCATCCCTGTTTCCCTTAAGGACAGATGCGATGACTAAATGAGACTGTTTCCTCTCTGGATTTTGGTTTTTTCTTCATTGTTTTCAACTCTATTCAGTAGTTTTGCTACTTATGATCAGTATATCATTGTTGAAACCTTCTTCCTTTACATTATTCAGCCTCCATTGATAAGGAATTGTAAATGTTTTTTATGTATTTTTCGTCATTTACAGTCCTCCTTTGCAAAAAATAGCTTAATCGAACTGTCGTCTTTTGATTCGAAAGTGTCGTAACTGTCGTTTTCAGTCAAGAAAAAGAGTGTCGTAAAGTATTCCTCTTTTAGATAGTCGATTGTACTTTTTCCATTGTATTCGATTTGAAATGTCAATTCTTTGAAGTGTCGAAAGCAATTTTCCATTCGAAATTGAAAGTGTCGTCTTAGTCTTCCTTTCATTTTGAAAAGAAATGGTTAAAGTGTCGCTTTGAAGAAAGAAGTTCAGATATGTACGTAGTTTCCTTTTTAGCATTCACATGTTAAGGAAGCGGAAAAACAAATACATGCATGTGCATTTGCATTTAGACTGCATGCAGAAAGTGATTTAGGAAAAGTGCATTTAGTGTGTGCTCTCTGCTCTCTGTTGAAAGAATCTTACTCTTCTTTCCTTAGTAGCTAGGATTTTCATTGCTAAAAGAAAACAAACGACTATTTATCATTTTAGATTGCATATTTAGGAATTGTACATCTACATCACGCAGTGAACCTTGAAAGGCAAACTTCTTAAGAAAGATCAACTTTAAAAACCTCAATGAACATAAAAACGCTTTGGAACCTAACACACAACATCTAGAAGTCTAGGCTAGGGACGTATTCTGGCATCGTAAAGCCTGGTAACTATCATTTTCATCGTAGGTTGGGTGATTCCTCCTCTTTGAGATGACAAGTGCCAATACGGACTTGTGCTCCCACGTACCGTCGAGTATATATTGGGAGACCACAATAGGCTGATATCCTTTATCCTTAGGAAGCCATGTCTGCTGCCCTATCGATCGCAATGCACTGAACACAACATTCGGGAAGATTGACTGCCGTACGTAAAGTCCTCGGTAATTTCTCTTTAATTTACCACTAAGGTGTATATTGCAGTTTTGCGATTGGTTTGGTAATCCCTCTGTCTAGATTTCCAGAGTAGTCACTTTCGTTCCTTTTCAACTCCTTAAAATAAAAGGTCCATCTAAGCACTTGTCACTTCAGGCTCATTAAAAATCGAAGGCAACTAGAGTCACCTTTAGCTTTTTCTCGACTCTTAAAAATTGAAAAAGCAAGTTGTGTCAAAGCATCATAAAATTTATTTAATTCGGAATAACATTTTCCCCTTTTAATTTTGAGTTGATCAAGTAATCTGCAATCGTGGAAGAAAGTCAATCAAAACCCCATCGTTCGCGGAGACTAACGAGTCAACCGTCTTTGACTCCGGAAACGAAACCATTCCAGGCCAAACGATCTCATTTAACTGGGTCGAAATCTCCTGGTTTATTTGAAACTTGTGTTTCAACATCATCAGAGACTCCAGTTACTCCAATTATTTCTGGTACCCCTGCCTCTACAGAAGAAGTTTCGTAGTTACAAGAGGACATTAGAACTGATCCTAGTGTAACAGTAAACACTTCTATTCCTAAATCAGTTCCATCTAGGGATAATTCGAAAGGTGTCACCCTTTTAGCATATGTCGCTGCAGAGTTTATACCTTCTTCGGCACTGGAAATATTTTACGAACCTAACGGTATACCTCTTCCACCTGGACTGATTGATATAGAAGAGATTGTAGAGAATCTTCCATCTAGTACCCCATTGCATTTTGGAACCGTGATCCACCTATATCCTTCTACTACAAAAGTTAGTTCTTTTGATCACCCTTCATTGCAAGTTCCTGTCGAATCACTAGGAAATCTTTTGGATAGACTCAATATGTCTGAACAACCATCAACATCTAGGACTGTGTCAGCTGATACAATAGCAGCAAAGCCTCCTGCCGCTACTCCGACAATGTTCGCTAGTATACCATCTGTCCCAACTAGTTCTCAACTGCTAGATGGAGTCCACCCAGGGACTGTTTCGACAGCATGGTCTGTTCCTATTTGTTCATCTGGAATCTTATCTGGAATTTCTTATGTTGAGACTCAACAAATTGATCCTTCACATCAATATCAATTTGGGCAGTCCAGTCTCCAAAGACCAATTTACCCTTTGAACACTGGATTGCTACCATATGGGGGGCAGTATGCCTTTTCATTATTCCCTCCGAGAGAGCAACCATATGAGAGTTCACAACAAAATTCGGGTCAAGTTGGAATTGCATCCAGTGGTTGGGTACCAATACTGCCTCAACAGCCAAGAGTTGTATATTCAATGCAACCAAATCAACCTGTGTCGAACATTCCCACTACACCAGCTATTGTGATGGTGTCGCAAGTACAAGCGCTGCCTGTTGTATGTCAACCTCAAGTCTCTCAGGTCGTAATACAACAACCTCTTGTCTCCATGACTCAATCACAACCGCAGATTAGTGGCTCCTTAACTGAAGCGACTCAGGCTCAAACGGGTACTATCACCCCTCATCTTGGTCAAACATCCAGTATTGGACAACAGCAAATGGTCCAACAACCATGGCTGGTACAATATCAACAACCACAATTCTAGCAAGCTTACCAAGGACCTGAGCAACAAAGCTTTGCAGGTAATGGGCAACCGTATGTTTAAAATGGTTACCAACGATCATATTATAATGGTTATGCCCATCAACCTTATCAAAGTTATCAGCATCAAATACATTATGCTGGTATGCAAAGACCCACTGCTCAGGCAATCCCATCTTATCCTTGGTATGCTTCACCAAACCTGAATCAACAATTGCTTTTCATAGCAACTTTAGCATTACCAAATCTGAATCGGCTAACAAATGATCCAATTTCTTACGCCCCTTGGTGGCCAATGATTACTCATAAACTTCCGTCAAATATTCCTAAATTCAATGGAAATCCAGGTGAAGATCCATCGAATCATGTAATGACCTTTCATTTGTGGTGTTCATCCAACACCCTCGATGATGATTCAATTAGGCTTCGCCTTTTTCAGTGAACGCTAACTGCTCCGGCAACAAAATGGTACATCAAATTTCCTAGAGCTTCATTCGATAACTTCAGCACCCTTGCCACTACCTTTTTAACCCATTTTCAGTTACTTATAAGGTAAGAAACAGGAACGAAGCTCCTTACCAATTTTAAACAGACAATAGCCACGCACATATCTGATCATATTCATGAGTGGCTATGTCGTCGTCGAATGGTAACGACATATGTTCCTGATCAGCTTCTAGCTGAATGGTTTATTAAGTCATTGTTACCTTCTATTACAGAAGATGTGGCCAAGGGAGGGGTCGTTACTGAAGAGCAAGTTATTGCTCATGCACAATATCTAGACTTGATTTACACTTAGTCTGGCAGACTCTATGACAAAATTCCTGAGGCTCCTAGACCGGAATTTTCCGTTCCTCCTCCTCCTAAATCAAACAGGGACACTCATGATGGCAACGGCGTGATTGGCACCTCGAGTATGCAAAGCGCAAAGGCCCCATCTGGTAAGGCCCTTGCAGTTTCCAGTAAAAAATCAAATGACAAACTTCCTGCCTCGGAGGTTAATGTCGTGTCGTCCGACAAAGGCAAAGAACCGAAGCAACCAGGGGGCAAGAAGAAAGGGAAAAACAAAAAGAAGAAACAGGAAGATTCGACTCCTAAAAAATCTTCTAAAAACCCTACTAGGAAAAAGAAACCTACTCAGCCATGTCTCATATGTGATGGGGACCATTGGACGAAAGATTGTCCGCATCGAGCTGAGGTCAAGAAGTTCTTTAAGAATTCAAATACCTCAGCGGTATTGACTGATCTGTTTCCAAACCTAGAAACCAATCTAGTTGCTATCGATAATGCTTCCCCATCCCAAGTGCTTATGTTATCCATTTCAAAACAGCAAAATGATGCTTTGATATCGACAAGGAATAAAGATTATGGGAATCCATAGATGTCGAACAACAAGGCTACAAATCAACCTAGTATTTCGACAACAACTTCACCTGAAGTTGTGCCACCCATCATTCCTGAACTAACAATAAATCCGCCAAAGGGAGTAGTACATAAATCGACATTTAATCCTCGTGCTAGAGCAGCACAGAATTATAATATAGTAGAGGATCTGGCCCAATCGCCATCCGCTATGTCAACACTTGAAGTACTGCAAAATTGCCCCTCCTAAAAGCAAGCTTTATTATCAGCAATAGGTGGGATTGACCCAACGGATTCAAATCTAGTGGCCTTTAATCATAAAGGATATGAACCTCAGTTATCGGCTCAACTCACTTTCCTCATATAGGTAAAATCCCTCAACAAAACTGTTCATCAAACAATCATTGATAAGGGGGCATCTACCTGCATTATGTCAATGAGTTGCTAGAAAACTTTAGGCTCACCACCCTTGTCAAGATCATCAATGACATTAAAAGCATTCGATGACAAACATACATGCCATACGAGATTCTAAGTAACTTGCAAGTTGAACTGGGGGGCAAGACAGTAGAAATTGACGTTGAAGTTATCGATGGAAACCTCGATTACAATATCCTCCTAGGAAGGCCCTGGATTTATGCTATGGCTGCTGTTGTGTCAACATATTTTAGAAAGATTGCATTTCCCTTCCAAGGCGGAATCACAATCATTGACCAACAAACCTTTCTCCCCAACAGTTCACAAGTTACGGGAAGCATTCCAATGATCCATGGAAGCTCTCAATTGCTTCAAAATGTCGGAGTAGGCCTCCTAAAAGACCCTGCCTTAATGGGTACTTTTTCCCTACCGCCTCCGAGTAATCTGGCAGAAGTGGCCATGGTGGAAACCTGTAATATGGTATCTTTTATATCTGAAAAGACTCAGAAGATTTCCGAACATTTTGTTAGCATGGGTAATCGCCAGGTAATGCCTCCAAGCCCAATCGAAATTTTGTAGCAATCAATTTTCTTGGCCTAGGCGGCAAACCCAAATCAACGCTCATCGAGTGTTTGGATAGATAGGTCTCAAGAATATGGCACCTTTTCAGATCCTTGGTCGCATATACATTCTACAGATGAAGGAATCATTCAGTCAATGACGATAGGAGAGGCACCATGGGAAGATTACCACCATTGTTCCCATCTTCAAGATAACAATGAAGATTATTCCAGTGGCCTTAATCATCCTTCAGTTTTTTATTTTCTATCAAATACTATAAATACGGTGGATTCTGAGCGAAATCTGTCCAATATTGAAGAAACTATCGCCATAAATATCTCGACCAAACCTAATGTTATAGAGAATATTCATGTCGGCAAATCTTGCTCTTCTTCAGAACTGGAAATATATTGCGCTCTCTTTCGCAAATTTAGAGATGTCTTTGCATGGTCATATGAAGAAATGCCAGGCATTGACTCGAGCATAGTTGAACATGAAATCAAGATGTATCCAGATGTCAAACCGGTACGACAATGGCTTCGGCAGGTTCACCCGAAGAAATCCGCTACCATCAAGCCAGAAGTTGAAAAAATTTTACACGCTGGTTTCATTTACCCAGTTCCTCTAACTGATTGGGTATCGAATATTGTTCCTGTGATGAAAAAGCAAGGAACGATTAGAGTGTGCGTTGATTACAAGGATGTAAATCAAGCTTGTCCAAAGGAAAACTACCCTACACCCTTCATCGACCAGATAATCAATGAATGCACTGGATGCGAAATCTTTTCATTTATGGATGGATTTTCCAGATATAATCAAATAAACATCCACCCACAGGACTAGTCGAAGACTGCATTTATATGTCCGTGGGGCACATTCGCGTACCGCAAACTACCTTTCGGTTTAAATAACGCAGGGGCAACATTTTAGAGGGCAATGATTTATGCCTTCCACGACATCAAACACATCATTCAACCGTATCTCGATGATCTACCGGCTCATTCGCAAAAGCAGACTGATCATCCGTAGCATTTGAGAGCTATATTTCTACGTTGTCGACACTACAAAATACGACTCAATCCACACAAGTGTGTGTTTTGTGTCAATTCTGGTCATTTACTTGCTTTCATAGTTTCTAATGACAGGATTCGACTCAACCCATGTAAGGTTCAGGTAATCATCGATATGCCTCCACCTTCAAATTTTCTTCAGATTCAAAAACTCCAAGGGAAAGCAAACTTTCTAAGGAGGTTCATTCCAAATTACGTTGAACTTGCTAAAGGCTATACATGTCTTTTGAAAAAAGAAGTGCCCTTCAACTAGGATTAGGTTGTGCAAACTTCCTTTGATGCTCTAAAGGATTCCCTAATAAAAGCATCATTAATGTACGCTCCTGACTATCAAAAAGACTTTAACCTATAACTAGCTGCAGCAAATACAACCATCGCAATGGTTTTAGTACAAGAAGAAAATGGAATTGAACATCCTGTCTATTATTTAAGTTGAAACTTAAATGATACAGAAAGCAAGTACTCCTATATTGAAAAGCTGGCTCTTGCAGCTATTCAAGCAGTACAGAGATTTCGACACTATATCCTCTTTCGCAAAACAACCATTTTGTCAGATTGCAACCCTATGACTTACATTCTGTCATGTCAATTACTAGGGGGCAAATATTCGAAATGGATAGCCATTTTGCAAGAGTTTGATCTGGAATTCATAAAATCCAAATCAAAGAAATCTCTAGATTTCACGGAGTTACTATGCAACCTCCCATCGTCGTCCAACGATTCAACGTCCAAAGCATCAATCGTGGATGAATCTTTGTTTCTGATATCGTCAAGTGATCCATGGTATGGAGATATGTTGATCTATCTCCAAACCCAAACATACAGGCCTAATACCTCTCGCTCCGAACAATGACGTACTCGATACCAAGCAAAAGACTACATCATCGTCAGTGATACACTTTATCGTCGAGGTATCGATACAGTTCTACGAAGGTGCCTCACGCATGAGGAGGCCGAAAAAGTCCTGAATTATTGCCATTCAGGCACGTGTGGGGGGCATCAATCTGGTTATACTATAGCGCAAAAGATCTTACGAGTAGGTTACTTCTGGCCTACTATGTTCAAAGATTTCATAATCACAGTCAAAAGTTGACATGCTTGTCAAATCTTCGACCGCAAAACCAGAATACCACCCGCACCTCTACATCCAGTAGTTGTTGTTGGTCAATTCGCCAAATGGGGCATAGATTTCATGACATGTAACCCCACCTCAGCCGGGCGGCATGGGTATATCATAGTCGCAGTTGAATATTTTACAAAATGGGCCGAGGCGATGCCTACATTAAACAACAACGGTGAAACGGCTGCTCTTTTCTTTTTCAATCATGTAGTCTCTAGATTTGGTGTTCCACAAGCTATAGTCACAGATCATGGATCACATTTTCGCAATCACATGATGGTTGAATTGGCTGCCAAATTAGGACTGTCCCACGATAGTTCTACTCCGTATTATCCGCAAGCTAACGGACAAGTTGAGGCCATCAACAAAGTCCTGAAGTGCATGATGCAAAGGATGATTGGAGTCCACAAACGGAGTTGGCACCTAATCCTATACTCGGCCTTGTGGGCATATAGGACATCAGTGAGAAATGCAACCGGATTTACACCCTTTCAGCTGGTGTATGGCCTGGAAGCGGTCTTACCAATTCAGTGTGAAATTTCATCTCTCAAGCTCGCAGTCGACCTTCTCCCCGGAACTTCAGAGGAAGAGGCTCGTTTCTTGGAACTAATCCAATTGGATGAAACCTGTCGTGAAGCTGCTTTGGCTAACGAAGCTCATAAGAAACAAGTCAAGGCGCAATTTGACAAAAATTTCAAACCCCGTGTCTTCTCAGAAGGTGACCTGGTCTTGCTTTATGATTAGGAATCCGATAAATTGGGAGCAGGTAGGTTCCAACCATTATGGATGGGTCCCTACATTGTTAAGCGATTATTAGCAAAAGGAGCCTATGAGCTAGTAGATTACGATGGGATTCCACTGTCGCAACCTCGAAACGGGTTGTACCTTAAGTGTTACTATGCTTGATTAAGTGTGGTAATCTCTTTATATGCTTTTGTTATGTTTTTGTTTTCATCAAGAGTGATCATTTTGGTTAGGTAATCCACTTTGCATTTGTTGCAGATGTCGAACCTATTGGAATCATTTGTTGGATACGTCGATGGAGCCAGTCGTAGTACGCGGAACCTATCTTTTGCAGCCTAGGCCATTTTTGATCCAAGCGGCGAGTTAGTGAGTTTTAGAGGGGTATGTATTGGTTGGTCAACAAACAACATCGTTGAGTACAGCTCGTTGATGGAGCTTCTCTCTGATGCCATCACATATGGCATACGCCGACTTGTTGTCTGGCTAGACTCACAACTCATCATCCTACAGCTTACTGGCATCTATTCCATTCGGAATCCAGCTATCTATCGTATGTTCCTAACGGTCAAGATTTTGAAAAGGTAGTTTGATTCTATTCAATATCAACACATTTCCAGAAACTTAAACACATTAACTGATTCATTAGCAAATTATGTGTTAGATAGACATTTGCAGCATTTATAAAGGAAAAAGCATTTCAATCAACATTTGCATCAGGATCATATAACTTAACCAAAATAAAACTCCGAAAATCAAAAATACATATAATTGTTTATAGTTTTTTACAAAATGTTCTGTGTCCAGGACAAAATCGTTCATACGACCCAAAAACTCAAAAATGCAGGAAAGCACCCTAGACTAATGGTGTTGGTGATAACAAGTCACCGCCTGTGCGATCATACGTAAGAGCTTAGTCCATCGACTTGGCACGCCAGTGGTATGGTGTTGTAATCTCAGAGGTAACTCATCGGTCCTCACATCCTAAATACCATGGGTGAGACCCTCGATCTGATCCTACAATACTGCAAGGGTCTCCGCTATATCCAAATCACGAAGGACAGCCCTCCCTATAGCCTCTCCTGCTGGAATGGCAGCTGCTACCCTCAGGCACGTTGTTGGTCACACTGGTCCAATATCTGCACAAATATATGAGTTTGATTAGTCTTGATAACATTTAAAAAACACAAGAACATTATAAAAGCAATAAATAGAGATATAGTCAAATCTTTTTACCTATAATGCCCCACTGCTCGCCGGTTGGTAATGCCAAATCCGGGTCACCTCGGAAATCCATCCCAACATATGGATACTCAGCGAATACCATCTCCTAACAGTTGAACCACTCAAAGAAGGCATCAGAGAATGAAATCTGTGACTGACCAGCATGTATGGCCATGAGATCAACCCATCTCTGCATCCGTGGTTCCCTCGGTGCTAGCAATTCGAGTGAAATATATTGTGGCCGCATCAGTAGAATCCTCTCCAAGGTGAAAGCGGTCATAATAGAACCATAACCAAAGTTCTTGGATCTTCCGTTCTTCACTTTGGAAAGCTATTCTTTTATAACCGAAAGTACTATGTCACACCAGTTGAATACCTTTGGTTCAAGGCATTCCAGGGCATACTGCATATAGGACCTGTTGGTCAAATGAAGAGTCGCGCTACCAGCCAATCTAGCAAAGGTGAATAAAATAGTCCTCAAGGACCGGCTAGTGACATCTCGAATACTGATCTTGCCATCCCTGCTTGGCTGAGATCCATCTCTATAGAACTGGCGAATATAATCCCTCACAGATTCACCCCCACGGGCAGATCTTGATAGTGAGAGAGGGGCACCACGCCTCGATAACCTGGTCAAGAAGTAGATATCCTCAACTGTCAAAGGGATGGATTTACCTCTAATCTGGAACACTTGGTTGGTAGGATCCCATGCATCGAGAAGATATTGCAACAAATTGATTTGTTGCCTCATGCTGGATATGCGGAAGAATTTGAGCAAGCCACAGTTTCACAATGCAGTAACCGTACCCAGATCATGTAAGGCAATCATATCCTCTTCTTCATGCTTGCATTCACACCATGTAATGACCATCTTGATCCAATGAATCTCTGAAAAATAAACAAGAGAAGAATTATAATTCTGATTTGGGCAAAAACAGGCAAAATTTCCATGAAAAACAGTGCATAAACTTCTCCTCCTGCGCCCATCGCACCTTGGCTATGTACAGGGTGGGATGCATATTGACTGGCCAATGGCCAGCTCAGTATGCATCGCACTTTTCGATGCATACCAGGTGCGATGGGGAGAGAATGAATTATTCAAACCCCTGAGGCCCAGAAAAACAGGAAAAGCTACTCAGAATCAAAAAAGGAAAGAATGCAATTGAAGAGCTCAGGGTTAGCTCCTACCTAGTCCAGACGGCACCGGAAATAGTCCACCGAATCTCCCGAAGTCAGCCGATGAAAATCAAGGGGGGAAACACCTCTAGAGCTCCAAGAATCCCAAATTTGAATGAAATGGTAAAAATGAGAGGTAAAACTACTTTTATGTTACTGTTCACATAATTCAAGATGTTGATTTTTAACTCATTTTTCTAGCATGTATTTACATTTCTATTCAATTTGCTGGAGCAATTGAACAGGTAGTACGACCGTCAAAAGAACATAGCGTTAATGGTGAATTGAACATCTCTGACTATTGTCGCGAGCAATGTTTCCGCAAAGTTCAAGCTTGTCAAAAATAAACCTAACACTGAGCACATGTTGACACAAGGTTCAAGCTCATTAAAAAATAAACCTGCCACTGAGCACATGTTGGCACAAGGTTCAAGCTCATTAAAAAATAAACCTGCCTTTTAGTAAATAAACATTGTGATTGCATTGCTATCAGCCCTTTGAGCCTCGGTCAT
This sequence comes from Pinus tabuliformis, assembly GCA_031772625.1. Classification (NCBI taxonomy): domain Eukaryota; kingdom Viridiplantae; phylum Streptophyta; class Pinopsida; order Pinales; family Pinaceae; genus Pinus; species Pinus tabuliformis. The sequence continues at coordinate 970,062,172 of CM062805.1, read as the reverse complement.
GTTCTTACTGTCACCTCCACTCTTTTAGCCAATTATACGCCTCCACTTGATTGTTTACCTTTTTGAGGAACAATTGTGACGAGTGATTCTTTTTGCCACCCTTGTTACACTGCCATGTTTGAGAAGTTCCAAACTTACCTGGAACCAGTTGCTACCTGGATACATCACCCGTTCCTAAAAAACAAGTTTCTTTTAAGCTCTTTTTAGACTTGTAAAATATAAAAATATTGCCAAGCTACTAGCCTCTCCAGCTCGTTAAAGTAAAGGGAAGTGCCATCCCTCCTCTATATTTTAATGTTTTTGGACCTGAGGGATCATTACACAAAAATATCGAGCTCTTGTCTTGTTCGGCTCACTAAAACTATCAAAAAGTCATCCCTTTCGTATTATTTTATACTTTTTCGGACTTAAGGGATTATAGCACGAAAAAGGACTACTAGAGTTTCATTTTCATCCCTTTCCAAACTCTCTAAATATGAAAAGGACCGAGTTATCTTTGTCGCTAAACTCATAAAAACAATAGCAACAAACTTATCCATCCGAACAAGAGCGAGTTTCACTGTTGCTAGGCTCGCTAAAACATAGCGACAGGTTTGCCCGAAGGGAAAATTATAGAACAAGCATATGTTATCCTCCTTAAGCTTGACAAAAATAAAGAGGTACTGGTCAGCAATGACTAGGGAAAAAGGGAAGAAAACTTGAAGAACTTCATTGGTAGCAGGTCGCTCTTGAACATGACACTTTCACTCCATCACCATGATTGAGTTGGGTTGGGTTATTCCATTCACCATCACCATTGGTCCTCTGTACCATCCATGGGGTTAATGCTACCGATCCATCACAATGTCGTTGATATGTTCAAGAGAAGTCGCTCAAAGAATTCACCAACCCAGCTAATGCCTCATCCACTGCAATACCTTCACGCTCCATTTTTCATGACCGCCACCCTGAACCTTGTATCATCAAATCGTTTTCACCTCCACAAGATCATTTGCTCCGTTTCGTGTCATAAATGTGGGATTCATTAAGGCCCTCCTACAATGGGTCACTTCTTGTCAACATCAAATCATTATCCAAGAATTTGACTTAGGAACAACCCTTTCAGTACTTTGAAGCTTGCATGCCTCAATGGCAAGTTTCTCACTTCCGGTGACAGGTTTACATCAATGGCCTTCGACCGAAAGATTTTGTGTGGTGTTCGACATCGACTCATGTATTCACACCATGTGAATTGTACTGCAGTACCTTGAGGGTCATCATCATTATCGGTGATTCCTCTCACACCTGTTAACATCGTACATCATTGGATGGTAATCAGGCGATGTCTTTCCATGTTCGACTTCAGAACATCTTTTCACATGGATCGACTTGTACATTAGACAAAGATTGAATGAGTTTGAAGACCCCATATCTAGTTTCATCCATCTGGGCTACGATATATTCAGGAAAATAAAGACATTAAATGTACTCCATAGCTGCACAGATGATCATCCAAGCTAAGGATGATGGCTCTACCAGAATCACCAGTCTACAACAGCAGATGATTGTCTGTCCTATGTAAATGAAAATGAATTTATAAAGCTGAGCATGGGAATGCCCGCCTCAGCTAGATCATGAAATATTATGAAGATAATGTATTGTATTGTATCTTATTACAGGTCACCTTCTAGTTCGAAAAACCTCAGATCCTCATGATAAAGCATTTCACCCGACATCAGAAGATTTACGACCTCATGCTTTAGGGGGCAACTGTTATAGACATATTTGGGCACTGCAACCCCAATCACATATCTCGATAAACCAAGGCCTCTTAAACCCCTAAAAGTGTTGTTTCAAATCCTAAAGGATCAAGGTCAACTCATTACATCATTTCCCAGAAGTTCTCCCTGAAAAACTGGTCAAAACTGGACCATACAGACTGCTCCATGCTGAGGGTGCGATGCATCTCACCTGTTACACACAAGGGGTGCGATGCATATCACCTATTACACATAAGGAGTGTGATGCATACTGAAAATCCCTTCTGTAGGGTGCGATGAGCGAGAGCAGAAAAATGGCAGAGGCGGTTTGCTAGGTGGAAACTCAAAGAATATTCTAGAAACTGCTCATATGACACTTGCCTCTCTGAATTCACCTAGGGATGAGTAAGAGATCACGAAATATCCAAGTGGAACCAAGAACTATCAGTGAAATGACACTAATCAAAAACTCAAAAGCTAACTCACCCCCCTGCAAATATCTATATATGGATCCCTCATCCTAGAGATCCAGAGGCTGGAATTTTGTAGTTTGTAAGGAAGTGTTGTTGGTTTCTCTGTGAAACATTGTATTGTTGGGTGATCTAGCTTTTCATGAGGTGAAGATGGCTTTCATGCTAGGATGATGGCACTGGATCAGAAAGCTAGGTTGTAATCCTCTCTTCTACTTCTATTAATAAAGTTAGTTGAGTTTTCCTCCATGTGCTTGTATATTTCTGAATCTTGTATTTGTGTATGCATTTGTATGGTTAATGTACATCGGATTCTACATTGTTTATGGTATCATAGATCTCTATGCTTTGATGGTATTTTGTTGCTTTGCCTCTACAGGTGTTCTTTGAAGCAAGACAAGTGAGAAAGGAGTGGCGAAGCTCTATCAAAGGAGAGAGGAAACAAGCAAGGAGCCAAGCGAAAGACTAAGGTTGGTGCTCTCTGCTTCTCTCTCATCTATCTCCCATAAAGGAAAACACAAGTTACTTTGAATTGTTTGTTTCTAAGATAGCTACACGTCTTAGTGGGACTAGCAGATCTGAATAGACACTAGTTTTCCTGGAAACAATGGGGAGGGGAAGTTAATTTTTAGGAGAATGAATAAGTGGGAAAATGAAAGTTCTTGTTAATTAAAAAAAATAAAAATCCTACCATAGTATGTGATGGAACAACCATAAAAGGAAGCCATTGGAGGTTTGAAAATAATCAAGAACCAAGAGAAACATGCAAGAGTTTAATGGGTACCATCCTATAATTTTCAATGCACACATTGAATAACGCTAGAGGGAGGATTATTTTAAGGGATTGTTGAGCAAAAAAGGAAGACCTCTTTGCATTGTGTGGGGTAGGTATCATGGGTGCTAGAGTGTTTCTCTATCATGAAAAGAAGAACTCAACAATGAGGTAATTAGTTAGCAACCCCTTATTCTGAGACTGGGAGACTAGCCTAAATATTCTATATTTCTTCTTCTCCCTAGTGGTATTATATCCTGGTTAGGGGGTGGTCTATTGTGGAAATAATAAGCCCAATAGAGCCTATTGGGTGGAAAAACATTCTTCCTCAATTAGTTGCCTAGAATTCAATCTTTAATATATATAAACTCTTCATTTTGCTTATTAATTAAACTTTTGAACTTTGTTGATATTTCGCCATTAGAGTGCTAAAGATTGTTTCCTACAAGCTTACTATTCAATTTTATACATGCCAATTTATTCTTGTAGATTGGCCATCAAGACTAGGTTGTCATTGAAAGTATTCATGCCTTTTACTTTATTTCTTGTTGGAATTTTTCTTTTTCTTTTTTGTTAAATCATGAAAACCAAGAAACCAAGATTTATGTGCTCCAAAACATAAGCTCTAATAAGTTTCACTGAAGAGCAATGGGATGGAGAGTTGAATTAAGTAAATTAGTGAGTTTCCCAAGTGAAAATATAGTCTTTTATATTTGTAGAATTAATTTCCAACTAATTTTATGTTGGCCCCAAAACTTGCATGCCAAGAGAAATTGATTATTTTATTTCTGACTTGGAGAAGAATATTCCTAAATTTAAACAAATGTGATTTCCAACTATCGTTTTACATGTTTGTTCAAGGTAATTTCTAACCATGTTTTTTTCTTTAAAATATTTTCATTATGCTAATTTGATCCATGTATATTGAGTTTTGATATTGATAGTGTGGAAAAATGGCAAGGAGTTTATCTCATAAAACTATGTTCATATTTTAAAAATATGAGACATTCTATAACATTTGTTCACCATTTAATGATATTGTCAAAAACTACTTTACATGAGTGATGGTCTTGAGTTTTTAAAATAAAGGAAAATCTGTAATGCACACATCCCTTATATGCTCAAATATGGTGATAACCAAAATAAAAGGTATGGATTGAATCCTCTCCCAAAGGTAAAAATAAGCTCAAACTTTTATTTGGCCTCTTCAATTTTCTATGCTCAATAATTAATTTCACTAGAAAGAAAATAAGTATCAATTTCTTAAGCCATTATTCAAGAGATTTTTCATGCTTTTGTCTTTTCAAAAGCTTGATTGAATGATCTTTTTTTTATTGAACAAGGAAGACCATGGAGGCTTTCCATGGAAGCGATGGAAGCATGCTATAAAACCTATGGAAGCCTACTTTGAAGACAAGATGTGACACCTTGAATGGATGTTGGCATAGGCTATGAGAGGGTGTTGTATTTGGAAATAATCCTATATCTCTTTCTTATTCAAATCTGAAGATAAATGTTTGACATCTTTCCATATTTTGTTCTAGAAATAATGCAAGTTCACACATTAAGTGTTTGTTAAAAATATTTGAACTCGCAATCGAAATGTGAAGCTTATAATTGAATTTAAATGTTTATTTTGACTTAACCATGAATAATTGAATAATCCATAGTAGTGGTGGTTCATTTGTTGATGCACTATGGGAATCTCCATATGGGAGATAAGTTATGAACCTTACATCTTAAAAATGATAAGACGTCAATGAATACAATCCACTTCGAGGGTGGAACCTCCTTTTACAGTAAATACAACACAAGACAAGATATGATTATACTAAGGTTAGGCCTCCTTAGTGTGTGTTTATATAAGCCTTAAACAAGCCCATGTTAACTCTAAAACCCCTTATTAAGCCCTAGATATTGAGTTATTATATTTCTATTGTTATATTGTTATGTGGGATAGAACCTTTTGTAACACCCTCCTCCCATATTTACCCAAGCTAACTGATCCATTGGGGTAAACATGTGATGAGAGGCTACTATGATTTGATTCAACTCCCCATGTCTAGTTAAGGAAGTGGAACTGACAAATCTAAACCAAACTAACCTTCCACACATGCTACAGAACCTTTAGGAGACACCAACCCTTGAGGCAACTTGGCATTTTACTAATCTAGACCTTCAGTCGCTCCCATGATAATCCATGCATGCAACTGAGGCCTTCCACTCTCTCCCACAACAAGGCATGTCAACAATTGGGGACTTGTTCATCTAGTTCTAAGCCAGCAACATCGAATTCTGGGCCACTTTTTCAAGGTTAGGTCTTAGGCCACTACCCAAAACTTCTTGAAACCTTCAGAAATGATAAATAACATCGAAACAAGGTTACTAATGCAAACAGGGGTCTCATACTTTTCTGATATTCATAAAGAAGCATTGATGCCTAATCACAATAGCTACATTAACATCTATTAGGTCATATATTCATTGTTCATTCATTTGCAAATCAAAACATGATGCGAGCCATACATCAAGAATGTCATAAAATATACTCATAACCAACATATAACCAACAAAAATAACAATGATATAAAAACCATGAAAATCACATATGAGCCAGTACATTTACATATGAAATACCAAGGAGAAGGAACTCTTATTAATGAATGCATAAGCCAACTAGGTTTGCGACTTCCACGAACCACCCGACCATAGATTGGTTGAACCAAATATTTATTTTAGCCAATCACCCTCATTCCAAGCATCAATGTGGGATTCACAACAAAACCATTCCAGGTTTCCTCAGGCTTTACCACAATCCCCACAAGATCACTAGGCCCAACAAGCATGGATGCCTCCGGATCTCCCCACCTACACCTATTACACAGTATTTTGTTACACCTCCTGTTTACTTTCTATTCCATATCCCAAAGTGCCAAAATGTGGAAAACTGTGAAGAATATCCATCATGATCAATAGATAAAAACATCCCTGAAAAACCAAATGAAAACTGCCCTGAGTCAATTCTGAGGAAGGTTAGCTAAAACCCTATTTTTTAGGGCTCATGCACTTTGCTCCATTACCTACCCATGTTGATGGTAGGTTGCATTGTTTTACCCTAGCACTGCCAGTGTGGGTTTTGATATTAAAACCGCGTTGAACTTCTTCTAGTAGTTTTTCCCAAAATGGGAGAGAAGCTTCGTGTGCTAGAAACTTCGAGAACAACAAGATGGATATTGGTTGTTGTAGATATGGTCAAACTCTACCATTTGGAGCTCTTTATATTATCATTATGGACCTTCCCCTTGAGAGGTGGACCTTCCCCCCTCTTTTGTGGATCCCTAACTACCTTTCCCTTACTATAAATTAACTCCCTTCCGTCCCCAAATGGTTGGTCATTGATTGCTTGCATTCCTATACTGAGGTTATGCCCAAATGTTGCCCATTCTAACTTGGAGAAGGAGTGCTTGAAGAGTCTTTGCTTGGACTTGGACATCCACCAAAAGGAGGTCTCCAACATCAAGGCATAGGTTGTATGCTTCCCTTTTTTGCTTATCAATATATACATCTTGTGTTCACTTTCCATAATTGTGTAAATGTTTATGTTTATGCTTTTAGCTTAATACTCCTTGATCTATTAAGTAGTTTATGTTTGATGTATGTCATATATGCTCTTGTACCTTGTATTTTTTTTTTTTTATCTTTCTTGCAGGTATTTGAACATAAAGAACAAGTAAGAAGCAAGCTTGGAACTAAAGGAACCAAAGTCATCTCCAAAGGATTGAGAGATTAGCATCAGAGTGAGGTAGGTCATTCTCTCTCTGCATTTGTTGAACATAAGCTAGGAAAACGTATGTTAGTTTGTTTATTTTGTTGCTAGACCCACTCATTGGCCTAAAAAGACCGCCTTTGTCCATAGACGGGATTTTACTTTACAACAAAATGGTGACTCCACTAGGGAAGCTATAGCCTCTTCAATCTCCTTTTTGATCTGATCTCTTTATCAGTTTGACTGACCATTGAGTTCCTAGTTAGTTTGAGTATGTATAGGTTTGCACATCACTAATTACTACCTTATAGTGTTGATTCTAGAGTGTTTGTTGAAATCTTTTTTGTTTTTTGCCTTATTCCTCGCCTAGTGCATTTTTTACTTGGACAGTCGTGCTACCAATGTGCTTTCCTTTAAAATAGTCATGTTGATCCCCTGTTCAATTCCAGTTTGGCCATTATAGCCCCGTTGATCCCCTATTCAGCGCTAGTTTGGCCATTACAACCATGCTGATCTCAGAGATTAGTGAGAATTAGGGTTTCTCTACCAAAATCCAGTGTGTCTCAGCCCCTCAAGTCCTTTTTCTTGTCCATTATGATTGGATTTATTGATGTTTTGCTTAATTATCTTGTTTAATTAGCAAATTCTTGTCTTTTGAGATTTCAATTGTTTGGAGTGAAATTGGATTGATTCTAGGGTTCTTAGGTCATTTGGTTGTCACTTTCCACTTGTAAGTGTCACTGAGTTTGCAGTTTGTTGATTGATTAGATCTGGTCATATGTTAAAATCATTCAAAACATCAATTTGCATTAGTTTTGGCTTCTCTTTTGCAAAGTTTCTTTTCGATTGCGTTAGGTCATATTTCACTTGAAAAATATTCTTTGTTATTGATCGAACATAGATTATGTTGTTTGGTTTACAAGCTAAAAAGGGTGCGTTATCTATTCATTCAAAAGAGAAAAGTGAAAGACATTTTCATTTAAGTGTTTTAGGATTAAAGTTGGTGTTTCTTTGATTGGTGCATCGTTTGCATTAGGAGCATGTGAATCAAAATCTCATTTTTGCTTTAATTGAATCTTTGATTGCATTAGAGCATCCGAAAATCAAAGAGAACATCATTTATATAAAGTGAATCTTAGTGAAGTAAACATCATTTTGCTTTTGATAGATTGCATATAAGATAGTGAATATTGTTTTTTCTTTTGCATATTGCATTTGGAAAGAAAAGTTAGTGGAGGCATGTTCTTTGATGTATTCTCTTGTTTGATGCATTAATTGATTGAATTCTCTTCCCTTGTTAGTTTAACTTTCATTGAAGTGAAAAGTTTCCTTTTCTCATATAGTTGCATTTTAGGATTCATGTGACATCGTTTGAGACCAAAAATTGAAACATAATTCAAGAACAACATTAAAATTTAGTGAATTAACCTAAGGAGTATTTGGAACTTAATGCAAACATTTGGAGGTCTAGGCTAGAGACGTGTTCTAGTAGCTATAAACCTAGCAGTTGTCGTTATCTGCCAGCATTGTATCCCGGAGGTGAAATATTGTTCCATGTATGGAAGTATATAGGATCATTCTCCAGTAATCTTGGGTATATCAGAGGTGCTCCACATATGGAAAGTATATGGGAACGCTCTCATCAAACGATTATGCATTAGACAGCGCTAACACAGACTTGTGCTCCCTGTGTATATATTGGGAGACCCCACTAGGTTGTTATCCTTTAGCCATAAGTAACCGAGTCATCTGCCTTGTAGACATGATACACCGAACACAACATTTGGGGAGATCAGTCATCGTACGTTAAGTCCTTGGTTTCGGCTAAGGTGTATATAGCGGTTCACGGATACTTGGTAAACCCTCTTGCCTAGTACACCCTTTTTTATTTATTTCATGTTTTTAATTTCTAAAATTTAACTTCCCACGATAACATGACTTACCTATGCAGTTATCCTTGGCCTCACATTGCTTGATTAATAGTAAATTTTAATTGTAAGCTCAAATCAACCACCTCCTTTTGTTTTTTAGAGAAGGTCATTGTGGCTGAACCACCAGGTTCACCTTACATATCCCCTTCATCATCTGACACTGAAGGGTCATCACAAGGAGTCCATCCTGAGATTTCACAGTCACTTGAAGCCCAAGGTTTTGAACTTGGAATTATCCTGAGTATTCAACCCCTTGCTTCTCATCCTCCACCTCGAGAGTCATCATCTTCAGAATCTGATCCAAAAACTCTTGAGGTTCTACAGAGGTATTTATTATTCCCTCTAAATCTGCTTTTTGATCCATTGATCATATCTCCTCAATGGCCATATAGTCCATTTGATAATCTCAGCATACCTTTGGAGCCTTCTCCTCGGTCATCATGGATTCCCCCTCACCAACTATTTCCACCCATGGCATCAGAAGGTGATATTCCAACCTCTCCTCGAGATCCTCCTCCAAAAGTCTCATCCACTCACACTCCTGGTGTTGGCGATGAATCTGAATATAAATTTCCACCTAAAGGTTTTTCATATGTGGGAAGTATGTCACCTCCACCACAGTGAACCTTTGTTTCCACCAGGTTACACCTCTTTGGATCAATTGGTTTCTGGTACTCCAAGCACATCTTCACTTTATCATAATCCCATTTGGTTGTCAGGCACCATTCCTACTTCTGGTCCATTTGTTTCAAGTGTGGCCTCTCAAATTCCTATACAACTGCAGTTTCTTCAGTTCATGTACAACCGATAGTTACGGTTGGGATGGTTAATGTCCCTATAGGTTCCTCAGGTCCTCCATTAAGTGGATAATATGTGCCACCAACTATCCCACCACATGGGGGGAAACAACCACCTCCTCCATATGTACCTCCTGTTTTGGGTGGAACTTATGTGAGTGGATCTCAAACTCGCTACCAAAATTAATCAAAATGTTGGCAGTGTACCTTATCCTAATGGATCATCTATTCCATTTGAATCACGCAAAATCTCGTATCAATAGCCTCTTTTGGCCTAGATACCCTACCAATAACCGTACCCTCTGTATGGCTCACAACAACCTCAAAATCCACTTTTTAATCAACAGGCAGGACCCCAAATGTAGTCTGGTCCAAATCCCTCATTTGGGACATCTAGTCAATTTCAAATTGGAACCTATCAGTACCAACATGGAACCCAACAAATTCCACAAGGAACTTTCCAACAACAACAACCTTATGTACAACAAGGACCTTATGTGCAACAAGTGTTACACAACATTTTGTTATTTTCCCTGTACTCCCCGTCCATGATCCTGGAGGACCTCTACAGTGAACCCGACATGCTTTCCATTATGAATAAACTCCCAGTATGTCCCTCTTCATGAGTAGAATAATTCCCCTTTACATCATTTCCCAAGAATCTTCCTTTTATCCCAGTTTACAAGACCTCCACTACTGACCAGTTTCTGCCTCATGCCGATTTGTAGAGATTAAAACTAGCCCTAGCGTCATACAGAGCGACTGAGCCCTTTTTCAGTCGCATCGATCCTCTTTTGGCGGGTTTTTTAAATATGATGTCGAAGCTTCCAACTCTAGAAGCTTCATAATAGAATTTTGGTAGATGGTTGGGCTAGATGGAGCCGAGGAAGTCAGTTTGGGATCCTTTCCCCTATCATGATGGAATAAACTCAAAAGATAAGACCTTCTCTCATGATGAGAGGAACCATCTCCCATCCATCCAAGCAATATAAACCTTTATTTTCCCAAGCTAAACTAGTTTTGGAGTGAGTTTGAATGATCAGCAAGACATCTATAACTTATAGCTTTCTAGTGTATGTTTGAGGGAGAATAGTGTGTTTTGGTTTGGTTTGAGACTAGAGGGAATAGGCCTTAAAACTTCCATAGTTGGGGCTATCCATGAAATGCTAGCGGAAGTGTGGGAACCTAGATACGTTGGAGGAGACCAGTAACGTCAAGGCATTGGTTGTAATCTCTTTCTGATTTATATGAATACAATTATTGATTGAGTTCCTATATGAAGTGTCATTTTACATCTTTATGGCTTAACATTCCTTGACCTATTAAGTAGGTTGAATACAATATTATATGCTATCACGTTTGTTGTTGTCGTTGTTTTCTTGTTTCAGGTATTCGAAGGAAGGAAATGGAAGATAGCTGGAGTGAGGAAGGAGGATCATCACCAAGCAGAATAGCATTCTAAGAGGTAGGCCCTCTTAATTGATTCTAGCTTAAGGAGATTTTCCATAGATTGTTTGTTTGTGTCTAGACCTGCTCTCTCGGGCTAGAGGAATTGTTTTTGTCCACACTGAGAATTTACCTGCACCACAAATTGGTGACTCCACTGGGGAGCCAATCCTTCTATTTGATTGATTTTCATTTCATGGTTTTCTGTAAACTTTTCTAGTATCACCATTTCCCTTTAGTTTTCTCTGCTTTTCCTAGTTTACTCCTCTGAGTCTGAAATTTACAGTAGCAGGTCTGGTTTTTCCCTTTGAATTTTTTTTTTTCTTGAATCACTCGATCAACACTCTTTTTGTCCAAACAGTCACGTCAATCAAGCCTATCAGTGCTTGTTGTTAGTTAGGCAGTCACTCTGGTCATGCCGATGAGTGTTGGTTTTCAATTAGGTAGTTGCTCCGGTCGTGCCGATGAGCATTGGTTGTCAGTTAGGCAGTCACTCCAGTCGTGTCGATCAGCACTAGTGGTCAATTAGGTAGTCACACTGATTCCTGCAGGGGAAGATTAGGGTTTCTCCTCGATCATAACCAGTGTGTCTTGCCCTCTTAATTTCTGCCTCTTAGCTCGTTTTTCCTATGTTCTCCCTGACTGGAAATCTTCATTAGCTTGGTTTGTGTGCTTGTTTGGTTTGCCTTCTTTTACTTTATTTTTTGAGTCTTTGGATGGTTTGTGGCCCTAGGGCATCTAGGTCATCATCCATTTAGTTGTTTGTGTGCTTAGCAAGTCAAGTTGTTGGTTAGCTGCTCCATGCATTTTCGTTTTTTAGTCCTTTTATTGCTTTGATTTCAATTAAACAAGTTTGAAAAGTTTTGTTTGTTCTTCTCTTGATTAAGCATCTCTTTTCGGGCATAGATTAAATTGCTCATCTTGTTCTCTACTGAATCTTTGCATCGTTGGTTTGGAAGTAATTCTCTTTTCGTGCCTTCCATTTGATTGATGTTGATTGCTTTGAAAAAATTTCATTGAAGTGTTTGTGAAAGATTCATGTTATCATTCCATTGAAAAATATATAATTCTAGTTTCCTGAATCAATATGTTACATTAGCTAGCATCATTGAAGACTACAGTTGCATCATCATTTGTATTAAAAAATAAATGAATTCTCTTTGTTGTTAAAAGGACTAGTTGAAGTGCATTTGATAGGAAGATTCAGTGCATTTTGGAGATTTATTAGTGATAGATTTTATTCTTTGATTGTTGCATTGATTGTGTGTTCTCTATCTCTCAATTAGTGCTAACTTTCATCAAAGACAAAAATTTCCTTTCTCATATAGTTGCATGTAGGAGTTTTTTCAATTGACAACGGTAGGGCCTTGTAATTGAAACCTAATTCAAAATCAACCGTTAAAATCTATTGAATTAACCTAACAAAGCATTGAAACTTAACGCTTATATTTAGAGGTCTAGGCTAGAGACGTGTTCCGGCATCTTTAAACCAAGAAGATGTCATTTGTTTCGGCACTAGACAAAACTAGTACGGACTTGTGCTCCCCGTACCATCATGTATATAAAGGGAGACCCCACTAGGTTGCAATCCTTTATCTGCAGGAAGCTGAGTCTACCACCTTGTAAACGTGATACACTGAACACAACATTCGGGGAGATTTCCTACCTATACTTCTCAGTTCGCCGTGAGGTATTTTGTACTTCACAGTTACCTGGTAATCCTTTTGCCTAGATCATCCAAAGGAATCATTTTGGTCTTTTTGACTCTTTAAATTTAAAATATCATCGAGCACTTGTCCTTTTGAGCTCGTTCAAACCGAAAGAGACTAGAGTCACCTTTTTCCCTTTTCTCGACTCTTAAAACATGAAAAGGAAAAGTTTTGTTTCAGTGTGTTAAAATTAACTACCTGTTGGAAATAATACTGAGAGGGGGGGGTGAATCAGTATTATCAGATCAATGAAACTTTTTCAATGCTCAGGAACATATACGCTACTTCAGTTAAGTGAACCAGCGTGTACACGCAACTGTGTCTAAAGAAACCAGCGTATAACCATAAATCTTATAATTCAGTTAGTTTATCTTCAGTTAAATGCATTAGGACATTATTCACCATATTAAGAGTAAACAGATGCAGTATAACAGAACAGGTCATCACACAAAAGCCACACACATGAACACCATGATATAAGGTGGAAACCCAATGTGGGTGAAAACCACCTGCTGCAAGTCGTCTCTATCTTTCTTTAATAAGAACTTCAGTTTACAATCTTTTGTACTGGTGCAGCCTTATACCAGTACGCAGGCTACAACCTGCCAAAGGCTTCAACCTTCTCTCGTTCTCCAAACTTCCTTGGAAGGGAGCTCCAACCCCCTTTGCTCTTGTACTAGCTAAGATACTAGTACGTAGGTGCAGGCCTACAATCTTCTTTCCTTCAGGTACCACTTTTCACACATTTTCAGACTGGATATTCCTGAAGCACAACATTACAATCTGAAGACCACAATTCATTCAACTTTCATAGCAGATTACAAAACAACCAATACTTGCATCAACAATCTTTGAACCACTGAAACCCTGTCAAACCCAGTCACCAGAACACAGAGTAGACTACAGAACTCTGCAATAATAGTCAGACCCAGCTGCAACCCAAAAATCAAGCTCCAAAGGATATACGCTACTTCAATGAAGGCAACCTGCGTATACACGCGGTTTTACCGAAGACAACCTGCGTACAGATCTAAAAATAACTTTTCATAACTTGCAGTTGTACCAGATATCAGTTATACCCAGAATATAATATTGCATCAGTATGCAGATCTAGAAATACGCATAATCAACCATATAAAGATAGTTCATTTCAAACCATTTGATCCCGATCTCTCCTTAGATCTTGTTCTCCATCAACCGATGAGATCTCTCCTTAGCTTAGATCAAGCAATACATCATCAACCAATAACCTGCATACTGGATCTAATACTTCATCAGATATTCAAGACTTTTTCAGATGCACTTGCCTAATGATTTCCTTCTCCTTATATAGCCTTAGGCCTTGTTCAATACCAAGAGCCAAAACCATAGAAATCCAATACCATCATCCTCAAAACTAGGGATCAACACACCCGTCGAGACACCAAGGTCCAAAACCATAGGCACAACTTCCAAGGAATAACCGCCATGGACCAAAGATAAGTTTTCCACATACACGCGCTTTTACTGAAGCCAACCAGCGTGTACACGTGACTTGGTATATAGCGAACCTGCGTATACGCGACTTGGTATATAGTGAACCTGCTTGTATACGCGACATGGTATATAGTGAACCAGCGTGTATATATTTTTCTTCATACTTGTAGACTGATCATCAATTCCTTGCTGCTATCCTTCTGCACTATGATTTGTTATCAGTGTGATTTGCCATCAAGGACAACACTTGTCTCATAATGCCAACAATCTCCCCCTTTGGACTTGATGGCAACAACACCAAATCAAATCACTCTCCCCCTTTGTCATCAAGGGCAAAGGGTTGTGCGCCCCCTGAGTACATGCTGATATCTTTGCTTGGCTGTGCTGAAACATGCCCTGACTGTAGGTAAGATCTGCAAAAGATGTTCTTCAAAAGAACCAAGTCTTATACACCATAAGGGACCTTCCTATCACCAAAAGACTCAATCCATACTCCCAACCAAGAGGGGATACATCAGAAACAACCAATCATATTACATCATTCATCCCAGGCATAGTGGGGAAACCAACATAGGCCGTTACATGACCTTGACACCATAAAAGAGATATCACAAAAAAAATATATGACATAGAGACAGCAGATCTAGACCAAGACTTATGAAGGTCATAAGCAGCATCTGATAAACATCTTTTTAGATCAGCAACCAAGATTTCCTTCTGAGCTCCTTCTCCTGAAACCAACAACAGTTGTGTACTAGAACCAAAAGCATCTAAATGCCAACAATGCTTTATGAGACTTTAAGCTGCTCCCCCTGAACCTGTGCCTGCTGCACCCCCTGAAACTGTGCCTGAAGAATTCTGGCATACCTATCTCAGACCTTCTCCAACCGGAGTCTGCCCTTGCTGTTCAGAACTCCATATACGCGACTTCTCCTGCATAAAACAGCGTATGCATGCGGATATGCTTTCTGCAACACGCGTACAACATACACGCGACTTTCCCAGCATAAATCGGCGTATATACGCGGATATCCCTTACGTAACTTGCGTATACCAACTTTTCTGTAGAACAGACAAGCTTCAACAGCAGGATGAAGCATCAACTACTCCCAGCTTTCGTCTGAGATATTCAAAAGTTTCCCTGGGCAGAGGTTTTGTGAGAATATCAGCAACTTGTTCCTTAGAAGGAACATACTCCAGCTTGACCTTCTGCTCAAGCACTTGTTCCCGAAGAAAGTGGTATTTGATTGGTATGTGCTTGGTCTTTGAGTGCATGACTGGATTCTTTGAAATGCTGATTGCACTTGTATTATCACATAAGATAGAGACTGGTGGAGTGCAAGTGATTTGAAAATCCTGCAAGGTCTGCATCATCCAAAGAAGTTGTGTGCAACAAGATGCCGCAGCCACATATTCTGCTTCAGCTGTAGATAGGGCAATCGAACTCTGTTTCTTGCTGAACCAAGATACTAATCTGGAACCCATGAAGAAAGCACCACCACTTGTGCTTTTCCTATCATCCACACTTCCGGCCCAATCTGCATCTGTATAAGCATGAAGAGTGAGATCTGTATCTCTAGGATACCATAAGCCATAGTTTTGGGTCCCTTGAAGATACTTGAAGATTCTTTTGACTGCCTGAAGATGAGTTTCCTTTGGGTTAGCTTGAAATCTTCCAACAATTCCTACTGCATGCATAATATCTGGTCGGGTACCTGTCAAATAAAGCAAACTCCCAATCATGGATCTATAAGTGGGTTGGTGAACTGCTGCTGATTCGTCATTTGCACTGAGGCTGCATCCTGTAACCATGGGGGTACAAACTGGTTTTGAATCTTCCATGCCATACTTCTTCAAGATCTGCTTGAGGTACTTGGTTTGAGACAAGAAAATACCTCCTTCATTTTGTTGGATTTGCAATCCAAGAAAGTATGTCAATTCTCCAAGTAATGACATTTCAAATTCTTTCTGCATAACCAAGGCAAAGTTCTGACTCATAGCCTCTTCATTGCTACCAAAGATAATATCATCTACATACACAACAAGTATTAGCAATTTGTTATTTTCAACTTTCATATAGAGATTGCTATCTGCTGATCCTTTTGAAAAACCTTGTTTGTGAAGATATTTGTCCAAACGATAGTACCAAGCCCTTGGAGCTTGTTTGAGACCATAGAGAGCCTTTTTCAATCTGCATACAAGGTTTGGATCATTCCCAAGAATGAAACCATCTGGCTCCTCAATATATACTTCTTCTTCTAAGTCTCCATTCAGAAAGGCTGATTTCACGTCCATTTGGAATACCTTGAAGTTTTGAAAGCTTGAGAGAGCAAGGAACATTCGGATGGCCTCAAGTCTTGCAACAGGAGCAAAGGTCTCTTCAAAATCTATTCCTTCTTGCTGCGCATACCCTTTACAAACAAGTCTGGCCTTGTTTCTAATTACTTCTCCATTTTCATTCAATTTATTTTTGAAGACCCATTTAGTCCCTATGACATTTTTATCTTTTGGTCTAGGAACCAATTCCCAAGTATTGTTCTTTTCGATCTGCTCAAGTTCTTCATCCATTTCTTTGACCCAACATTCATCTTTGCATGCCTATTTCACATTTTATGGTTCAGTGGAAGAGAGTAATGCCAAGTAGCTTGAAGCTTCTGCAATTCTTCTTCTTGTTTGTATTCCTGCTTCTTTTTGCCCCACAATCTGAGATTCTGGATGATTCTTTTGAACATATCTGGATGGAGTCTTCTCTTCTATTCTTGTATGCTCCTCTGGTTCTTCTTGAGGTTCTTCTTCTTCTTGAGGTTCTTCTTCTTCATCATTTTGCCTTTGAGGGTAGCCTTCATCTTCTCCAATGTCTTCATGATGAACTTGCCTAGGAATATATCCCTTCTCATCAACCACTACATCAATGCTGTCAACAATTCTGCCAAGTCTTTTGTTGTAGCACTTGTATGCTTTGCTAT
Organism: Pinus tabuliformis; assembly: GCA_031772625.1. Classification (NCBI taxonomy): domain Eukaryota; kingdom Viridiplantae; phylum Streptophyta; class Pinopsida; order Pinales; family Pinaceae; genus Pinus; species Pinus tabuliformis. The sequence continues at coordinate 970,045,100 of CM062805.1, read as the reverse complement.
GTGGAGAATAACCAAGAAGAATGCCTTCATCTGCTCTTGGTTCAAGTTTTCCAAGTTTCTCATCAGTATTCTTAATATAACATTTGCTCCCAAAGATTTTGAAATGCTTCACCGAAGGAGTCTCACCACTCCAGAGCTCATGAGGTGTTTGAGTGTTGTTTACTCGGACATTTGTTTTGTTAAGAATAATAACCGCAGCATGTGCAGCCTCACCCCAGAAAGTTGCGGGAGTACCTGATTCATCAAGCATAGCATGAGTCATTTGTTGGATTGTTCTGTTCATTCTTTCCACAACACCATTTTGCTGAGGAGTTCTAGCTGTAGAGAATTCTCTTCTTATCCCATGTTCTTCACAGAAATCGAAAAATTCGTTTGAGGTAAACTCCCCACCTCTGTCAGATCTGAGGCACTTAATTTTGTGTCCTGATTCATTTTCAACCAAAGCTTTGAAGGATTTGAATTTTTCGAATGCTTCATCTTTGTGCTTCATAAGCCCTAACCAGACAAACCTGGAGAAATCGTCAATGAATAATATCAAATATTCTTCTCCTCGAGGTGTCCTTTTCCTAAATGGACCACATACATCTGTATGGACTAGCTCAAGAGGTATGCTGGCTGATCCTTCCTTCTCTGGAAAGTTAGTTCTGGTTTGCTTTCCAAACTGACAAGATTTGCATATAGTGTTGTCTGGAATTTTGATATCTGGAAGACTACGAACTGCCTGATATTTGCATGCTTTCCTTATTTGTGAAAAGCTTAGATGCCCCAACCTCCGATGCCATATCCAGTGTTCATCATCCTTGCTCAAATAGCATTGTTGTGGTCCTTCTTCAAATATGTATAGATTATTTGGAGTCCTTCTTCCTTTGATCACTGTTTTACCTGTATCAAGGTCACGAACACAACATCCATTTGATCTAAATATTACCTCCGTTCCTTGATCGCACATCTGACTGACACTCAGAAGATTGTGCTTCAATCCATCAACATACAAAACATTTCCAGCTTTGACCTTCTCTTTCAATGGAGCAACACCTTTTCCTTTTATGGCTACAGAGATATCGTTTCCAAAAGAAACTTTCTTCCCCTTTTCTAATGCGGTATATGACTCAAGCTTTTCTTTGTCCCCTATCATATGCTTCGAACATCCACTGTCAATGTACCATAGACTTTCTTGACCTTCTGCATAAAAGGCTATCCCACATCTTTCTGGTTGCGGTTCCTTTATTCTCCATGTTCTGATATTTGAGGTTTGTTCCTTCTGAGTTGTCTTCCGGAACCTGCTCCTGCATTCAGAGTCTTCATGACCAAAGTTATTACAAATAGAGCATTCAACTTCATTTTCAAGAACCGAAAAGTTGTTATAAGTCCTTTTCATGGTTCCAGTCATTCTCCCTTGCTTTTGAGCTTCTCTAGTCATGATTGTCTTGTAGGCAACACATTGAGCTGCTTTGTGACCGAAGTTATGGCAAGAAAAGCATTGGCCATTAAAGAAACTTCTGCGATAATCAGATCTATCATCCAACCGATTGTAGCTTCTATTCATTCTTGGAGCAAATTGGGAAGATTTTACCTTAGGCTGATTGTAGCTTTTGTTTGTCCTTAAGGCAGTTTGTCCCCGAATTTCTTGATGGTCTTTATTTGTTCTTGAGGTAAACTGTCCCTGATTCACCTGATGACTTTTATTTGGCCTTTGCTCGCTTCTCCTTGCTGCATCAAGATAGCTTTTAGAGGTAGATGCTTGAGATGTTTCTCCATTATATCCAAGACCTGTCTTGATCAGAGGAGATCGCTGCACATTGATAATCTCATCCAAGGTTTCAGATCCTTTAACAAATTTAAGATTAATCGCTTTTGTTTTCTCAATCTCCTTTCTAAGACAAACAATTTCACATTCCAATTTGTCAAGATGTTTTTCCTTTTCAGCTAGTTGACATTGTAGAGAATCAATAATAGCACTCTTCTCTTCTAAGCAAACTTTGAGATCTTTCATTTCTTCACAAAAACCTTCTACATCTATAGCATCCATATAGTCATCATCTTCAAAAGCCATTAAAAGTTTATATCTATTACCTTGTTCATCTTCATCACTATTTGAAAGACCATCACTATCTTCATGAGTGTAATAGCTTTTCTTCTTTTCATTTTGTTTCTTGTTCCATTTAACAGGTTCCTTTCCCTTGTCATTCTTATCTTTGTGAGGACATCTGGCAGCATAATGACCTACTCTTCCACAAGCAAAGCATTTAAAAGGTAACTTACCTCTGAACCTTCCAGAACCCCTTTGAAGATTTCTGACAAAATTTGATTCCTCTTCTTCATCTTCTGGCATGTGACTTGCTTCATAATAATCTTCTTTGCCTGAAGCCTTGAAGGCAGCTTCTCTTCTGTCTAATGGACCTCCCTTTCTCATTTCATAAGCGGTTAGAATTCCGTGAAGCTGAGACATAGTGAGAATTTGCAGATTTTCTTTTTCTTCTATGGCAGACACTTTAGATTCAAACTTGGGGGACAAAGATCTTAGAACCTTTTCAACCACAATAGCCTCTTTTATTTCTTCACCCAAGTTTTTCATGCAATTAACAATCTCATCTACCCTAAGGAAATAGTTAGCCACACTTTCATCATTATACATTCTGAGAGTCTCATACTTAATCCTGAGAGTTTGAAGTTTAGCACGCTTTACCTGTTCGTCTCCTTCATAGCTCGTGACAATTTTGTCCCATATTTCTTTTGCAGATTTATAGTGCATTACCTTCATGAATTCTGATTGAGATATGCATCCCAATAGAGTATTGACTGCTTTCGCATTTGTTTCATATTTCTTTTTCTCGGCTGCATCTGTAGGAGTAGTTGAAGGAAAAGTGTAGCTTGTCTCTACGATGTCCCAAACTTCTGTACCAAGAGATTGAAGATAGGCAGTAACTCTTACCTTCCAATAATTGAAGTTTGTCCCATCAAAAACCGGTGGCCTGATTGATGCTTCTCTCTCGTAGTTGCTCATGATGAATGATCTACCTTCAAGCGATCAAGCTTCTCTGAAGGACCTGCTCTGATACCAATTGTTGGAAATAATACTGAGAGGGGGGGGTGAATCAGTATTATCAGATCAATGAAACTTTTTCAATGCTCAGGAACATATACGCTACTTCAGTTAAGTGAACCAGCGTGTACACGCAGCTGTGTCTAAAGAAACCAGCGTATAACCATAAATCTTATAATTCAGTTAGTTTATCTTCAGTTAAATGCATTAGGACATTATTCACCATATTAAGAGTAAACAGATGCAGTATAACAGAACAGATCATCACACAAAAGCCACACACATGAACACCATGATATAAGGTGGAAACCCAATGTGGGTGAAAACCACCTGCTGCAAGTCGTCTCTATCTTTCTTTAATAAGAACTTCAGTTTACAATCTTTTGTACTGGTGCAGCCTTATACCAGTACGTAGGCTACAACCTGCCGAAGGCTTCAACCTTCTCTCGTTCTCCAAACTTCCTTGGAAGGGAGCTCCAACCCCCTTTGCTCTTGTACTAGCTAAGATACTAGTACGTAGATGCAGGCCTACAATCTTCTTTCCTTCAGGTACCACTTTTCATACATTTTCAGACTGGATATTCCTGAAGCACAACATTACAATCTGAAGACCACAATTCATTCAACTTTCATAGCAGATTACAAAACAACCAATACTTGCATCAACAATCTTTGAACCACTGAAACCCTGTCAAACCCAGTCACCAGAACACAGAGCAGACTACAGAACTCTGCAATAACAGTCAGACCCAGCTGCAACCCAAAAATCAAGCTCCAAAGGATATACGCTACTTCAATGAAGGCAACTCGCGTATACACGCGGTTTTACCGAAGACAACCTGCGTACAGATCTAAAAATAACTTTTCATAACTTGCAGCTGTACCAGATATCAGTTATACCCAGAATATAATATTGCGTCAGTATGCAGATCTAGAAATATGCATAATCAACCATATAAAGATAGTTCATTTCAAACCATTTGATCCCGATCTCTCCTTAGATCTTGTTCTCCATCAACCGATGAGATCTCTCCTTAGCTCAGATCAAGCAATACATCATCAACCAATAACCTGCATACTGGATCTAATACTTCATCAGATATTCAAGACTTTTTCAGATGCACTTGCCTAATGATTTCCTTCTCCTTATATAGCCTTAGGCCTTGTTCAATACCAAGAGCCAAAACCATAGAAATCCAATACCATCATCCTCAAAACTAGGGATCAACACGTCCGTCGAGACACCAAGGTCCAAAACCATAGGCACAACTTCCAAGGAATAACCGCCATGGACCAAAGATAAGTTTTCCACATACACGCGCTTTTACTGAAGCCAACCAGCGTGTACACGCAACTTAGTATATAGCGAACCTGCGTATACGCGACTTGGTATATAGTGAACCTGCTTGTATACGCGACATGGTATATAGTGAACCAACGTGTATATATTTTTCTTCATACTTGTAGACTGATCATCAATTCCTTGCTGCTATCCTTCTGCACTATGATTTGTTATCAGTGTGATTTGCCATCAAGGACAACACTTGTCTCATAATGCCAACACTACCCACGAAATATTCTTGGTTAAATTTATCTTCCTTAGTGATTCTTTAACGTTGTTTCCAATGGCAACATTTTGAGAGTCTACCAGTCAAGGATTCCCCTCGGATGGGAATCCTGGTCCTTTTCCTTCTTTTGGGAATGATGGTGCTCCTTATATGGCAACGTTGTCCCTCCCTGGGTTAACCATTGGTTTACCTATCTGGTTATTTGCGACCTCGGTGGTCCTGAGTGTTCCAACTCTTGTCCAGCCATCTCCTTCATCTGAACCTGATCACATTGATTCTAAGGTTGACCTCTCACCTTCTTCCCCCGTTTCTTCATCTTCCCCTTCTACTTCACCTGGTGAAAATTTGAAATACAGTAACCAGGAGGCTAAGAAGAAGAAGAAGATGATGATGAAGAAGAAGAAATCCAATAAGAGATAGGCCAACCATGTGGTTGTTACTCCAAATGAACCTCCTGTAGACAAACCTTCTGATCCTCCATGGAAGGTCAGATTCCCTTACAAGCTGTGTAAGGGTGATCATCTCCTTCAAGATTGTCCTAGCATTCCTAGAGTCTTAGAGGTATGGTCTCAAGACCCGAATCGACCATCCCCATCAACATCTGGAGATCATGTCGATGCTACACCTTTAGCTAATGATGGTAGGAAGAAGGGAAAGATTAGATTCCCCTATAGGTTATATGAAGGGAAGCATATTCTTCACCTTTGTCCTCTTATGGATAAAGCTTCCAAAAGTTTGGCAAACCTTACAGCTCCTCAACCCTAACTTCCTGTTGGTTATCAGAGGCTTTCTTCTAACCCTCTCCTAGTTGGTAAAGAGATTGACTTGGATTCATCTCTTTCCCATCCTGCTCTTCCTGAGCATGAATCTCTTGTGTCTATTCCTGACCAACCATTGGTCGAAAAGAGTGTCAACTTAGCTCCACCTTCAGTTGTTCACTTTGTTCCCGAAGAGAGTAGTGATCATATTGCTCATGTTCTTCTCATCTCCTCAGATTCTCATGAATCGAAGAGTGACCCTCCCATCCCAGTTGTTCAAGAGAGTCCTTCTCCTTCTTCTACAGGGCATGGGGGCAATCATATGATACCCCCACCAAGTAGTTCTATCGTTTCTTTTGATTGGAGTCAATTGACTGCTTTCTGCCTCCCATCTTATGTGCCTTTCTAGATCACAGTACAAGCCTATAATATGGTAGTACATGGCACTATATTAGATGAAGGTGCGTCTATTAGCATCATGTCTTCTACTACTTGGCAAGCTTTGGGTTCCCCACAGCTTGTGCCTGTCACTCAGAATTTTTTGGATTTCAACAGAGGAACCAGTCAACCCTTGGGGGTCCTTCCGAAGTTCCCTATTACTTTGGGAGGAAAGACCGTCTATATAGACGTGATGGTAGTCCAAGGTCCCTTAGATTTCAATCTTCTCCTTGGACGTGACTATGTTTATGTCATGGGAGCTCTTGTTTCTTCACTTTTCCGTGTGGTTTGTTTTCCGCACAAAGGGAGAATTGTGACCATTGATCAACTATAGTTCATTGGTCATCAAGTGCCTCCTTTGCAACCATTGTCCCCTATTGGCTCTTGTTTTCAAGCAGTACCTTCCCCGCCACAAGTCAACTATTTGGCTACCCGTTCCATCTTCGCATCTGTTGATGATCACACATATGGTATTGTACATTATGTACTAGGGGCATTGGAACCCGATCTGTCTTTGGTACCAAATGACATGTATTCCTCCCAAAGCATGGTTCTTCCATCTAGTGAAGACCTCTCTTGAGAGCCATGTTCTCTTATGGGTCATGAACAAACGTCGTGAGGATAGTTCCTGGTCTTGTTTCAACCTCTTTAAAAAATGAAACAAGGAGTTGTGAGGATAGTTCCTGGTCTTGTCTCAACCTCATTAGAAAATGAAACAAGGAGTCATGAGGATGGTTCCTTGTGTTGTGACAACATCTTGAAAAGATGAATCAAGGAGTGTGAACACAGTTCCTTGTCTTATGTCAAGCTCGTTAAAAAATGAAACAAGGGTCTCGAGGATAGTTCTTTTACTGTTTCAACCTCAATAAAAAATGAAGCACTCACTTTTTCAAATCGAGTCTTTGATTAAGATCATAAAATCTCGGTTGAGTCTTTCCTGGATCTTGAAAGTGAACCTTCATTCCATTCACCTAGTTGAATGAAATGAAGCTTGGGGGGCATGTACCTCGAATTGAGTCATTATGCCAGGGGCATGCAAACTTATCTCAAGCATAATTTTTCGTTTCAATCTTGTGCAAACATGAAACTAAATCCAAAAAAAGTTCTCCATGGTTCAAGCTTGTGTAAAAATGAACCCATGCCTGATTTACATCTCGTGATTGTCATTTTAATTAGCTGATTTCTGTTAGATGAGCCTTGGTTGTTTTATTCCATCGCCACCATATCTTTGGCCGATCATATGCTTTCACTTGGTTGTTTTTTCCTTTCCTGGAGAAACGCAACAATGAGTGGTTTTATTAGCCGGCCTCTTGACCGTTACATATTTTGAGCAGTTCCTGCATTGTCGGAACCAGTTGCTACCCTTTATACCACTCGTTCCTCGAGGATGAATCACCTTTAATCTCTTTCCTAACTCGTAAAAGATGAAAATATTGTCTAATATTTTTTCCCTTTTTGACTCGTTAAAGAGAATAAAAATGGGGGGTCCTCTTTCAAGCTCTTTTCTGACTCTTAAAACACGAAAATATTTCCGAGCTCTTGTCGTTTTGAACTCGTTAAAGGCTGTGAAACGTCGTTTAACTAGTATACATTTACCCCTTTTTCAGGCTGGGATAAACTATTTACGAAAAAGGTACTCCTTGACTGAAATGGTCAAGCGGTTCTCTCAAGTATCATTTTCTACCTTTTTGGGCTCGAGAGACACAAATGTACAAAAAGGGACCAATTGGAGTTATCTTTTTCGTGTCTTTTTCAAACTCTCTAAACATGAAAAAGATACCGAGTATACCCTTTGTCGAACTTGTTAAAACATTAAACGACATTGGATTCGTCACCATGACGAACATGAGCTTCTCCTTCCTAGGGCTCATTAATCTTACTAGGTTGGATTCATTCGAAGGATGGACTTATATTACAAGCATATGTTATCCTCGTCAAGCTTGTGTAAAAATAATTGGGGTACTCGCCAAAAATGGTGAGGGAAAATTGGAAGTATTTCATCAGTTGTATTCACTTGAGGTAGCATGTCACTCTTGAACATTGACACTCATATATTGTTCATGTCGGGTTTTGGGACATCCTCACTCTGTCACTTGCCTCCCTGGGTTTTGGGTTATCCATTTTAAACCTCTCATATGATCTCTGCCATGTCACCATGACCTTTGATCCTATGATGTCAAATGTTGCCAAACTCCAGAGTCATGTCATCCATATGTTCAAGAGAAGTCTTCCTACCTATACATTGTCTGATCATCTTGGATTACTCTCATTCATTGTGTTCCCGTTTCGTGTCGATGATGAAGGATTCATTATGACCTTCCTTTGGTAGATTACTTCCTGTCGACTTTAGCTCATTATCCAGGAAGTTGATCTAGAAACTCTCTTCCAGTACCTTATAGCTTGCATGCCTCAACGGCAAGTTCTTCACACTCAACGACAGGTTCTCATCATTGGCCTTTGATCGAATTATTTCACGGGTGTTTGACTTCAGTTCCTTATTCACATTCTGTGAACTATGTTGTTGGTACCTTGAGAGCCACTGTCACTTTTGGTGGTTTCTATCGCGCTTGCTAATGGTTCACATCATTGACCAGTAATCAAGTGACCTTCTAACATGTTTGACTTCAACACATTTATTCATGTGTTAGAATTTGTACTTTGATCGAGTCGTGTTGGAGTGCAAGACCCTGGGCTTAGGTTACAGAAGTCTAGGTTGCGAAGAGTAATGAGTCATTCATAATTATATACATGATTCTTTAGTCAGATGGTTGTGTCCATGCCGTGGATCTATTTCATATCATCCCTCCAGTCGAATGGTTGCGTCCATGTCGAGTCCATGCACATGATCTTTTTCTTAATGGATAGTTGTGCCTATACCATGGATTTATGTATTTTTATATGCCTCTCATGTTTATCAAGCATGACTATCAGATTTTAGATATGTACATGTATGCTTGCTTGCAGGTTTTTCGATGACGAACTCTGGTTCCCCGCATCCACTTGTAAAGAATTTCACCCCACTCTAGTTCGGCCTTCATGCTTTAGGGGGCATCTATTACACAACATTTTTGTCACTGTACCTGTACTCCCTGTCCACGATCCTAGAGGACCTCTACAGTGAACCTGACATGCTTTCCCATCATGAAGAAACTCCTAGTATGTCTCTCTTCATGAGCAGAATAAATCCCCTTTACATCATTTCCCAAGAATCTTCCTTTTATTCCAGTTTACAAGATTGGCGCTACTAACCAGTTTCCTCCTCACACCAATTCACAGAGATTAAAACTAGCCCTAGAGCTATACGAAGCGACTGAGCCCTTTTTCAGTCGCGTAGATCCTCTTTTGGCAAGTTTTTTAAATATGGTGTCAAAGTTTCCAACTCTAGAAGCTTCGTAACGGAAGTATGGTAGATGGTTGGGCTGGATGGAGCCAAGGAAGTCAGTTTGGGCTCCTTTCCCCTATTAGGATGGAACAAACTCAAGAGATAATGCCTTCTCCCATGATGAGAGGAACCATCTCCCATCCATCCAAGCTATATAAACATCTCTTTTCCCAGGTTAAACTAGTTTTAGAGTGAATTTGAATGATCAGCAAGACATCTATAGCTTGTAGCTTTCTAGTGTATGTTTGAGGGAGAATAGTGTGTTTTGGTTTGGTTTGAGACTAGAGGGAAGAGGCCTTAAAACTTCCATAGTTGGGGCTATCCATGAAGTGTTAGCAGAAGTGTGGGAACCCGGATACGTTGGAGGAGACCAGCAACGTCAAGGCATTGGTTGTAATATCTTTCTGATTTATATGAATACAACTATTGATTGATTTCCTACATGAAGTGTCATTTTACATATTTATGGCTTAATGTTCCTTGACCTATTAAGTAGGCTAAATACAATATTGTATGCTATCACGTTTATTGTTGTTGTTGTTTTCTTATTTCAGGTATTCAAAGGAAGGAAACGGAAGATAACTGGAGTGAGGAAGAAGGGTCATCACCAAGCGGAATAGCATTCTAAGAGGTGGTCCCTCTTAATTGATTCTAGCTTAAGGAGATTTTCCATAGATTATTTGTTTGTGGTTAGACCCGCTCTCTCGAGCTAAAGGAATTGTTTGTGTCCGCACTGAGAATTTACCTGCAACACAAAAAGGACCTTATCAACAGCAATTGCAGTAGCAAGGTTATCCCTTGCAGTAGTAAAACCAACCCTTATACTAACAAGGCCAACCCTTACAACAACAAGGTCAACCCTTATAGTAGTAGGGTCAGCAATTTTATCACCAGGGTCAACAGTTGCAATAGAAACCTTATACTCCCTACTCTTCACAAGCTATTTATCCACCTTATGGTTCTCAACGGCCTATTACGAGTCAATATCAACCTTACCTTGGTCAAAACCAACCTTTGTGGGGACAAAATCCACCCTTGTATGGTCAGAATACCTCTTAGTGGGGTCAATATCAAACTGCTTATGGTCAAAATCTGCCACTTTGGGGGCAGAACCCATACCAACAAGGTTGGAATCCACAAGTTGGGCCTTATCAAAGGCCTCCCATGCCTTTCAATCCACAATTTCCATTTCTAGCAACATTGGAACTACTAGATGTGTTAAGGCTCACAAATGACCCAATACTCCATTCATCGTATTGGCCCCCGATTCCAACTATGATTCCTGGCGATTGTCCGAAAATTGAAGGAAAGTCTGGAGAAGACCCCCAAGCCCACGTTATGACTTACCATTTATGGTGTTCATCCAATTCTTGGGTTGATGATTCCATTCGTCTACGTCTTTTCCAGTGAATCTTGATGGGTGTTGCCATGAAATGGTACATCGAGTTACCTCGAGGTGCCTACCAAGATTTCAACACTTTAGAAATGGAGTTCCTTACTCACTTCCAGCTTCCAGTTTAATATGAAACCGATACCCATCTCCTTACGTCCTTGAAATAGAATAATGCTACCCACATCTCCGGTCATATCCATGAATGGAGATGTTGGCGTCGCCTTATCAAGTTCGACATTCTTGATGAACTTTTAACTGAATAGTTTACCAAATCAATCATTAATAAAATTTCCAAGGACATAGCTATGGGTAGTTGTGTGACCAAATATCAAACCATTTCTCATGCCCAGTATCTAGATTTGGTATATTCCCAATCCAGCACATTATATGATCTCTTGCCTAATTCTCTGATATCGTCTACCAATCAGGCATCTTCCAAACCTCTAGAGTTACCGCCCGTCGATGGTATTATTGGATCAATGACTCAAAATTCTGGTAAAACATATTCTGCTTCCTTGAAGTAGAAATCTGTTTCAACTAATGCATCCAATTCTCCTTCAAATCCCTCTCAAAATCCTAGTAAAAACTCCAAGGTTAATGTCGTTCAATCTATCATGGTAGACAAAACCTCAAAAGGTAAGAAGAAGGAGCTAGGAAAAGCCAAATCTGCTACCTCGAAACAGGATCCCCCGAAATCATCTGTTGATGATGCATCTAAACATGGGCCCAAATATCCATGTCTCATTTGTGATGAAGATAACTATACCAAGGATTTTCCCCATTGTGCTGAAGTTAGTCATTTGTTAAAAGGCACCTAAGGGACACTGGTTGTATTAAAAGAAACTTTTCCATCACAGAAAACATAATTGGTAGAGCAACCACAATCTTCTACATCTTTGGGCTCTTAAGTTTATATGAGTCGAACGCCACCTATTTATGTCGCCACTTGGTCAAAAGACTATCTGACTCCTCCCAAACAGGTTGTAGAGAAAGAGGTTATTGATACACCTTCCACTTCTACTCCACCTAATTTTGGTCCTCTTCATATTGAGAGACCCAGTAACGACTTCTTTATCCAACCACCTCCTAAGGATGTCCTTCAGAAATCATCATACAATATGAATGCGTGAGCTACTCAACATTATAATATTTTCGAAGATTTAGCTCAAGTGCCTTCAACAATGTCTACCTTGGAAGTTCTCCAGAGTTTTCCATCACAACGGAAAGCATTACTATCCTCTATAGGATGAATTGACACTACTAATTTGAGTCTAATTACCTTTGACCTACAAAATCATGTTCCACATCTTCCACATCATCTTGCCTTCTTAATCCAAGTCATTATCAAAGGGAAGATGATTCATCGGACTATTGTTGATGAGGGTGCTTCCACCTGCATCATGTTTGTCTCATGCTGGAAAGCTATTGGCTCTCCACCTCTCAACCAGTCTCCTAACACCTTAGAAGCCTTTGATGGTAGAGGATCTCATCCATATGGTATTCTCACAAACTTGCCCATAACATTGGAAGGGAAAACCATTAACTTAGAAGTAGAAGTCATTGATGCCAACTTGAATTATAACCTTCTACTTGGTCGGAGTTGGACCCATGCTATGTTTTGCATGGTTTCTACGTTGTTTCGTGTGCTCCGTTTTCCTCATGAGCGGAAAATAGTCATCATTGATGAGTTAGCCTTTTTCTCTTCTAGCTCTTCAAATGGAAATGTGCCATATGTGGGAAATACTGACATCCCTTATGAGAGTGTTGGGGCAGGTCTTTTTAAAGACTCTTCTCTTATGGGAAATTTTTCCCTCCCACCTCCAAACGTCGCTTCCGTTAACATGATCTCCACTTCACACGATCCTTGGATTGTTCCTCATCTCGATCAAGTTGATTCTTTTGGCGATGTCATGTCACTCAGCTTAGCAGAACAAGCCTATCAAGTTTTTGTTTTGGCTTCAGTAGTCACTTTCAAAATTCATGCTAATCTTAGTATGCATCTAGACAGGTATTCACAATCCCCTTGGCTTGGTTCTTCGAATTCTCCAAATCCCTTGAACAAGACATTTCCAACCGACAAGAGTATCACCGAGGCTATGTCTCTTGAAGAAACTCCCTGGAATGATCCCCATCATCGTTCCTCGTTTCTCTCGAGTCTTGGAGACATTTCTTTGTGTTTAGATACCTTTGTTTCCCATGCACTGACTCATCCACTTGAAACACCTATTTTAGTGCATGAAGTTTTGTATGAAGGAAACATGTGGAACGGTGTTGCTACGATGCCCATTGACATTTCTATTAAACTAGGAATTGTCGAAAACATCAATGTCGGGGTTTCTTGTTCTCCAGATTAGAACAATATTTACACCGCCTTTTTTAAGGAGTTAAGTGATGTCTTTGCTTGGCAATATGAAGAAATGTTTTGCATAGATCCGAGTATAGTTGTGCATGAAATACCTACTTATCCAAATGTGAAGCTTGTTCATCAACGTCTTCGCATAGTGCACCCTAGAAAGGCATCTTCTATAAAGGGAGAAGTTGAAAAACTTCTTAAGGTTGGTTTCATTTACCTTATTCCAATGACAGATTGGGTCTTGAATATTGTTCCTGTGACTAAAAAGCAAGGGACTATTCGTGTTTGTGTTGATCACTGTGATATCAATCAGGCATGTCCGAAAGATAATTATCCAACTCCTTTTATAGACCAGATCATTGACAAATGTGCTAGGAGTGATATTTTTTCTTTTATGGACGGTTTTTCTAGCTACAACCAGATTAATATTCTTCCCACTGATCAGCATAAAACTGCTTTTATCTGTCCATGGGGAACCTTTGCCTACAAAAACTCCCTTTTGGTCTAAAAAATGTGGTGTTACCTTCCAACGAGTGATGTCTTATGCTTTTCATGACATTAAACACATTGTTCAACCATATCTTGACGACTTACCAACACATTCTACTAAGTGTCATGACCATCCTGACCACCTTCAAGCGATTTTTCTTTGTTGTAGACACTACAATATTTGTTTAAATCTGCATAAGTGTGTCTTTTGCGTTGAATTTGGTCATCTCCTAGGGTTTTTATATCTAAATAAGGCATCCGGATTGACCCCCTCAAAGTAGAGGCCCTTGTAAATTTACCCCCTCCATCATCTTTACACTAGTTGCAGAGGCTGCAAGGGAAAGCTAATTTCCTTCGTCATTTTGTACCCAATTATGTTGAACTTTCCAAGGGATTTACTCATTTTTTGAAGAAATCGATCCCATTTATTTGGGATGAAATCGCTCAAAGATCTTTCGATGCATTAAAGAACACCCTCATCAGTTCTCCTTTACTGCATTCCCCCAATTACCACCGTGATTACTTCTTGTACTTGGTCGCGGCTGACAATACTATTGCCATGGTGTTGGTTCAAGACAATGATAATGGAAACGAACACATGATTTACTACTTAAGCCGAAATCTTATTGACATTGAAACTCGATATGCCCATGTCGAGAAATTGGCTTTAATAGTTGTTCACGTTGTTCAACGCTTTTGACACTATATTCTCTTGCGGAAAACCAATGTGATTTTTTACTGCAACCCCATGACATAAATTCTTACTCATCAGTTGTTAGGGGCAAGTATTCTATGTGGATTGTTATCCTTCAGGAGTTTGATTTGGAATTCGCTACATCCAAATAAAAGAAATCACTAGTTTTTGTCGAGTTAATTTGTGACCTTCCCTCTACGACCACATCTAAAACTTTTGATGAGCTAATTCTTGACGAAAATCTCTTTCTCATCAGCACTCTTGACCCATGATATGGGGATATAATTTTTTATCTCCAAACCCAAACTTTCTGATCATAGTTGTCCAATTTTGAATGTCATCACATTTGATATCAGTCCCAACCCTATCAAATTATCGGCGATATTTTGTACCGTGTTGGTGTCGATTCTATCCTTCGTAGATGTTTGACACTTGAAGAACTTGAGAGAGTCTAAATGACTATCACTCTAGATCCTATGGTGGTCATATGTCAGGATCTGCTACTGCTCATAAAATCCTTCACTTCAATTATTTTTGGCCTTCTGTCTCTAAATATTGCATTTTAGCAGTCCAAAAATGTCACAACTGCCAGATTTACAACCATAAACAGTGGGCCCCACCCACACCCTTACACCCAGTTGTTACCATCGTCCCCTTTGCTAAATGGGGTATTGATTTCATGACATGTAACCCTCGCTCGGTCGGGGGGCATGGTTATATCATCATCGTCATTGATTATTTCACTAAATGGGCCGAGACGATGCAAGCATATGCTGTTGATGGTAAAAATTCCGCTCAATTTCTTTTCAACCATGTCATAACTCGATTTGGTGTCCCTCAAGCCATTGTTACTGATCATGGATCTCATTTCTGACATTACATGATGGTAGAGCTCACTACTCAGTTGGGTTTGCGTCACGACAACTCAACTCCTTATTATCCACAGGCCAATGGCCAAGTTGAGGAAGTCAACAAAGTCTTGGTTACCATGCTTCAACACACCATTGGGATGCATAAACAAAATTGGCATCTCATGCTATTTTCAGCTCTTTGGACGTACCGAACTATAGCTAAGACCGCCACTGGATTCACACCCTTTCAGCTAGTGTATGGTCTACAGGAAACTCTTCCGATTAAGTGTGAAATTCCTTCTCTGAAACTAGTTGTTGAATTACTCCGTTATACCTCACCCAAGGAGGAATGTTTACTTTACCTCGAAAGGCTCAATGAAACTCATCGTATTGTTTCATTAGTAATTGAAGCCCAGAAGAAACAAGTTAAGGCTCAATACGATATAACTATTTCTCCCTACGTTTTTGTTGAGGGTGACTTGGTCTTGTTATATGATCAAGCTAATGACAAATTGGGAGCTAGGAAATTCGAACCAATGTGGCATTGGCCTTACATTTTTAAATGAGTTTTACAAGAAGGTGCATATGAGTTAGTCGATTATGAAGGAAATTCTTTGGCTAAGCCTCGAAATGGGCTTTACCTTAAGAAGTATTATGCGTGATTTTTCGTGTAAATACTTTTGTACATTAGTGTGTTTTCATTAGTGTGTAGTGTGGTTTTGGTGTGTTAGTTTTCTTTTGCAAATGGGTTTTCCTTTTCTTACCTCATGCTCTACTTGGTTTGTAGATGTCATCCAACCGTTACGTCGGTTTTGTTGATGGTGCTTGTCGTAGTACACAAAATATATTTTCCGTTGCATGGGCAATCTATGACCCTAATGGTGAGTTAGTGAATTTACAAGTTATATGTTTAGGTCGTACAACTAATAACTTTGTTGAATATAGTGCGGACATCGAGCTTTTGTCAGAAGTTTTTGCTCTTGGCATTAGAGCTTTAATCATGAAACTTGATTCATAGCTCATTGTACTACAACTTAATGGACAATATTCACTTAGAAAACCTCAAATTTTGAGAATGTATTTGTGAGTTCGTCTCTTGGAACGAAACTTTAATTTATTACTTATCATCACATTCTGAGGCACATGCACACATTAACAGATGCATTGGATAACTTTTTGTTAGATAAAAATTTGTGAAACATGTAAATCATAACATCACATAATAGACATGGTGAATAGGAAAACATGTATATAAATCTATATCTATATATATCTATATATATATATATATAGATAGATATATATATATATATATATATAGAGAGAGAGAGAGAGAGAGAGAGAGTGCGTGTTTGCAAAAGAGTTTGCTACATCAAAATGACAAAATATGTGTTCCGATACACATGGCTTCATAATCCTACATCATTGCAGAAAGTAAACTAGAGCTGGATATTCACCCACATGGTGCTCATGGTAGCACGAAATCGCCATGATAACTCGGCCCAACAGCCGATGTAGTCTGGAAAAAACCCCTACAGTGTGTCTCTAGTACCACAATGGCACCTCATCTATCGAGGCATACTCTGGAATGCCCCTAGTTAAAGCTTTCAGGTTATGCTCTACCTCGACAGTTGGATCTGCTCCCTCCTCATATGGAGCCTCCTAAATCTAGCGTGCCACTCGTTTGGATATCGAAGAAACCCCTCAAGGTCTCTCTGGTCCCACATCTACAATTAAGTTAAATCTTAGTACACATACAAAAGAAATCAAAACTTCAAAAACTTTGAAAAATAGTTTTTACCTTCATCAATCCACTGTGCGCCTGGTAGAAGTGGAAGATCTGGATCTCCTCAAAAAATTGTGCCTGCCTATGCCCAATCATCAACCATGATTAGCTATTGATGCATCCATCCAAAAAATGTTGGAGGGAATGACATTTTTTGGCTGCCTCCATGACGAGGCATCAGCTCACCCCATCTGAGTAAATGTGGATCTTTGATCGTTGGTGCATCCACTTCTATCCATTTATAACTAAACAATGGCACATGTTCTAGGAAGAACGTCACCAAAATTTATCTGAAACTGAATTGTTTCAGACTTCCTGACTTTCACTTCGTAAGTTGGCACTTCATGCATACCAACAAACCCTCACTCCAATTGAAGACCGTGGGATTTAGACACTCGATTGCATACTAGAAATGAGATTTTGTTTGCAATTCCTGAGTCCCAGCTATTCGGGCCATGGTATGCATGATTGTTCATAGTGGGAGATTTGTGATGCTATTTATATCTATCTTCCCACTTTGGGTCCTTTTAGTCCTTGTACAATGCCTTTCAATCAGCATATTCGTGCTCTCTCCTCTAGTACGAGAACCAGATAATTGGATCCGTTGTCCCTTTCTAGACAAGCTGGTAATGAAATAAATGTTTGCAACATCTATTTCAAGTTCTTGGTCCCTGATCATGAATAATTGGTGATCCACATCCCACCAACTAATCAAATGTTGTAATAACTCAAGTTGGGATCTAATCCCAGGAATCTTGAAGAACTTGAGCAACCTACATGCTCATAGGGCATCAAAACAATTTATATCCTGAGCCGCTTGATGGTCTTCAGCTTTGTGTCCTCTTTCTTTCCATTCAACCACAATTTTTGACTGATTATCTTGTGGAAACTAAATAAAACAACATTTCATGAGCTTCCATGGAGACAAAATTCAAGAAAAACCATTCAACATGGGAGATTTCACCAAAAAAAAAAAAATCATCTTGGCGCCAACGCGACTATGTGTGAATTTTCATGTGCTGCCAACGCGATGGCATAGTTGACCACATGGTGATCAATGCAGGTTCGATGGATAAAACCCACGTTGATTGCCCTCGACACAATTTTTTTGTGAATCCTCTTTTCAACCTAATCTATGGATGAAAATGCATGAAATGAGAACCAAAATGAAGGGAAGGGACAGATCTCTTACCTGCAGCAAACAGCTCAGTGAATGGTGTCCAGGATTGATCATACTCCTTGCTTGAAAATCGAGGTTAAATGAGGTAAAATTCTCTCAGGTTTGCAAATTGGTGGAATGGAAAAAACGATTTGCTTTTTGGGCTTTCTATAAGTATTTTTTACCAAATTAGGGCATATTTCACTCATTTTTTAATATTTTTCCTCGAAATCGGTAATGTGTGTTTCCTTGTGCAGTGATAGGTCATGCATTCTTGGTGACGGTGATTTATTTTGATTGATTCAACAAGTTTTATTTTATCACTTTTTCGGACTCGTAAAAAATAAACGAAAAAGCGACCCCCTGGAGTCATCTTTAAGCTCTTTTCTGACTCTTGAAAAATGAAAATATTGTTGAGTACTTGTTGTTTCGAACTCGTTAAAGTAAATGAAATGATGTCTACTCAGTATAAGTTTAACCCTTTTCCGGACTGAGATAGACTATTGTACGAAAAAGGAATACCTTAGTCGAACATGGCTAAGAGGTTCTCTTGGATATTGTTTTCTACCTTTTCGGGTTCAAGAGACGATTTACGAAAAGGGACCTTTGGATTTTTCTTTTCCGCTTCTTTTTCAAACTCTCTAAACATGAAAAATATGTCGAGTTTCCCCTTTGTCGGACTCGTAAAACTTAAACGACGCAGGACTTGTCACCATGACAAGATTGAGTTTCTCCTTCCTAGGGCTTGTAAAACTTACTAGGATGGATTCATCTAAAGGATGAACTTATATGGAAAGCATATGCTATCCCCTTCAAGCTTGCGATAAAAAATAATGGGGTACTCACTAGAAATGGTGGGGGAAAAGTGAAAGCAATCATCTCTTGTATTTTGTAAAGGCAGCATGTCACTCTTGAACATGACACTCATTTGTTGCTCGTGTCGGGTTTGGGACATCCTCACTTAGTCACTTTCCTTCTTGGGTTTGGGAAATCCATTTTTCCTCTCATCTAATTATACCACTTCGTCATCATGACCTCTGATCCTATGTTGAGTCAAATGTTGCCAAACTCTGGAGTCATGTCACCAATATGTTCAAGAGAAGTCCTATCTGCAGTTATTTACCACTTATACACTGTCTGACTTTCTACCATAGTCCTGGATCACACTTATCTACTCTACTACATCCTTTTGTTTCATGTCGATGATGTGGGATTCATTATGGCCCTCCTTCGATGGATCACTTCTTGTCGACTTCAACTCATTATCTAGGAAGATGATCTAGAAACTCCCTTCTAGTACCTTAGAGCTTGCATGCCTCAATGGAAAGTTCTTTGCATTTGATGACAGGTTTACATCATTGACCTTCGATTGGATGATTCCACGAGTGTTCAACTTCAACTTCACTATTCACATTCGTGGATTGTGTTGATTGTACCTTGAGAGGCATTGTCATTATTGGTGGTTTCTCTTGTGCCTATTAATAGTTTACATCATTGACCAATAATCAGGTGGTTTTCTATCATGTTCGACTTTGACACATCTATTCACATGTTAGAATTCGTACATTGATCGGGTCGAGACGAAGTGCAAGACCCTAGATTTTGTCTAATAAAATCTAGGATGCATGGAGTTATGAGTTATTCATGATTGTACACATGTTTTCCTCTGTACGGATGGTTGTGACCATACCATGGGTCCATATATATGATCCTGTTTATTCGGATGGCTGTGACCATGTTGTGGATCCATACACATGATCCCTTCTATTCGGATGGTTGTGTCCATACCGTGGATTCATGTATCATTAGATGCATGTTCATGTATCAATAGGCATGTTTATTAGATATTTCAGATATGTATATGTACATGTATATGCTTTATTTGCAGGTCTCCTTATTGTGTTGTTCTAGTCCTTGCCTTGGCTTGTAAATCATCTCATCCATCACCCCCTATTCTACCTTCATTCTTTAGAGGGCATATGTTACACATTATTTTGTCACACCTCATGTTCACTTCTTGTTCCATATCCTGAAGTGCCAAAATGTTTCCAATTGTGAAGATTATCCATCATGGTACACAGACAAAAACATCCCTAAAAAACCAAAGGAAAACTACCATGAGTCAATTTTGAAGAAGGTTAGCTAAAACCCTAATTTTTAGGGCCAGCGCACTTTGCTCCACTGCCTGCCTGTGCTGATGGAAGATTGCACTATTTTACCCTAGCGCTACCAGCATGGGTTTTGATATTAAAACCCACGTTGAGCTTCTTCTGGCAGGTTTTCCTAAAATGAGAGAGAAGCTTCATGTGCTAGAAACTCCGAGAACAACAAGATGGATATTAGTTGTTGTAGATATGGTTTAGCTCTCCCATTTAGAGCTCTTGATCTTATCATTATGGGCCTTCCCCTTGAGAGGTGGACCTTCCTCCCTCTTTTGTGGATCCCTAACTCCTTCTCCCTTCCTATAAATCAAATCTCTTCCATCTCCAAATGGTTGTTCATTGATTACCTACATTCCTATACCGAGATTATGCCCAAATGATGCCCATTCTAACTTGGAGAAGGAGTTCTTGAAGAGTCTTTTCTTGGACTTGGACATCCACCAAAAGGAGGTCTCCAACATCAAGGCATAGGTTTTATGCTTCCTTTTTTAGCTTATTAATATATACATCTGATGTTCACTTTCCATAATTGTGTAATTTTTTATGCTTTTGGCTTAATACTCCTTGGTCTATTAAGTAATTTATGTTTGATGTATGTCATATATGCTCTTGTAACTTGTATTTCTCTTTGATCTTTCTTATAGGTATTCGGACGTGAAGAACAAGTAATAAGTGAGCCTGGAAGTAAAGGAACCAAAGTCATTTCCAAAGGATTGAGTGATTAGCATCAGAGCGAGGTAGGTCATTCTCTCTCTGCATTTGTTGAACATAAGCTAGGAAAGTGTATGTTAGTTTGTTTAGTTTGTTGCTAGACCCACTAATTGGGCTAGAGAGATCTCCTCTATCCACAGAGGGGAATTTCCTTCACAACAACACCGTGAGAAATTTTCCTGCCTCCTAATCTCTAGACTTTACCATATATCCCACCATACAATGGTCGAGGATCCCTAGGCCTAATTAATACTCTGCCCTCTAGGCTTTACCATATATCTCGTCATTCACCAGTTAAGGATTCCTAGGCTTGATCAAGGGCACACACCTCTAGGCTTTACTGTATATCCTGTAATTCACTGGTTGAGGATTCCTAGGCCCACTGAGGCACACAAAATCCTACTTTACCACAATCCCCCTTCTCTGGTCCAGGGATTCCTAGGTCATGTGTTCTTTCTTTCAAATACCACATCACTCAATTTCGAAACCACCTGGAAGTCCAGCTTAACCAAAATAAGAAAGAACCCATCACACCATGGCTATCCGGAAATGTCAAGGCAAGGTTAAAAACATTCTCACACCTGGAAAAACCCATGTCCATGACAACAAGAAAACCAAGAACACACATGCATAGCCATGCATGCTAAAACTAGTAAGGAAATCATATTGCAAATCAAAACCTGCAAGTAATCTCATTGTAGTCGTTTTATCCTACTCTTCCTTGCTTGATATTTGCTTCCCTTTGCCTTCTTTTCTTTCCTGGATCCAATGCTGAAGTGCTCCAAGAAAACTCGAAGTGTCGAAGGGTGAGAGAGAGAGAGAGAGTAGGGAGAGATATCCAAAACTGAACTGAAAAAAGGTTGTGAACTAATCCTCAGAACCATTTTAATCAATGAGGCCTCTATTTTCCTCATTTTCCATTATTTTCCTTCATTTTCATCCTCACATACAACCTGTGACCTTTCACCTTCCTTTCTCCTAATTTCCTTTATTTTCATAAATAAAATGTCAATTAATGCCTCATGCATTTCCAAAGCCTTTGCCATTTCCTCTTTCAAAATCCTTAGCCATAATAAACCAAATGAACACCCACACTAGGATGTCTTGCCCAACATTCATCTTGGAATAAGTGTCCCATTACCGTGGTTATTATTTTACCTTTATTAACTTTATTTACATGGAATATTGACTAGGGTTGTTACACCTTTCATTATAATTGTATCCTTTGTCTCGTGTGTATACACACACACACACACATGAGACAAATGGTTAAATTATAATGAAATGATACGATGAAAGATTCTAGCCCACATAACAATATAACAATAGAAATATAATAATTTAATATCTAGAGCTTAATAAGGGTTTTTAGAGTTAACATGGGCTTGTTTAAGGCTTAACATGCCCCTCCCCTTCAAACAAGTTTTATCCTCAACACTTGACTAATTGTAAGTGTTTCTAAATGAGTAATTCATATTCCCTTGTTGCCTCTTCCACTAGTAGGTTCTTTCATTTGATAGGTACTCAATAATTGTTTGATTTCTTAGCTAGTTAATCCTTATTTCAAGGATTGTTTCTAGTGAGGAGAAATCTCTTTGGCTAAGGTTGAATGATGCCATTCTCCTTCATTTCTTGAATTAGATACTCAATCTCACTTTCGGTGCATATGGATACTTATCAAGCCTAATGTTAGGTGATGCACTTCTAGGTTGTAAATGAATAGCATGGTCATGATCTTAAGCAAGTGGAAGAGCCTTAGTTATCTCTCCAATTGCTTTGGAATGATTATTGATAACTTTTCACAGATCCATTAGAGAAGAGCATATAGATGTTTGAACATCTAACAAGAGCAATTGTGCAATTACGCTGTTGTTATCACCAAAAAATGATCATCTAGCCATTTCTAACTAGGTGGATCGAAATACACCATCTAAGATTAATTTTACCATAGTAAAAACACTTTCACCATGGGAAATAATTTAGTAAACTATTTTTATTGAATTATTTCTAATTAAAAATAAAAAAACCCCATGAAAATAATTGAATAAATCATTATTTATTTAATTTTCTCTAGGAATAATTATTAAATCATTGTTTGATAATTATCTATTTTTATTGAATTATTTCTAATTAAAATTAAAAAACCCCATGAGAATAATTGAATAAATCATTATTTATTTAATTTTCTCTAGGAATAATTATTAAATCATTGTCTGATAATTATTCCTAGTCACGTTTGACTAAATCCCCTAACAATAATTAAATAAATAACTATTTCAATTTCACACCATTCTTAATCCTCACGAAATAATTAATAAATCATTTTATTGTTAATTATTTCTAAATAAAGATATTTGACCATTTTGAATATATTTTCCCTCTCCAAAAAATTTAATAAAGTATTCTTAACGATTAGATCTTTGATTTGGTCAATATTATTTTATTATTCTCCATTTTCGAGATCAACCCAATACTTTGTTATAAATAAGAGGGCTTTCCATTCATTCTTCACCATGATCATTATCATCATCACCATTATCGTCTTCTTCCACTTGAGTTCTACACATTGTTTTGGGTTTTTCACATATTGAGAGAGAGAATTGATTACTGAAGCATCAATGACATCAAAGGACTTGTCCCATGGAGGGGGATTTGCATACCCTTTTTGTAGATCTCCTTCACCAGGTGTTATCAATAAAGATTATTATTCATTTAAAAGTCTTTCCATATTGGGTTATTACATTGGATATATATTGTTGTTTGTTGTTTTGGATCGCATGTCTTTTTGTTGCAGGTTTTTCTCGTTTTATTATTGCAGATCTGAAGCGTAAGCAACCACAAATTGTTGTTAGGGTCACATGTCACCAATGACTTAAGTGAGATATTTCGTACACCTTCCAAGAAATTTCATACTGACAAATGGTGACTCCACTGGGTTTTTAGCTACATTGGTCGTTAACAAATTATGACTCCACTAGTGTAGTAATTCAATTATTAGGTGACTGAATTTTCAGTCAATTTTAGGATTTTCTACAATTATTTTTATCCTCTCAATTTCTATTTATAGTTTTATTTCCTTTTTTGTCAAATTTTCGAATCCTAGTGGTTTTCTAGTTCTTTCCGCATGTCACAGGTATTGGTCAAACAGGAGACAGAAAAATATGTGTGAGATCTGTCAACCTAGAGTCCCGGGAGAAAAACACACTTTTCAGCCCCAGATCTGTGTTCTAGGTCACACTTTTTGGCCAATTATAAGTGGTTTCCACTGTTTCCGGGTCAATACCTGCATTTTGGATTTTTTCCGAGATTTTTTTAGAATTTTTTCAAATTTTCCAAGAGTGTTGTGTGTGGATTGGGAAGGGTTTTTTATCTCTATTTCAGTCTTCCCTAGGCCTAGATTCTCTTATTTTTTCTCTTTGAGGAAGGAAAAACCCCCTAGGGTTTAGAGTACACCTCCACATTTTTAGGAAGAGATTGGCTGGGTGAGGAGTCTAAGGTTTCAACATTTTCAGCCATTGATTTTTAGAGTCTAATCCATTACTTTACAACACTTGTGGATAGGTTTATTTCACATTTTCTCCCTTTAGATTTTGGGTTTTGTCTTTCTCCCTTAGGATCCGCTTGAGCATCCTAGGTTTTGGAGCTTCATACATATCCTTTACATCATTTGTCACCTTTGATTTTTGTTGTGTGTCTGCACTATTTACAACATATTAGTGCTTATAGATCTCAGTCCCTTTGACATTAGGTCTTTTAGGAATTTTATGGGTCTTTGAGTAGCTTGTTTTCCTTCTCTTTCTCAATTGCTTAATAGCCTTTTTGGGTGGGGTATCGTGTGTTCAATTGGTGTTTATTTTTTTGTTATTTTCAGCATTATTTACAGTATTTCAACACTTTATTTTCAGCAGCACATGGCATCATAAAACATGCTTAATCAACTCATCCACTTGACACATCATTTTCACACATTCACACCCTAAGTGAACATGAGCTTGGTTAACACCTCCAAGCCAAGACTTGAAACACTACATCTTAATAATTTAACATATATAGATTAAGCCCCCTTGGGCACCGTGGCCAAACAACCTATGTAGTTTAGGTGTAGGATTGGTGGGATAGGCTTCCAATAACATCCATCGATCGCTTATGTTGAGACATAGAAATTGACATATTCGGGAGATTAAAATCCTTCATCATCCCACGATCCAAAGCCGAAGTGCGTAAAAAACCCAATTCAAAGAGGCCTAGGTTAGGTCATTGTGTGAGCGACTCTCCTTAGGGCTACCCAACCCATGGCAGGGAATCTCGTGTAATGGTTGATCACTAAGAAGTTTAATACTCGACCACCCTCGTGGGATGAAGGTAACCGTAGTGACCAATCTTAGGAAAACAACCTAGAAGACTAGTTGCAGGAAGTAGTTGGTTCTCTACCCTACCTTTCTTTGGACATCTTTGCTTGCGGGGATTAAATTCCGTCAAGTAAGAAGTTCTTTGGAAAGCCATCTGAAACAGTATATTTAGGATTATTTGAGTATTTATACCACCTATAGGCTAGACGACTTTTTATTTGATAGGACATGTTTGCTTGTATTAGAGTAGCATCATTAATATAGTTAGTTTACACTTGGCACCACTGCACTAGGCATTTTCTTATTGTTTGTTGCTCTTTTACTCCTATCATCACCCATAAGTTCTTATAGTCATCATTTTATTGACATCATTGTGACCCTACACATTTTTTGTGGAGAATTTGAGGCCTTCGCCCTCAGTTTCTGTTAGGACATATTATTCCTCCCTGTCATGTTAGATTCCATCCTCCCATTCCTCCATCGAGTCATCATTCTGACTCTGGTTCTCCTGATTCTTCTAGTTCTTCCTTTGATTCTGCATCTTCTCAACCCTTATACCGTCACCATGTCAGGCACCAACATGGGTGTGGGAAACCAAGGTGGTAACCTAGGTACTAACCAAGGTAACCCCACAAGCAAAACCTCCACCAGTATGGTCACTCCTACTCCATTGCTTCCTTTTATGGTTGGTTTGAGTCTCCTTGATTTCAGCCAACTCATCAACGATCCGCTTCTCATGACCCAATTGGCCATTTATGCCTACTAAACTTCCTCTCGACATCCCCAAGTTTGAAGGTAATCATAGAGAATATTCTACAAATCATGCTTGCTCATTCCATACGTGGTTTCCATCCAATTATATTACTGAAGACTCCACCATCTTTGCTTGTTCCAACACGCTCTTACTGGAGTTGCTACTAAGTGGTATGTCGATCAACCAAAAGCCACTCATTCCACTTTCAAGACTCTCGCCAAAGCTTTTATAGCATATTTCCAGTTACCTCTCTGTTATGACACGGGTACCAAACTATTGACTTCTTTCCATTAAAATTCTGTCACTCACTTAGCCGACCATCTTTAGGAATGGCATAGATGGAGGAGCATATGTAAAGCTCTAGAATTTGAAGACCACGTCTATATGGATTAGTTCCTTAGATCGATTTTGGCCCCCATTGCTAAAGATGTTGCTTCTCACTTCCCCCAATCTGAGGAAGATGCACTCCAAGTAGCCTTGAAATTTGACCTGATCTACACCCAGTTAGGTTATGTTTATACCGTCATTTCCGATCTGCCTTGGCCTAGCATTGCTAATACACCAAGGGAATCTCATGTTGTTGATGGTATCATTGGAACCATTTCACACCCTCAACTTAAACCATATGCTCCACCTCCAATGAGTTATGGTCAACCCCTGGGAGGGACCAGTTCCTCTTACACCTATCCCTCCCCCAATATTCCACATGGAAACTCTTATCCAGGTCCCAACACGTCATATGCATATCCCCATCCACATCAACATATGTCAGGGCTAGTTGTTTCTCCACTTGTTTATCCTAATGTTGTCCCATATCCTTATTATCTGTATGCACTGCCTAGCGCTCCAACCCCGCTGACACTAGCACCCCAACCCCCATGCCTCCTCCACCTCTTCCACAATAGCAACCTCCTCCACAAGGTCAAGTGTATGCTTAGCAAAGCACAACTAATCCCCCCAACCCCAAGAAAAAGGAACAAGGGGAAAGGTAACTAGAACCAACAATCTCAAGGTAATCAAGGTAGCCAGGGTCCACCACCTAATGCACCTTAAGGAAGCCAACCTAACTCTGCAACCCAACAAAAGGGCGGTCAGCGCAAGAAAAACAAGGCATTTCATACAAAAAAACAGTGTTCCTATTGCAGTGTATATGGCCATTATACTCATGAGTGTCCCCTTTTACCTCATATGCGTCAAGTATGGGAAGCTCAAGCAACTGCTTCTAGAGGACCACAACCCATAGCTCCTCCTCCTCCTGCTTCATCTCAACCAGTTGTGCTTACCAATCCTTTTCCTCACCAAGGATATATCACTGCTCAACCTACACAAGTTCATGCAACTCCCCCAACTCCACCATCTAGTCACAATGATTATCAGATTCTTACGATCAATTCCAACGAAGTCAACATCGAATGAGTCAACCTTCATACTTGATCGCGCTAATATGACAAGCCACCTTCTAAGTCAGTGACTGAGTCCCAACCCCAAGTTTCCATCGAGCCTTTGTCATCATCAAATGGTACCTTACAAATCCCTCTGCCTAAGGTAGAGGTTATCCCCAAGATATCCAAAGGTCCATTACGTCGAAACATTGCTTCTGTTAAAGCTGTCCATACCTATAGCATAGTAGATGAATTGGAGCAGTCTCTTGCTTCCATGTCAACACTAGAAGTTCTCCAGACATGCCCATCCCAATGGAAATCTCCACTCTCTACTTTGGGTGTTGTGTATCCCTCTGACAATTGTATGATTGTCTTTGACATTGACAAGTCAGAACATCCCCCACTTCCTTCATCCTTTTCGTTTTAAATACCAGTCTCCATAAGAAACGCCATTGTTCAGTGGTATATCATAGACGAAGGTGCCTCCACTTGTGTTATGGCAACTAGTGTTTAGAAGAAACTTGGTTCATCTGACCTATCTCCTTCCACTATCACTCTCCATGCTTGGGACGATCATCCCTCTCAGCCCCTTGTCTTATATCACAACAGTCCTATCATTGTTGCCAGCAAGACTGTCTCTATTGACATCAAGGCAATTGATTCCCCCTTATATTATAGCGTCCTCTTGTGTCACAGTTACACCTATGTTATGTCAGTTGCTACATTTGTGGTTTTCCATAAGATGTGCTTCCCTTATAATGGAAAGTTCATCACTAACAATCAACTAACGAACTATGATCATAAGTCTCAGACTTCAATTGAGTCCATTATCTCATCAATGACTAGTAATAATATTGTCTCGTCCCTCACCAATGTCTCTCCTGGAGTCTACGAAGATTCCACCTTGCTTGGTGCTTATTATGGTCCACCTCCTACTCCTTTTGAGCCCAGATCGTCTAGTGTTTGCATGCTTCAAGCATCACAGGTTGCGCACAAGCGATCTAGTATGCCTTCACAATAGTCATCACCTTTGCAACCTGTTGTTCCCAACTCAACCCAGCCTTGCAGTACTACTCCTCAAGGTCCTCTTCCTTCTACTGGTATCTCTCCTAGTCCTTTTCATCCAGGAATCATTCCCCCAGATCTTAACCATCTTGAAGCCATTCCAACGGGTCATTACCCTTTCGGTCAGATACCATTCTTATTTCCATCTTGTTTTAGCGGCTACAACCACCCTCCAAAATTTTGGCCTACACCAATTTTGGAGCCTCCCCTGAGAGTTTCACTTGATGATTTCACACACTCAGGTTCACTCCGCGAGCTCATGTGAGTTTTTGCATCCACCTTGCTTGCTATTTTCATTCAAGTTCATGCATGTTGGTGTCTAAGTCATGCTTACGACCATGTTCTGGTTATGCTCAAACTCTTCGCTTCGTATGTGCTTGTTGTGTTCACTATGAAAGCATCTGTCGCACTCACACAAGGAGTCATATTCATTGTGGTGCAAGAGTCATCTCGATCAATGAGCGATCAATCACGAATGTTGCACTTGTCACTTGCACTGTCGATCAATCATGTTGAGCATGTGTGTCTAGATGGTTTGGGTCGTTTCGTCACCGAGTCATGTGAGTGTGTGTTCGTATGATCACTTATGCGTCTTTCGATCATTCACACACTTACTCTTTTTTGCTGAAGTTCTGACGAATAAACTCCCCTATGACAGCTAGACAATCACCCCACTTTCGACTCGATCGACTGTCAACCAAAACAGTGCAGAAGCACCAAGCTAGTCTTTTCAAGTTGCGCTTCCTGCAAGCATTTCAAATCAACTTTGATGCTGACCACTCGAACAGTCAGACCCGGCGGTCCCCTCGAGACTGACTCCCTTCAAAAATTGTGCAGAGGCCACTGACTTCAACTGACTGAGGAAATTGCGCAGATAGGCTGGACAGACACCAAGTGCCCATCGCTATCTCCTTTAGAAATTTGTGTAGTTTTCCTAGTTAGTCATCTTGATAGTCGACCGACTTTTCATCCCAGAAATTGTGCAGTTTTTATGAGAATGCCTTCCACTTCCCATCAGTCAGCTCAGCTCAAAAATTGCACAGAGATTATCAGCAGGCAGCCTACCAGCCTAAGTGTAGTTTTTGTTGCCAGCAGACTACCAATTCCCTCAAGGAATTGTGCAGTTTCTGCTGCTAGTGACTCTAGCAGCCAACTGGTAGTTCCCTCTAGGAATTGTGCAATTTTGGCTACCAGTGACCCCAGTAGCTAATTGGAAATTCCCTCTCGGAATTGCGTAGTTTTGGCTGCTAGTCTCTAGAGCAGTTCCCCCAAAAAACTATGCAATCCCTGCCCACTGACCCTTCATGCAGCCTAGCCCATTGCTCTGGAAAATTATGCAAATTTGGTTGTCCAGCCCCACTACCTGTTCATCCTGAAAAATGTGCAGAGCATGCCTACCTTACCTTCCAGCAACCTGGACTATCCCTCCCAAAATTTGCGCAATTTTGCCTCCTAGCCGAGCCACACCTCGCAGGAAGTCACTGTCGACTCAGATTGCCCTTCTCCATCACTCATTGACTCTTGCGTAGTTTTCATTAGCGGTGCCTAGAGCCATCATCCCGCTTCGCAACCTTACTGCCTCTCCCGGTCACCTACATCTGAAATGATCGTGCGTCATGGTAGACTAGGAGGTTTTGGATTTGATGTTGTCTCGTCATGAGTGACTGCAGGTACAGGTACACCAAAAAACATGGCAAGACGATGAACAAGATGAACGAAGGGAGCACATGCAGAAGGACAGGTTCACCAATGGATGAATGAATGATGCATGCGAAATAGACAAACGCGACGAGCATGCACCTTCACGAACAGATGAGCCTGTCAAGCCTTCCAACATGCAAGCAAGGGACAACTTGTTAAAGCTTAATCAAGTGAACCAAGGACCATCAAAGACTCTGTGCACTTCGCCATGCAGAGGTGAAGCAATGATACACCATGAATACATCCATCACCCAACAGCATTGTAGCTCGACATGCACTCCAGCAGTAGCACGAATGTACCAGCACTGTCATGTCAAGTCATGTCGAGTCACGTCATGAGTCATGTTGCCCACATCTCCACTATGGGCTTGTTGTCAATCAATGTGATGTAACGTGGAAGTCCAAGAGACCCACTTGTTGAACAAAGAGTCATGTAAGTCGAAAAGTCATGGAATTCAAACAGTCATGAGGGTAGTTGAACAACCACAAGGGTCAGTTTCACCCTTGGCTATAAATACCCCCTTATTTGTATATGTAAAGCACTTTTTCACCTCATCTCCTCCCACATAGCCAAGAGAGTTTGTAATCTTTTATTTGAGGAGTAAGTAGTGGCTCCAATGCCCTGCACTCGGGGTTAGTGATGTATGGTGTAACGATGTGTCTTGGAACTTTCGCTTAATTCAGAAGCCTGCTAATAGGCCAACACATTTTCACACATGTATTGTATATGTTGTAAGACTAATCTTTAACACTTGTAATGCATGTTTCTTTAAACTTTGTTCTACATCTGAACTGCTTCATTTGTTGTAATGCATAATCTATTAATGGAAATGTATTGTATATGTTGTTAACGTTGTCTCACCCATGCAGACTGCTCTCTTGAACATCAAAAAGACCTTTCACATGAAGGTTGTTATAACAACCGTTGCACTCGTTCATACTGATCCATTGAGTGGTGTACGTGTTATCTTACCTTGTATGTTGTGACTACCACATACGTGTGGACTGCTCCTACAGAAGCTATGCATGTCCTGTTGTGTTGCGTGTTCCTAGCGGTGTTGGGACTACTCCCAATCAACCTGGAGCTCACTCTCACCCTCTCCCTCAACAGTGAAAGAACCATTGACACAAGTGACACTTACACTCACCAGGCACGCAAACCTCACTTCTTGAAGACAAAGCGAACCACTCTTATGTGCTGACAAGCAAGAGTTGAGGCAAATCCTTAAGGCAATGGCAACCAAGCCATCATATCGGATGGGACTCCCACACCAAACGGTGTGAGGTCTAGTTGGGACTTCATACCGAGGTGATCCCCTGAATGTTGGCGGGTCCAGCACCGTCAACATTTCTGGTGCTAGAAGGAGGGAAACCAGTTGTACATGGTTGAAATTCCCCTCACACTCATTCATCAACCATTTGGTCAAGGCAGTAACTCGCACTCCCTCTCACCTACATGCGACTCTGCAGTTGGTTACTCCTCACCTCCTAGAATTGAACACGAGATTTCATATCAACAAATTCACTCCATCCGTCCCATCACTCGCAAGTTCCTGAAAGTAGTCGAACTAATCCCAGGAATACAACATCTTCCACACACATCTAGGAAGCCAAAAGCCACTCCCACAGGAGTTGTTGTGTCATCAGTGGAAGAAGTAGTCCTTGCCATGCTTGAAGGTCTAGAAGAAGCTATTGAAGACAAGAGGAACCTCCAATCTTCCTTGAAGATGAACAAGGCACACTTATGATCTTGGGATCAAACTCTGGTATAGGAGACAGAGGAGGTGGAGGCAAAGATGAACCGACAGACTCAAATCCAGAACCATCAGACTCCAAAGGAGAGGAAGAAGAGGAAGAGGATGAAGAAGATGAAGAGATGGCTGAGCCAAATATTGAATGGATGACTCAGGGACCATTGGCTCTCCCGACTATTCTACGCAAGATGCCAAATCAAGCAGAGAGAATGAACATCAATTTCAATCCTGACAAGAAGATGAAGGCAGAAGACCACTTAGAACTCTTCTACCTACAACTGTAGACCCTTGAGGTACATTATGATGACGTAGCATGTAGACTATTCCCATGTACCTTGGACGGCCGCACAGCTGCCTGGTATCACAACCTTCCACCCAACTCCATATAGAACTGGGGTTCTTTCAAAAGTATGTTCCTTGAAAAGTTTGTTGATGACAAGACCCCAGCCATGCTGCTCAAAGAATTGGGAAGCCTCGGGATGAAGGGAAAAGAGAAATTCAAAGACTTCAATCAGAGGTTTGTGTGTATTTGAACAAATATGTTGTAGACACTAAACCTCATGACTCCATCACTATTGACTATTACACGTCTGCACTGCCAACCACCATTGCGCAGTTTTTCAAGCGAGCTACGAAGCCAACACTTTTAGAAAGCTGCGAAGAGGATATTATTGTTGAAAAGGACTTGCATGCAATTGGAGTCATCAAGGATGAAGAATCAATGAAAGACTCCAAGAACGAGCATAAATCCCCAAGAAACGACGAGAAATGGTAGAGACAAGGAAGCAGCTAATATTTAGAACCTCACTCACCTTGTCAAGAACTTGACCACCGAAATGTCTGAACTCAAGCAACAGAAAACAAACACATTCGCAAGCAGTCATATATCTAGATAGAGGCAGGCAAGAAGTTCATCAACCAACTCATCAAGCAACAACCGGTGCGCTTCAAAATTTGCACAGAGGCCTGTGTTCCAACTCGATCAGTGTGATGATCCGAATTTCTATTCCTTCCATGAAGAGTTTCACCCCAATAACTCTTGTCCATATTGGAAGTGAGTTGTTAGCTCTATCTGCAGTCATACACTCGATACGGAAGGCGATATGCAGGAGCAGCTGGAAGACACTGATGATAATGAAGAGGTTGCACCTGATGAAACACCAAGTTCTGGGCATGTGGTGAATGCATATCAGTGCTCGCAAGTAATCTCGAAGACAAACACTGAGAAGCAGCCCCAAAATAAAAATGATCGTTACAATCTTAGGAGTAAAGGGGCTCCCCCTACACTTGGGGAAATGCAAGAGAAGGTGAGGCAGCTAATAAAGAAGGTCGATCCACCAGCTACCTCAAAGCAACAAACACAAAGCAAGTCTGGGAAGACAACGATGGACAAGAGTACAACGATGAGCAACAAGTTGCAGAACACTCCGCCGGACAACACAAACATCCATTCTACCTCGGACACCTTGGTGAGTCCACAACCTCTCAACTACAACATAGTTTATGACATGAAGAAAACTCAAGCAAACAATAGTTTGTTTGAGTTATCCAAAGTCTAGAGTCAACGAGATATCCTGCTGCGCGCGTTGGGACAAATAGGAACAGATAACGCAGCCTCTACCAGCAAGGGAACAGGGGCACCTCCCGGATCACTTTCCATTGTGCTCAATACACTCCAGATGGAAGAAGCAAACTCAGGTTTCCCCCCATTACTGCCTTCATTTGAAGTTTTCAACTACAATGTTCACAATTGCTTGGTTGATTCTGGCACGACAGCCAACATCATGCCGCTCTCCATTGCTAAGAAGATCAATGCACAATGGAGAGAAACATTCGCGAGAATAATCCAACTTGATATAACATCAGTACCAACAATCGATGAACTGTGAGACGTGATCATCTGACTATCTCATGACAATCGAGTCCACCAATGTATCAACATAGTAGTTATGGACATATCGAAAGCATATGGCCTACTACTCAGCAGAGACTGGTCTAACAAGCTAGATGGATATTTTTCTATGGACTAGTCTCACATGTGGATTCCGTACAAGGGCAGATGCAACCAAATTTGGGTGTTATCCGAGAGGTATATGAAAAAAAATGTCACTCCCCTTAACGGAAAGAATGAACCGTTGGCCTTCGCAGAACTCATGTTTGGCAATTGCCTTCTGGACAAGACATTGGAGTGTTATCCTGCACGGCCAACTCCAACCTCATCGGACATGCAGTTGGGAATCCTTCCTTGCTCAACTGATGGTAATGAAACTTGTACAATTTATTTTTCTGATAGTAACAATAGTAGCAGCAACAGTAGCAGCAATAATACAAGTACGCCAAGCGGTTCGTGTATAGACAAGTTGTGGGCCATGAGTCCTGATGAATCAAAAACACATGATGGCTTAAGGACCGAGTGTACCTCAGTCGTCCAAAACAACAAACAATGCATGATTTCGAGTTGTGTGAAGTTCGAAGGCACAAACAATGATTTTGAGTATGAATCACTTGTGTTAAACGCACAAAGGACCAACACTATGAACAAACGGAGGATCTTGGGAACTTATCGTGATTTGGAGACGGCCAATCTCAGTGCAAACTACACACCATAGCAACAACAAACCTTTGGCCACTTGACCAAACAGTACCAGGATGGGTTTGCATGGGTAGATGATGACCTGAGTACACACTACACACGAGGAATCCAACATGAGATTCCAGGTAAAGGAGGAGACAAGCTATTATAGAAAAGACCAAGTAACACATATATGTTGTTTGCACTCCTTTTACAGAAAAAATTGACTAACATTTTAAGTGATTGGACTACTTGCAAAGTTCGTAATCATACTTGGTTTTCTAATTTAAATCTCGCACGTAAGAAATCTGGCAAAATCTGCTTATACATTGACTTCAGAAACTTGAACCCTTTCCAAAATAAAATCAACTACCCCATGCCGTCATCTGAGCCCATGTTGCATGCAGTACCTAAAACAATGGTGTTGCATTCACTTGAAGGTCTTCTAGAAGGCCACCGGAACCCCCTCTAACAGCTGGACCATCACCTCACTTTCGACTTAATCGACTGTCAACTAGAACAATGCATAAGCACCAAGCTAGTCTTTTTAAGCTGCGCTACCCACAAGAATTTCAAATCAACTTCCATGCTAACCACATGGATAGTCGGACTCGACAGTCACCCCAGGACTAACTCCCTTCAAAGATTGCACAGAGGCCACTAACTTCAACTGATTGAGGAAATTGAGCAGACAGGTCGGACAAACACCAAGTGCTTGTCCCTCTCTCCTTTAGAAAATTATGCAGTTTTCCCAATCAGTCATCCCAACAATCGACTGAATGTTCATCCCAGAAATCATATAGTTTTCATGAGCAGGCCTTCCACTACCCATCAGTCAGTTCATCTCAAAAATTTCACAAAGATGATTAGTAGTTGACCTCCCAACCTCAGTGCAGTTTTCCTTGCCAGCAGCCCCTAACAGCAAATTGCCAATTCCCTCTTGGAATTGCATTGTTTCTACTGCCAATGACTCCAACAACCAACTGGCAGTTCCCTCTGGGAATTATGCAGTTTTGGCTTCCAATGACCCTAGCAGCCAACTGAAAATTCCCTTTGGGAATTGCGCAGTTTTGGTTGCCAGTCTCCTAGGCAGTTCCCCCAAAACTATGCAATCCCTGCCTGCTGACCCTTCATGCAGCCCTGGTTGTCCAACCTCGTTGCCCTTTCATTCTGAAAAATGCACAGAGCATGCCTGCCTTGCCTTCCAGCAACCCAGACTGTCCCTCCCAAAATTTGCGCAATTTGCCTCCCAGCCAAGCCACACCTCGCAAGAAGTCACTGTCGACTCAAATTGCTCGTCTCCATCACTCATTGACTCTTGCGCAGTTTTTATCAGCAACGATTGGAGCCATCATCTCGCTTTGCAACCTTGCTTCCTCTCCTGGTCACCTACATCTGAAATGATCGTGCGTCATGGTAGATTAGGAGGTTTTGGATTTGATGTCATCTCATCATGAGTGACCGCAGGTACAGGTACACTAATAAACATGGAAAGACGACAAATGAGATGAACAAAGGGAGAACATGCTGAAGGATAGGTTCACCAGTGGATGAACAAATGATGCATGTGAAATGGAAGAACGCGACGAACATGCACCTTCGCAAACAGATGAGTCTGTCAAGCCTTCCAACATGCAAGCAAGGGACAACATGTTAAAGATTCATCAAGCGAACCAAGGACCATTGAAGACTTTGTGCACTTCGCCATGCGGAGGTGAAGCTATGATACACCATGAAGAAATCCATCACCCAGCAACATTGTAGCTCAACATGCACTCCAATAGCAGTATGAATGTACCAGCATTGTCATGTCAAGTCATGTCGAGTCACGTCATGAGTCATGTCGCCCACATCTCCACTATGGGCTTGTCGTCAATCAATGTGATGTAATGTGGAAGTTCAAGAGACCCACTTTTTGAACAAAGAGTCATGTAAGTCGAAAATTCATGGAAGTCAAATGGTCATGAGGGTAGTTGAATAACCACAAGGGTCACTTTCACCCTTGGCTATAAATACCCCCTCATTTGTATATGTAAATCACTTTTTCACCTTAGCTCCTCCCACATAGTCAAGAGAGTCTATAATATTTTCTTTGAGGAGTAAGTAGTGGCTCAAATGCCCCACACTCAGGGTTAGTGATGTATGGTGTAACGATGTGTCTTAGAACTTTCACTTAATTCAGAAGCCTGCTAACAGGACAACACATTTTCACACATGTATTGTATCTATTGTAAGGCTGATCTTTAACACTTGTAATGCATGTTGCTTTAACCTATTTTCTACATCTGAATTGCTTCATTTGTTGTAATGCATAATCTATTAATGGAAATGTGTTGTATATGTTGTTAACGTTGTCTATCCCATGTAGACTGCTCTCTCAAACATCAAACGGACCTTTCACATGAAGCTTGTTGTAACAACCACTGCACTCGTTTGAACTGATCTATTGAGTGTTGTATGTGTTATCTTACCTTGTATGTTGTGACTTCCACATCCGTGTGGACTTCTCCTCCAGAATTTATGCATGTCCTGTTGTGTTGTGTGTTCCTAGCAGTGTTGGGACAGCTCCCAATCGACCTGGAACTCACTCTCACCCTCTCCCTCGGCAGTGAAAGAACCATTGACACAAGTGACACTTACACTCACCAGGCACACGAACCTCACTTCTTGAAGACAAAGCGAACCACTCTCCTATGCTGATAAGCAAGAGTTGAGGAAAATTCTTAAGACAATGGCAATCGGGCCATCATACCAGATGGGACTCCCACACCAAATGGTGTGAGGTCTAGTTGGGACTTCATACTGGGGTGATCCCCTGAATGTTGGTGGTTCCAACACCGTCAACACACCCCGAGGATTTTATTCTACACATGTCATGGCTACATTGGTTATATCTAACATTACCTTGGGAATCCTAGTGTGGTGCATTGATCCTCCTGCAAACACTACCCCTGATCAACTTAAACCTTACACTACTTTGACCCTAGTTCAACTTGTTGTTCCTACCCCTTCCTTTGATTGAGTTGCACAACCACCTCAATAGGAACCTACTCCTATTTTGAAAGCATCTGGTGAGGGGAAAAAAGCCAGAAAAAGGGAACCAAAGACAAGGCACCCCAACCAACTCCAACTCCTTCTAAGCCGCCAAAGCCTACTCCTCCATGTGCCTTGTGTGATGTTGTTGGTCACACCACCAATAATTGTCCTAAACTCCCTCATATCAAGAATGTGGTCACTGATACCTTCCTTGATTCTAACATTCTTGAGGTCCATGTCACCTTACTCGAGTCAGCTAATAAGAACAAATAATTACGCATGAGTCACCCCTGTGCTTTGTGTGACAATTATGGCCATTACTCTCATCGTTGTCCCCATCTCAAATATTTTCATGATATACTTCAAGTTCTTTGTGAATTAGAGGCTGCTCATAGTGATTCTACCTCTCCTCTACCTGCAGGTTCTGGTACCACTCCTATGCCAGAGTGGGAGGTCTCTGAACCACCCATTGTGATCTGCCCCCCTGATGTTGAAATCATGGATAGTATCACTCCTATTCTCTACCTATCATCATCCATGGATTGATATATTGGGACTCTTTAGATGTCTCCTATTATGATTATGTTGAACCTTCTTCGACGAACACTTCAGTCTCAACATCAGTAGATCTCACATCTACTAGTCACTTGTCTCCTAGCCTTGATAATGTGTATGTGAACCTTGTCTCTCATGAATATGCCTTAGGTAGATCCTCTTCATCATGTGGTCTCTCTTCCTCCAATCCCCCCATCTTCCATTCTAATGAAGACATCATGGAAGCCATGACCACCCCTGATTATCCTTGGGATGATATGCACCATCGTGCATACTTCCTTCCACAACAAACCCATGATCAATATGTTGTGGAGTCAAAATACTTCATTCATGGTGAAGTCGATTGGTTTAAAAATCCCATTCCTACACTAGATGCTTTTGAAGAAGGAAATATGGCTAACATTTCCCCTACCATCAAAATTAACATTTTGAATAAACTAAGGATCGAAGAAAATATCATCTTGGGGGCATAATGCACCCTGGAAGAAATTTATGCTTACACCAAGTTATTCAAAGAATTCCATGATGTTTTCACCTGGTCTTATTCTGAAATGCCCGAACTTGATCCCACCATTGTTGAACATCACATCAACACTTAGCTCGATGCCATCTCTGTTTTCCAAAAGCAAAGGCCTATCCATCCTTCCAAATGTGAAGTTATCAAAGCTGAAATTGATAAGCTCAAGCATGCTAGTTTCATCTATCCTATCAAATACACCGCATTGCTGTCTAAAATTGTTCTCATTCTTAAGAAACAAGGCATCATTTGTGTATGAACGGACTTTCGTGATCTAAACAAAGCTTGTCACAAAGACAACTTTCACACATCATTCATAGACCAAATCACTAATGAGTGTGCGGGGCATGAGGTTCTTTTCTTTATGGATGGATTCTATGGATATAACCAGATACATATATGTTATGTCAATTAGCTTAAAACTTCCTTCACTAGTCCATGGGGAACTTTCGCTGATAAGGTCATGCCTTTTGGTTTTTATAATGTTGGGGCCACTTTTCAGTGTGTCATGTCTTACTATTTTCATGAACTGGCTCATCATTATCCTTGCATATCTAGACGATCCCACCACTCGTTCCAAACTCTAGTCGCAACACATTCATGATTTGTGTACCATCTTTCTTCGATGTCACAAGTATAACATTCACCTCAATCCTCTTAAGTGTGTCTTTTTCGTTCTTGTCGGCCAACTTTCGGGCTTCATTGTGTCCAAAGATGGTATCACTATTGACCCTCTCAAAGTTCAAGCCATTATTGAAATTCATCCTCCTCATACCCTTCGCTAGTTGCAAATCCTTCAAGGCAAAGCCAACTTTCTTTGTAGGTTTGTCTCTAACTATGCCACCATGATGCATGGGTTACTTAGATTGCTCTTTCTTCTGCTCCCTTAATCAGTCCACGTGACTTTGAGAGGGATTTCATCTTGTATATCTCTGTGTCCACCTATTCAGTCATTGGGGTCGTAACCCAAGAAAATTCTGCCAGAAATGAGCATGTCATCTATTATGTCAGTAAGAACCTTCATGGTCCCCCTGTACCCTATTCACACAAATAAAATTTGGAGTTGGTTGTTATGTTCTCTGTTCAAAAGTGTTGTCATTATATCCTTACATGTACCACCAAATTTGTGACCAATTCCAACCCCATGGCCTTCCTGTTGAGTCAACAGATCATTAATGGGAAGTACACCCATTGGATTGTTATCCTTCAAGAATTCGATCTCAAATTTTCCACGCCCAAGAGTAAGAAAGGTTTAGCCCTTGTTGAATTCATTTCCAAATTTCCTACTGGTGCGCCTGATCTGATGATAAATGATGATCTTCCGGATGAACACTTATTCGTCATTACCTCAGATGATCCTTGTTATGGTGACATCCTTACATATCTTCAAACCTAGAAATTCCCCCCCATCTCACTCGTGATGATCAATGACGTATTCAACATCAAGCCCCTCGCTACCTTTTCATCAATGAAAATCTTTATCATCACAGTGTCGACACTATCCTCAATATCTGCAAACCTAGGAATTCCCCCCATCTCACTCGTGATGATCGACGACGTATTCGACATCAAGCCCCTCTCTACCTTCTCATCAATGACAATCTTTATCATCACAGTGTCGACACTATCCTCCATCATTGTCTCACCCATGCTGAAGCTAAGAAGGTGCTCAATGCTTGCCACGGTTGTGCTTGTGGCGGTCACCTCTCCAGAATGGCCACTGCCTAGAAAATCATGCACGCCATCTAATTTTGGCCTTCTCTCTTTAGCGATTGTGTTGAGGCAGTCAAACACTATCCCAATTACCAATTATACGCCCCTAAGGTGTGATCTCCACCTTCTCCCCTCCATCCTGTCATCACAACTGGTCCTTTCTTTAAATCGGCTATTGACTTTTTGGAGTGTCGACCCCAATTTGCTAATAACCATAAGTATATTATCGTGGTCGTCGACTATTTCACCAAACAGGATGAAGCCATGCCAACGTTCAATAACACAACTGCTACTGTAACTGATCTGAACTTAAACAGGAACGCAATGACTTACAGATATAATCATAAACATAGAGATGCAGCAAAAAAACACTTAATTTCATTAATAGAAAAATATTGAACTATGCTTGCAAACAGAATGAAAATATGATAGCTCGGGCGATGGTAGCTTATCTCTAAGAAGAGATGTGGCGACTACATGCCTCTAAACTAAGTTACCATGAGGCTCAAGGGCCTTTTTATTATTGAACAATAAGAGAAAACCCTAAACAACCAAAACCCTAACCTGATGAGATGTAACACCAAGAGTTTATGGGCCCCATTGGGGTTTGTTGGGCATCCAACTTCCCGGTGTTGTAACTTGGTCATATTATCTTCGTTTGACGTGTATGATACCTTGCTGGAAATATCTCTCTGAGGACTACGACTGCTAAAGTGATTTCTATAGCAATTATTGAGCAATTTTGCCAATAAACATCGTTTAGGGCCTCAAAATGGCTCAGGAAGTTCAAGACCCGAAAAACTACCAAAAATAGTAAATTGTGCTACAATTAAGGAAACAGGTGAAACTGACTGGGGGGTCTAGGTGGAATAGGTGTGTGGCCACCATTATCCACCTAGATCAGTAACCCTCTTTTTCTTTAACCATGTTATCGCTCGATTTTGGGTTCCAAAAAAATTGGCCTTTGACCATGGTCGACACTTTGAAGATGAGATATGGCATGAGCTATCCTCTTTGTTGGAGTTTGAACACCAATATTCATCGTCGTACTACCCCCAAGGCAATGGCCAATTTGAAGTTGTCAATAAAATCCTCAAAACTATGCTTCAATGAACAATGTACAAACAAAAGACCAACTTGAATCTTATGCTCTTCCCTGCTTTGTGGGCCTATAGAAATTCTATCAAAACTACCATTGGGTTCACTCCTTTCCACCTCATTTTCAGAGAGGAGGCAGTCTTACCAATCGAGTGTGAAATCCCCTCCCTCCACCTTGTCGTCAAACTCCTCCCAGACACCCAACCTCTAGAACAACGACTTATCATGCTTGAGCGTGCCAATGAAGACCACTGTGTTGCATTGCAAACCATTGAAGCAGCCAAAAAGCACACCAAATCTCAATATGACCGCAAAGTCCACCCTCGTACCTTCCATGAAGGTGACCTTGTTCTCATTTATGACCAAGCTCATGATGTCCTGGGGCATGAGAAGTTTGAACCATTATGGCTAGGACCTTACATCATTCATAAGTGTTTGGGCAAAGGGGCATACCTTTTAGAGGGTCCAAAAGGAGAAATCCTTCCTAACCCTCGCAATGCACTCTACCTCAAGAAATTTTACCCATAACATTTCCCATTGAAATGTGTGTATATTTTTCTTTTTCTTTCATTTAGGTAGCTTGCATCCCCCACCATCTTACATTGTCTTCTTGCATCTTTCAGATGGATCCATCATCCACACCTTATATCAGTTATGTCGATGGTACGAGTTGCTTCTTCAGGAATCTAGCCTCGGTAGCGTGGGATATTTTCACCCCCTAGCATTCGCTAGTTCACTCCAACGACGTATGCATTGGATCTGCCACCAATAACTAGGTTGAATATGATGTTGTGATAGGTTTGTTAGTTAATGCCCTTGATCGTCGCATCCTTCACCTTCATGTTTGTCTTGATTCCTTGCTACTTTTCATGCAATTGAATGACGTTTATCATGTGCATAATCCTATCCTATTTAGAAAATATCTACGAGTTAATATTTTGGCACGTGAATTTGAATCCATTACATTCAGTCATGTTCCTAGAGCCCAAAATCACTATGTAGATACCATTGCAAATAATATTCTAGATTGGCATTTATCACATGCATATACAAGAAGACATCCATAGCATAAACAAATGGTGAACCACAATCGTCACAAAAAGATGCATAACCATATTATGTATCATTATATCCAACATATAGTGTTTGGAGTCCACTACTCTAAATACATCTAACATGCTCATTCGCATGTTATAACAAAACAAAAATGGGGACCCACATGTCCCTATGACTAATCACTATCATTTGGAGGCTCCTGATCCAATGGCACCATCCCACCAGCATGTAGGTCTCGTAATGCTTGACCGACCATAGCAATGTGTCATGTGATGCCTCGCCACTCTGAGGGAAGACCAGTGCACTTATCTCTATACCGATCTTCTAACCCATGCCACCCACGAATTGTCACCTTGGTCAGTAGCACGTCGAAACTACGTGGGAGATCCTCCAGTATAGCATCACTACCTGATATATGTTGTGATGTGGAACCACCCTGATCTGCAGCCCCAGGTGCTATGGCTCGTCCTGTGTATCTTGTTGGCCTCACCAGTGCTATATCTCCATACCACAAAATTTAGAAATCAGTACCTCATACACATATTTCTTAAACTATAAATGCATTAAATATATACCAACTTTCACTTACCATCTAGACCCCATGCTCGTCTTGGTGGAAGTGGTAAGTCAGGATCTCCTTAATAGTTCATTCCACTATACGGATAATCATCTATGTACAGTGGCATATAGTCCCAATGTGCAAAAAGCTCAGGTCGGAACACCTGTTTGACTCCCCGTCCTCCACCTCGTCACAATAATTTCCCCCAATGATGTATCCTGGGCTTGTATGGGCCCCCATCACGGATCTGTACATGAGGGCAGATGGTCGAGATCTTCTCAAAGAAGAATGAGCATAACACTGTCCCAAAATAACAGTTACCATTGGTCCATTTCCCTGTATAGTGTCAATAGTCATTTTAATGATGACAACATCATCTGGTCCCACCCATAGTATGTCCCTGCCAACACATTCTCCACCAGCATCATATTTCCCCCAATGATGTGAGGGAAGGCATCACTCCAAGATCCATAACATTGTCGTAGTTGTAGCTCGTGTCTTAAGCCTCTGTAAGTCACTGATCTAAATGGTGCACGAACACCCAGTACACACTGACGATCAAAAAACTCTCTTATATGCCTCCCACAAGGCAACACTAGATGTATCTCCAATTAATGCCTCATTCCTTTCCAAGGCCTTTACCATTGCCTTTGCCAATTTCATTAGCCATAATAAACCAAATGAACACCCACACTAGGATTGCATGCCCAACATTCATCTTAGAATAAGTGTCACATGACCATGGTTATTATTTTTCTATTATTAGCTTTATTTACATGGAATTTTGACCAGGGTTGTTACACCTTTCATTATAATTGTACCCTTTGTCTCGTGAGTGTGTGTGTGTGTGTGTACACACACACACTCACGAGACAAAGGGTACAATTATAATGAAATGATACAATTAAAGGTTCTAGCCCACATAACAATATAACAATAGAAATATAGCAACTCAATATCTAGGCTTAATAAGGGGCTTTAGAGTTAATATGGGCTTGTTTAAGGCTTAACATGCCCCTCCCCTTCAAACAAGTGTTATCCTCAACACTTAACTAAGTGTAGGTGTTTCTACATGAATAACTCATCTCCCTTATTGCCTCTTCCCCTGGTAGGTTCTTTCATTTGATTGGTACTCAATAATTGCTTGATTTCTTAGTTGCTTAATCCTTATTTCAAGGATTGTTTCTAGTGAGGAGAAATCACTTTGGCTAAGGTTGAATGATGCCATTCTCACACATTTCTTGAATTAGACACTCAATCTCACTATTCAGTGCATATGGATACTTATAAGGCCTAATGTTAGGTGATGCACTTCTCGGTTGCAAATGAATAATATGTTCATGATCTTGAGCAGGTGGAAGACCCTTAGTAATCTCTCCGAATACCTTGGAATGATTATTGATAAATTTTCAAAGATCCATTAGAGAAGAGCATATAAATGTTTGAACATATAATGAGAACAATTGTGCAATTACATTGTGACATCCCTTATTAAGTAATTTTGTCATGTTATTAGAGTTACCACTTTAGAAGGTTTCCCTTGGGTTCACATGAACCCAATTTCCTTTCCTTTTGAGGAAAATGTCATGAAACGATATTTAAAATTAAGGGCCATTGTTCCTAATGATTGTAAACATTGGAATTCTAATACAATATTAGCACCACCCATTTGGATTACAATCATGGGACTATCCCATAGATACCCACCAATATTCAACTTAATATTCTAGCACTTCTATAAATTTAATGGTACCTCCATTTGCAATAATTACTTGAAATTCTAGTGTTGGAAATACAAATCAAAGAAGAAGCTTTTCCAATTTATGATTGACAAA
Organism: Pinus tabuliformis; assembly: GCA_031772625.1. Lineage (NCBI taxonomy): Eukaryota > Viridiplantae > Streptophyta > Pinopsida > Pinales > Pinaceae > Pinus > Pinus tabuliformis. Next base: position 970,000,367 of record CM062805.1, on the reverse strand, counting down.
GTTATGGGTGCTACTAGAATTAAGCAAGTATTACCTTTATCTTTTTTTATATATCCTTCTATGTTGACGGCTTGTGGAGTATACATGTTAGCCAATGCATGACAATATATTGTTGGAGTAGTCTCTTCTAGCTCTAGATCTTATGATGGTTCTAATTCTTGGTCTTCTTCCTCTTCACGATCTCTGCAAAATACTTTCTTCCTATCACATGTGTACCCCTTACTATACTTACTATCATAGTTATAACATAATCCCTTTGCTCTTGTTTTATTTATTTGTTGAGGTGTCAACCTTATTGGTTGAGTGAGGTTAGGAGAGGTAGCATGATTTTATCTATCATTGTTTGTGATCACTCTTCTTGTATATATACTTTTACTTTCAAATTTCCTTTCCAAACTAAAAGCATGCTCTATTGATTTAGGTTCAAACATATGCACATCATGTTGGATGATATCCTTCAAAGTTCCCATAAATAGGTCTAAAACATTATCTTATGAAATGTTCTTTACTATAAGACTCAACTTTTGAAATTATTAAATGTGATCTGCAATTGGATCTATTTGCTAAAGATATACCAATTGACTAAAGAATGTATTTCCCTTAATATCCCCATAATGTGTTATCAATTACTTTGTCAAAATAGACCAAAATACAATATAATCCTTTTTCCTTTCACCAAGCCATTGTTACCATACAAATTGATCTTGTTCTAAATATATGGATGCAATATTTATCTTTTGTAAGGTTGTCACTTGGTGTAGATCGAAGTATTGCTACATTTGGAATATCCATGTTATAGGATCATTACCATAAAACTTCCTCATATCAGTCTTCGATTTGAAGTATTTTCTCAGTGTTGTATATAATCCTGTATAAAGTGGATCTTGAGGTGATGAAAAATCATGATTTTGGGATTCAATATTTGTGCTCTCCAATTATCATAGAATACTTCCCATATGTGATTGTGTTTCAACATGATTGTTCTCCTTATTTTCATGATTTACTTGGATCTCCATATCTCTTTTAGGAAGCCTCTCTGAGATAATATTTACATGGAGTTCATGGACTTTTGTATTTCTTCCTTGTTTTCCTCCACATTTTGTTCCATATTTGTTTGCTAATCCTTGCACCTGTAACAACTGACTTTCCAACTTAGATACTCGTTACTGGACATCGTATGTCTTCATGAGTAATGGATGAGCTTTCTAGAGGTTTAAAAAGCAAAGTAACTTTTGAAGCACCCTTAGAAGCCATGATTAAATAAATGCTCATTTTTTCCCTCTTTATCACAAGTTTTGAATCACCAAAAATAGATCTTCCAAAACAAAATTTATTCCAATTATAAGTCACATACCTTTCAAAACCCTAATTTCTAGACTATTAAGATGGATGACCTTTGCCCTAATATATATTTGAAATTTGATCCCTCGTGACTATGAAAGTTTTGCCTATAGTAATTTTTTTAAATTATTGATCAATATAAGCCTAAGATATGATGATTTTAAGACTAGGTCTCCTTGGTATATATATATATAGGAGATAAAGAGTACAATTATAATGATGATGATGATGATGATGATGATGGTTAACGTCCACTGAGACCAAATTGATCTATTGGACCTATAATTTCTTTATTTCTAATTGTCTGGCTCCTCGTCTTTCTTGGCGAGATTGGTGATGTAGCTTTCTTTTTCTTCTCTATAGTCTTCCAACTTTCTTTATCTTGTATCTCCTTCATCTCTTCTGGTTCTTGGGACATTGGTGTCTTAGCTTCGTGATCTATTGTGTTCGTCCTTTTCGAAATAGTCGGAGAATAAGTTTGGTCTAGGAGATCTGCTTTGCTGTTAAATGAAGATTTATTTTGCGCGTTATTCAAAACCTCATAACTGTCGATGCTTGAGGGGTTGTTGAGTTCACTTTTTTGTTGTTGGGTGGGGCTTTCCCCCTGCTTGTCTTTAAAGTTGTTTCTATCTTGCCCGATTTCTTGTAATTCAGAGTTTTCTTGAGAGTATTCTTCTTGGATCTTGAGAGTATTCTTCTTGGTTTTACAATGAAAGGTTTTTACCTACATAACAATATAACAATAAAAATGTAATAACTTAATATTTAGGGCTTAATAAGGGGTTTCAAAATTAACGTGGACTTGTCTAGGGCTTAACAAGAGGTGTCAAATCGTTGCATGTTTAGTTAAACCCAAATAATAGTCTATCTAAATAATATGGGATTTTGGTTGCCCATGAATGGATTGATGTGTTGATTTGAGATTGTCATTTAAATTGATTGGTTAAGAAGTATGAGATTGTCATAGGAATTGTTTGATTTATAGCATAAAAATGGATTTGTTGTGAATAATTAATGCATTCACCATGTTGGCTTGATTATGGACTTGAAATCTGTCTTTCATTATTTGACTTAAAAGCACAAATAATTGCCTCTATTTTGGAGCATGCATTTACATGTTTTTCTCTTACAAAAGTAAATATATTTGCTCAGAAATTGTCAAATTGATTTGCTTTCTATGGTTGTAAGAAAAGGAAATCCCCATGAAAAAATTGTCCATATAGTTTTACTTGTTGTAACTTTAGTAAGAGGTAATCCATATGGATAAATTGTCCATATCATTTTACTTGTTATGGCTATAACGAAAGGAAACCCATATGGATAAATTCTCTATATAGTTTTGCTTGTTATTGTTGTAGCAAGAGGCAACCCATATGGATAAGGTGTTCATATCGTTAAAGTTGTTATGCCTCTAGTGAAAAGGCAATTTACTTGCCTAGATTGTTTGATTGATGTGGTTTGTATGTCTTGCCTATCAGTTTAGTCTTTATTTTGCCAAGAAACATGAAGCTTGGTGTGGCTTTTATGTCATTTCATTGTTGAATTCAGTGGAATATACAACATTGACAAGAGTTAAGTTTCACATATATGGGTAAGTAATGTAAATGCCAAATGGTCATGAAGCTTGATGTGGCTTATATGCAATTTCATTGTTGCATTTGGTGGAATGTTGTACATTGACATGAGTTAAATTTTGCATATATGTGTAAGTAATGTAAATTCTAAATGGCCACATATTCTTCTATAATCGTCGAGGTAAATTTTGCACATATACGTAAGTAATGTAAATGGTAAAATGGTGCTTATGCTCAAGTAACTTTTGAGTTGATTTTTGCATGTGTGAAACTGAGATGTTTATGGAAAATTATCTTCTTGTTGTGTATTTTCCGGGATGGAAATGCTTATGAATGAAAGATTTAATTTGATTGTAATGTCTTCATTGGCTAATTATGTGCATTTGATGTCCTAGTCTAAATAGTAGACTAATCTAAGATATATTTAAGAGAAATCGAACTAATGTGTTTATGGAATTCAAAATCGAGGAAGAGTTTGTTAACTTGAAATTATTCCTAATTTTAATTTTCTTTAATTACTCATATTGTATTAGCATATTCAATTGAGAAGTAAGAACTAAAGGCTTTTCATTGAGAGTCATTGGCAAGCTAAAGGTGAGGAAAATTTGAAGTATCATACCATTCTGATAACGTATAAGGGTTGTTAGGTATGTTATAATAATTAAATTCTTTATTTATCCAATTTATAGATACTGTAATATCCCACAAATTCCCTAGAGAAAATCACTTTGATACCATATGATATTTAAATTTTTGTGGACCTTCCAATCGTCAGTACTTCATAATACATCATACAAATTAATGCAAAATACTATGAAGTTTATCCTCCTTTAGGTAATGTTAACTTATGATTAAAAATGTAATGCTCTAAAAATAATGCTCAAAACCCTGAATTACAATTAGAATATAAAAGAGAAGCTATCACTATAAAATGAACATAAGATCTGCCCTGGGATACCTAAGAAGAAGGTTGCGTCTGTGTTTTTCCCTTTTCTTCTTAGATATAAAATGCAAGACATAAGGAGAGATGGAATTAATATGGAGTTACAATAGATATTATGTCCTAAATTATTAGGATAAGGTCTTCTACTTCCTCCATTTTTCTCAAACTATACCACTCCTTTTCTCTACTCATCTACAGAATAGTAAATCAATACACTTGGGACAAAATATGTTTCTTTCCTTTAAGCCTAGTGTTAACATGCTTGATAGCCATCTAAGGTTAGGCGTAGGATTTTTGCATGCGCTAGTTTCCAATTAAGGGTAGGGCTTTGGAACCTATAGAATTTTTTTGAAGTCCACATGTGACTAGCTCTACACGTATGAGTAATGGGCGTTAATGTGTCATCCACTTCTACAATGGTTAAAACATAGCTCAACTTGCGTGAAACATTTTTTCTCTCACATAGACTCTAATTAAGATGCTCCTTGGATTGTTGGAAATCTCTCAATGAGTAAAATGTTGTCAAACTCTACGGACTTTTTTGCAAACTTTGACCCCTTGAATAATGATTCAATGCTTGAAACAAGTTCTAGATGATTTAGGAAGCCAAATCACAAAAATAGGATTTGCCCCTAAAGTGGGCTCGACAAGTCCATGGCTCTAACTTTTCCACTCAAAAGTACCAAAACATATGACAAATTATAGAGTGATCCACTTGGGATCACCTTTGACCCTAAAATCCCTTAATTGCAAGTTTGTTAAAAATCAAAATGGCATATTCTTGGTTTAGGATTTCATTCCATGTTAATTTAACTCCTTGTGCAAAAAACATATAGAAATCTTTTACAAAGAATGTAACAATCCCACATTGACAAGAATTGTGAGATAATACTAGTTCATAAAGTATGGCATACACACTCATTTTCCTACTCCACTTTGGTGTTAACATTACTTAGAAGTGCATATGCATGTTAGATAACCCATTCTTCATGAGTGTTGTCTTTGTACTATTTTTTTTTTTGGGAAAGAAAATATTTTATAAAATGTTATGTCTCTATCTAGAAACAAATGAATAATCATTTAATGGAGCAATATGATTGTGTCCAACACAAACCATTGGCAAGGTATGTAAAGAAGATCGCACACAAAGGCTATATCAAATTTAAAACATAAAATCTTAAATTGCACAACATTTTAAGAAATAGTGAAAGATTAAGATTGTGAGGTTGTAAATACTAGTTCATTCATATAAATTAAATGATTGGTAAATACTAATAGACATCACTCCATAATAAACATCAAAATACTTACTTCATCATACATTTGAAGTTGCTAAAATTAAAAAAATCATAAAAAAGAACTAAATTATATCTTTATTTAAAATTATTATTATTATTATTTTATGATCTTGGTAGGACTACATCTTCACCATGCCCAACTTCTCATCCCTATCAGAGCTACCCCAAGCAGACTTAAAATTATTATTATTAATATTAATGATAAAAAAATTTAATATATAAGTTAAACTAACTATATATATATATATATATATATATATATATAGATATATTAAAAAATCTTTTAAGATTCTTACCATAGATATTCTTAATATCAGCCTAGATCCATCTTAATTTTGGATCTACAAGTGCCTAGAGGGATCAAATCTCTTGATTATTTGATCTTAAGATATTTCTCTCTCAAGAGATTTGATCTCTCTTCACTCTTGGTGCATCTGGAGTTAAAGATGGATCTAGAAACCATCAGTGCCTTAACTACTCAATAAAAAATTAATAAAAAGTTAAACATAAAATTTTTATTTTAACATACGGTTATTTTTATTTTTATTGTGTGGAGCACTCTACAACCTAGTAGGGAGGTAATTTAACATGTCATGTTTAACATTTAACATTTTTAAGCTAATACTTACTCGAAAAGTATGATAAATAAATAAAAATATCCATACACTATACTTATGGTAAATAAATAAAACCAATTTTTATATTTACTCCATAAACCTCTTTATATTTAAAGAAAACTCAAAAAAGAGGTTTTGTTTAGCTTAAGCTTATGGACCAAATACCATGGGATAAATTATTATTAATACCATGGGCCAAATACTATATTTATAATAGAGGTATGGTAAATAAATAAATATAAAAGAGGTATAAAGAGGTATGGTAAATAAATAAAAATATATCAAATAGGATAAGAAATCAACATCTAATTATATATCAAGCCTATGGGCCAAATACCATGGTAAATAAAAGAGGTATGGTAAATAAATAAAATATTAATAAACTAGAGGCATGGTAAATAAATAAAACATCTTTTTATATTTACTCCATAAACTTCTTTATATTTATGAACACTAAAAAAAGAGGTTTTATTTAGGTGAAGCATCTCAGCAAAATTATTATTAATACCATGCAAAAAAACATTGTTGAATTTAAGCGTTTGTGATCCATATCAAGTTTAATGAGAAATATTTTGGTGGAAATCACATTGTAATATTTTTGTCCACGCATTTTGAACCAACGAGTGTGGTTCATCTTAGGACAAGTTGAAGAACTAGATCATGGCTACAGGGTAAATAGGGAGAGCAGATCTTCCAACCGCTATATTTGACTAGGAAACAACTATATTGGACCGAAACGGCTAAATTTGACTGGCCAACTCGACTGGACCGAGGGAGAGGAAAAGTTATTAATGTTATGATTTTTACCAAAATTATTGTTATATTTATTACCAACATTTGAATAAAAGTAAAGTTTGTATTAAAAATTAAGAAAATTAATAAATTAGTTGTCCAATTATAATTAAATAAATAAAAGGTTAGTAAATTAACATGGAGGTTAGTTGTTTTTTTTGTACCACCAAAAATTGTAATCACTCAATCAAATATTAATCATTAATAACCTAAAAATAGCTAAAATGGAAAAATAATTAAATGAATATGTATATTATGAAATAAAAAACATTATAGTATGGAAAGATATGTAAATATATACATTCCGAATTTAATATAAATATATAGATAAATAGTTAATAAGTTATTATGCAAGATGGTTTCTTTTATTATTAATATCATAGATAGAATTTGTAAGAAATAACTCGCAAGACTCTAACTTATTAATAGACTTATAAAAAACAAAATGAAGGATATAAAAAGGATATATATATATATATATATATATATATGGAGTACTAAATAAATATATATGTATATTATGAAATAGATATTTATCAAAACCTAAAATCATTAATATAATATGGAATAATATGTAAATATATACTTTCCGAATTACATATATAAATAAATAGTTAATTAGTTATTATACAAATTAGTTTATGGTAAGAATTAACTCACACGACCTTAACCTATTAAAATACCTACCTAGAAAGAAAACAAAAATCAATATAAAAATGGATATATATATATATATATATATATGGAGGGAGTGAAGGAAAATAGAGAGACAAGAAGGGAAAAAAGGACAATGATCAAACAAGTCAAGGAGGGGGAAAACAAGGAAACCAGGCTGGGGACGGCGGGGTGCGGGAGGGAAAAACGAGGAAGCAGCTAGGAGGAGAGGGCAGTAATCAACCGTCATCTCTATTGAGGTTTCTTGGCCTTCTTTCGATTTCTATGGCTTCCCTAAATTTCCAGTGATGGAAATGCACCACCTTGGCAATAACACGAGCCTCCTCAATGTATACATGGTGTTTCGTCTTCTACGCATGTTCAGCCAAGGCGGAAGACCGGGTTCTCCTATGTTTTATGTCGGCTAAGTGCTCATTAATCCTTTGATTAATAGAGCGACCAGTCTCACCAACATATGGGGTCCCATAGGAACATGGAATAACATAGACATCTTTCATGTCCTTAGGGTCAACCAGGTTTTTTACCGATCTAAGGGAGCTACAGATGGGTCTAAAGGTAGATGGAACATTATGCTTCCTGAGAATTCTAGCAATCTTATCAGTCGTCCCCTGGATGAAAGGGAGATGAACCCCTGAGACAAAACCGAGATGTGATTTCCACCGAAATATTTCACAAAAAAATTATTAACCTTAATATTATTATTATTATTATTAAATCTAATATTCATATTAATAAATTATAATATTAATATTATTAAATTTAATAAATTTGGATTAATACAATATTAAATTTGTTATATTATAATATGTATTAATATATCATGATATATATTAACTCTAGATATATATGGGAGGGAAGAATAAAGACATAGATAGAGTGTATTGTATCTGTTTCCCATAGGCAGTCCTTGGTTGCAAAACCTATGCTAGGAAACCAACTCAATCATCATTTAGGTCCAAGTTAGCCCTTGAACCAGAGCAGGCTCCCTCAATGGTTACGAGGCTTTATTTAACATTGTTCACTTGTCACTGAACAACAACCTTTGAAGCACAATGGCCAGATTTATGGTTTTAATTGGGGGTGGTTGGCGATTAATGACAATCCCTATCCATGATTAAAGGCCTCTCTCATAGGGTCCCTTCAGAACGTGTCAACTTCTAGCCTGACAGAATGACTTAGCTTTTCAAGAATTATGATAGAAGAATGTAAGGAGATTCCTAATAATTAAGCAGTCAGACAAACTTCTTAACAACTAGGGAAATTTGGATGCATGTAGAAGATTTCTACATCCCAAAAATACATATATTCAAAGGATGACAAAAGGTCAAACTGAAACCAATTCTAAGAGGAGCTATTTCAGACAGATAGTCCAATAAGCTAATCTCTTTTAATGGCTATCAGAAGGCATAAAGCAAAAACCAGTCAAAAAAGAGTTATCTTGGACAAACAGTGCAATAAGCTAATCTCTTTCTAAAGGTTATGTTTTTGCAGGGGATTTAAGAATAAATTGATACTCAATCTACTTACGTAGACCTTCCTATAAATGCTTTGAACATGTGTAGAAATAAGATATGAAACACTAGAAAGACATACTAGAAAACACAAATTTCTGTCAAATTGTCAAATTGGAGCCCGAAGGCTTTCATTAGAAATCCTATATTAGAAGCCATTACAAAGTGAAGAGTCTTGACATCAAAATCTCACACATATTACTTCAATTGATGAAGTATTTATACAATTTCCTCACAAAATATCTTGATAAAAAATATCAAGAGCTATTACAAATATCTGAAAACTGTATTACAAAAATAGAACAAAAATAAAGGTAACTAAAACTATTTGAAGGGTTTTGGTACTATCCTTGAGGATTTCTGTTGATAAAGAATAGCAATTTGAATTTGATTGCAACTCATATTTGATGAGGTGGCCTCCAAGTCACTAAATATCTTTGAGCTTTTTCTCTCCTACCTCTCTCTCTCTTCCCCCATCTAGGCTGGTATTACACTACATTGATCTTTTTATTTATTTTTATTTTATGTATTTTGACTAAGTCAAAATGTTTACATGACAAGACATTACAATATCTCTTATATACTGAGTTGAGATGCTATGAAAATAAGCTTTGTTACAACACTATAGGTCAATACCATGGCTTATCAATAACACATGCCCAAAAAACCATAACTCATTTCATATAACACCTATTCATATAATTTTTTAATTATTAAATTTAATTAAAAAAAACAAAAAAATACCTACTCTAAAAATAATGCTTACCTTTTAATTTATTTATAGTATTAAAAATATTCTAAAATATTTTATAAAAATTAAATCTCTATTATTTAGATAATATTATTAATAATTAAATTAATTTTTTGTAAAACATATCGATATAATTATTCCTCTTATTTATATATTCATATGTCAACTGGATTTGTAACTGAAGGATACTTTCGATTGTTTCATCATATACATAGACAAAAAAGTTTGGATAACAATCAAAGTAAATGGGGCCATTGGACAGAGGGGCGACAATACCTCCTATCAGCGAATCAGTGTATTTATTGTGGGTCAAGTCTCTGACAGTGGCTAAGACAAAAGTATTTAGACCCTGATGTGTCAAAGCATGAATCCCAATTCTTATACAACCCAAATGGAGATACTGGGTTTTTAATCTCTTGGCTTCAGCTTGAAGCTGTTTTGGATCTAAGAGAGGAATGGACTGTACACAATTGGAGTTCTCTTGGATCTGACTAATTGACTCTTTAATGGATATTCTAGTAGCTGCTTTTAAATGAAAGACTGAGAGATCTGAATATACTTCAGAAGCATTTATGCTTGGAAGCTGCCATCTAGCCGATGGTTGTGACTCTTCATACTCTAGTTCAGTTGAGTTTAAAACATGACTAGAGGTGGATGTGAACATATCCCTGAGGGGATTTTCTTGAGCAGATGACTCTCTTTCTTCTAACTCTCGGAAAGAAATAGACTTTTTGAAAGGTTCCATTTTTAATATAGAGTGTTTTCTGAGTACTAACCTGAACCAAACAACTTGGCTCTGATACCAATTTTACGCAGGGGCTTCAACGAAGCTTGCAACAACAACACAGCTGCTAGGCCTTGCTGAGTCTCTTTTCTGCTTTTGCCACTTATTCTATTTTACACGTACCTACTCAGGCATTTCATGCACTGTCGACCTTCTTCACAGCTTCCCTCACCTTTTAACGGTCTGGCGTCCCTTCTGCCTTTTGGCGAACCTCAAATGAGAATAACTTAAGCAGATACTACCTCAATAACGCATAATATGCACAAATACTCAGATGCAGAATAAAGAACACTCTCATATATTAATTCAACAAAATGGATTACAGAAGATTACAATCTGTTCTTTCCTGAGATTGACTGTATTCGCATTTATCAGACTTTGCTTCCTGGAAGATGGGATAGCTTACTGAAGGCTTCCTGGAAAAATTACAGACTCAGTCTTCGAACATATAATAACACAGATACCTTGACTCACTATATTGATCTAGCCACTTTAGGTTCTCACTTGTGCCAAGCACACAGATGCGCAAGCTTCTTAGATCACCTAAGACTTTGAAATCTTTTCGTAGTGCAAGCAGATTAGACAACCGTCCACAGTTGCAGAGCAGGAAAATTTCTTGACTCTTAGACTTTCTATTTCTCTCAAACAAAACTCCTCCCCCCGAATGAGTCTTATCCCTTTCTTATATAGGAAAAGGAGGGGACAAACATCTGACTAACGGACAGACAGACTGAGTACTTAATATTCTGTCAATGCATGAGATGTGCCTCAAAGCTCACCAAAAGTTGGAGAAGTGCTCTGAGTCTCATCACTGGAGAATCTTCGTACTTATGTACAAAAAAAAAAAACTTCTTTTTACAGTGTGGATGTTTTTGAATAGTAAAGCCCACGAGAAAACTAGTCACAAATAGTCCTTGTGACTAGACATCATAATTACAGTGTGGAGGCTTTAAGGACAAGCCCACAAGAACCATTTATGAAGTGGGGTCATAAAGAGGTGTAATCCCTGGAAAACGAAATCTAGGATATCGGAGGCCATCCCATGCCTTGGTGTAAATTCTTCTAACTATCATTGGTTTATTCAAAATATACTGGTGTTTTATTTTGGTCATGACTAGCCATTCATCATGTCTAGCCATAAATTGGTGCAGGACTCCATGTTCTGGAAATTGTAGGAGGTCTTTTACAGTTTTACATGGATCATGGAAACATTCTACAATATTCTTCTCAAAACATACATCACACTGCATATGGTAGTAAGATTCATAATAGACTGGGTCTATGGATGTTTTGTTTACTCCGTAGTCTCTCCACCAGTCTTGCAACCATTCAGCTTGCTGGTTTCTCTGCATACTCCCGGTTGATCCAAATTTGAGTTTTGTATAATGAATTTCATTCTTCCCATCGACATTTAGAATGTCCCACCATAACTTCTTGTATCCTGCAAAATTATAAATGGTGTCAGGAAAGATTAAGTTTGGATCATTTCTGGGCCAGAGTGCATCATTATTTCTGGTAATTGGCCAATGTGTATTCCTGGTTCTATTTATGCAGAAAAATCTGTGATAGATTTTTTTCCTATCTCCCCCTTCTGACCAAATCATTGAAATGTCATGGAAATCATTTTGTAATGATTCTTCTGCTTGATGCGCTGCTACCATACTGCTGGTGTATACCATATCATGAATCCATCGAGCTCCTTTTGGAAAAACTCTCCTTTCAGGAACTAGATGCAAGATATCAGTGTGAGGTTGTAGATCAACATCTAAAACCTTAGTATTTCTTAATTGCCATGTAGGTTTCCAACTGTCTCTATATTCAGCCCAAGTTTGGTCTTCTCTGATAGACCTCAAAGTTTCCTGCTGCTGATTTGGGTCCCATTCAGTAACAATTATCATAACTTGTTCTTGATGCTGGATGTATTCCCTGCTGAGAAAATCGGGTAAACAATTCTCAACACCCTTAATGTGCTCAACTTCGAAATCAAAGTTGGCAAACAGAGCTTGCCACCTGGCAAATTTAGCTTCTCCTGGCTTCTTTATATCCTTCGTCAATACTTTTTTAAGAGCTGAAGCGTCTGTTCTTAAGAGAAAGGGTTTGTTGACTAGATGAATTTCAAATTTATCTATACAATTCCACGCTGCTTTTACTTCTTTTTCAATGGTGGAATAGTTCTTTTTGCAGGGTTCCAAGTGCCTGATACAAATTGCACTATTTGTTCTTCTCCATCCTTCTTTTGTTTAAGAATCCCTCCCCATCCGATGTCATTGGCACTAGATTCAACAATTTTGTAAGCTTCCTCATCAGAAATATGCAAAATAGGGAGAAATCTAACCTTAGCCTTTATGTTTATGACTGCTTTAGTGTTTTCCTTAGTCCATGGTGAAGGATTCTTTCGGAGACACTGGTTTAACAAACTTCTGTCTTTTGCACAATCCTTGTAGAAGTTGCTAACATAATTTAAACATCCAAGGAATCTTTGGAGCTGTGTCTTGTCAATGATTACATCTGGAAATTTGTCAGAAAATTCAGAGCATGTTTTTGTAAAGATATTTGGCCATTAAATATGGTATGGCCAAGAAACTTGATGGAGGTTTGGAATACCTCAATCTTATTTTTACTGAGAACTAGACCATTTCTTTTTATTATCTTTACAAAAGTTTGGATATGCTTAAAATGGTCTTGGACATTTTTAGAAAAGATGAGTATATCATCTATATATACTATCAACCAGTAAAAATAGGGTTTGAATATAGAGTCCATTACCTTCTAAAATTTTGATGGTGCATGCTTCAACCCGAAAGGAATCATGTTCCATTCATAATGACCAGCTGGCACGTTGAAGGCAGTTTTGAACTTATCTATTTCAGCAATGGCAACTTGCCAAAACCTTGATTTTAAATCAAACTTTGAGAAGGTTTTTGCGCCCGCAATTCTTCCTATGAGATATTCTTTGTGTGGAATTCGATATGTGTTATCTGCTAAGACAGAGTTTAGGGGCTTATAGTTTATTACCAGTCTTGCTATTCCTCTGATTTGTTCGACTCTTTATTGACATAGAACCCATAGCAATTCCATGGGTTGTCAGATTCTCTGATTAGCTTTTTCTCTAACAGTTGTTTTATCTCCTTCTCGCAGAGATCTCTATATTCTTTTTTCATTGGAATGGCTCTACTTTTGCAAGGCCTTCCTGTATATTCTGCCTTATAAGGCAGCTTAATTGAGTACTGCTTTCTATGCCAAAAAGCATTTGGTTCTTTGGTGCAACATTCTTCTTCAATCCTTTTTCTGATCTCAACAATCTTTTTCCGATTTACTGGATTTTTTAACTGTTCTGAAACATGGATAATGGACTTTAAATCCTTGAGGTCCATTAGCTTGGATTCAACTTTGTCTAATTCTTTCATTGCCTGGACCATTGTGGATATTCTTGGATTTGAGATATAAGGCATCTCAATCCTCTTGGGAAATCCTCTAGAAGTTGGGACAGTGATAAAATATCCTCCTCGATTTCCTTTCAGTCTAATCGATCCATGTGGTTCTACTGCTGCCAGAAAAACATTGCCTAAGATGCAATCAACTGGAATATCAGCAACTGCAAATTTTAATTTTATACAATGTTGCTCAAAACAAATTGAAGCTTTGGGCACTTCAAATTTGAGGGTTTTATTACCCAAACCGATCACCTTCCTGTTTGCAGACACCCAATATTTTGTTGGAATTACTTTGGTGTTGAGTATATTTACATCTGCACCAGAGTCTATAAGTGCAGTTAATGAAAACATTTCATTCTGTATACATAAATTAATATGTACATGGTGTTGTTGGTATTCTACAACCAGGATTCTCATTTCTTGAAATCCTGCAGTGGGATCCTTCTTTCCTTCAATTATCTCAACATTTGGTCTGTGATAGACTGGTGAATCATATTCATCAAATGGATTTGCAGTAATAGATTGCTTTCCTTTTTCTAATCTTTCAACTTGAAGTTTTAAAGCAGAGATTTCAGATTTAAGATTATGTATCTCTCTACTTACCTCCCCCAAGGTGAGTGAGCGAACCTTATCTTGCTGCTTATGCCTTTGAAAAGACTTAGTGTTCCGCTCATAGGAAGCATCTATGAATAAAGGTTTCTTTGAAGATCCCTTATTGGAAGAACGAAGTTGATCCATAAAGGCATCTGTGAGACGATTTTTCATTTCTCCATCTTCCATTGCACGAATTTGTGCCAATATCTTCATCTCTTCTTCTTCTGATTGTGCCATAAGCACTTTTTCCTTGTGCTGAATAGGCGGCATAACATCTTCTAAAGATTCACTGGAATAGTCAGAATCAGAATTAGTAGAATAATTACAATTACATTCATCTGAGTCTGAACAATTGCATGGCTGGGCATGAAGATTTAATTCTTCACATTCTTCATCTGATGCACTGTCAGAAGAAGAGCTAGTATAATCAGCAGATGAATAAATAAGTTGCTGCTGCTGAGCTTGTTCTCAGATCACTACATTTGGGCAGTGATATGTCTTGTGACTTTTGGACCCGCATTTCATACAAAGCATCGAGGTCTCTTTCCTGACTATTTTCTTCTGCAGGTGTAGAGGATGTGATTTCTTACCTCTATTTTTCTTTGATTCTTCTCCTACCGGGCACTTATTAGAAGTGTGTCTAGTTTTTCCACAAAGCCAACAAGTTAACTTGTTCCACTTTTCTTGTTTTGAGCCGTGCAAGTGGATGTCTGAAGGTTTATAATAGTGAGTTTTTGGAACATATTTGTAATAGCCCTTGCGAGGCTTGGGAGGTTTAGAAGAGACTCCCCTTGTTCTTTTGTGAAGTTTTGTTGTTTGTTTTCTTTCTTTCTTAGCTCTTCTCTTGGCTTTCCTTCTCTTGACTAATGGGTCATCTATGCCTAAGCCATACCTGCTACAAATAGATTTACTATCTGGAAATCTAGATAGTTTTGCAAGAGATTTATTTACTTTAGAGCTAGTGCACAAACCAACCAAAGCTTTTGTAATAATTGAATAAATTTCTCGCCAGGTATAAGATTCAAAAGGTAACTGAAAAACTTCTTGCAGACATATATAATCTACAAATATGGAGGGGAGTGCTACAAGATATACCTGCTTCCAAAGAAGATTTTTAGAATCTTTTACCTCATATATTCGTTGCATCCAATCCCTGTGGAAATCTTCATACTGAGACATCTTATTACATTTTAAATTCATTAAGATAACTTCATGTTTATCTGCTATCTTAGTTTCTGAACCACACCAGTGTTCCAGAATCATGGAGGTTAAAGCTCCAATCATATTATTCTGTGTAGTTCCATCAGAATTGTGTATGATATCGCCTACTTCATCTTTAAGCAGCTCATCCTGCATCTTTTGTACCAAAGCTGGAGAGGATTCTGTTTCCCACCATCTTAACAGTGTTCCAGTAAAACACTGAATAATAGTTTTGCATGCTTCTATTTCATTTTTCCCTCTGAGACACATTAATTTATACTCAGTGAACATCATGTCAATCATCTGTCTTATTTGGCCAACACTGAGATTGTCTATATTCCACTCTCTGTGGGAGTCAGGGAAAAATGTGTGGGCTTCTGGGAGCTTCCCTTTGCCACTTAGATCTAGAGCAGGATATCTGCTAAATTGACTTTCTAAGGGCTCATAGATAGGAAAGATTTCCGCTTCTTTTTCCTTTACTTTGAACAAGGATGCTAAGGAGATGTGCTCTGAAGACTCAGCCTTATCTGTTTGAGGAGATGCAATTTCTTTTGGAAATAGCTGGGGAAATCTGTCAACAGGTTTAACAAGGTCTTGGATCTTCACACTCCTTTTATGTGAAAAGGAGGCAGGAACTGGCTTGTCAATTTTGGACACAGTCATTTTATCTACCTTCTCAACCAGTTCATTTATTAATCCTTTTGTAGACCCAAATTGGTCTACCATTTTCTCTTCTACTTCTTCTATTCTACTTAGAGATTCTCTAGCATAACTTCTAACAACTGAGGATGAATACTGTATATCATTCAAAGACTTATTTACATCATTTATTGAAACTTGAACAATATTGACCTGTTCTTTGACTTCTGATGATTTTGCTGTTTCAACCTCAAGTCCTTTTACAGCTGTATTGGTCCAGTTTAGCTGTTCACTGTCCTTTTGTATTCTTCCATCAATTCCTAGGGCATTCTCATCTTTTAAGACCAAAGGTATGGCCTTTGCAGTGCTTTGGCCTTCTCCTAACATAATGCCCTTATAAGGAGGGAATGTGGATACTGTTTCAACTTCACTGCCATCTAGGGCTGACCAGGAATGTCGAGATGAAGTGGAGGCTGCAGTGTCAGTCGTCATGACTTTTTCTGGTTATCTAATGCTTTTCCATGAATAAAATGATATCCATGAATTTGTATCATCCATGTATTTCTTCCAATCTTAAGACAATTTATTTTTTTCTTCAACATAATGACTTTGGCCAAAACATTCGGCCTTGGGATGGGTAAATAAGTCCCAATTCAACATTGCTTTCATCCATTGGGCGCTTATTTTATGTCTTGGATATCCATCCATTAAAGTAAAAAAAAATTGCATCTCCATTACAACTGGCTTTTTACAATCATCTAGGATTGGACCAAACCTTGATTGAAGCATTAGGCCATTTGCTTGCTCTAAATACCCTAGTCCATATCTTAGCTTTGCTAGCCTCATCATGCTGAAAATTTTTGTTAACCTTGCATCTTCATTTTCCAAGGTAGTTATCTCATGCATCATTAAAACATGTTCAGAGTCGTGAGGAAAAATGCTTTGGAAAAATCATTTCGTAGACGACGCAAATTTATTTACAAGAAAATAAATGATCATTATTTTTAATAAAAAATATTAAAATTAATTATTTTTTTAAAATATCCTTTATAAAAAATATACATGTTTACATACTCAGGCTGTTCTTAAACCAGGCTTGAGGTCTATCTTGACTCTCTTCGCCAAATCCCTAGTTTCATCGCTTGTGCAATAGCCATGTTCTGCAACTACTTTGCTTCATCCTTACGATCTCCTCTTCATCGCCTGGCGGTTGCCGCTGCTGCAACACCATTTCCACGGATTGTTTTGTTAAGACTATCCTTGCTTTTTACTTATACTGCTGGTAGTAATGACAAGCCCACAGGCTCCCCAGAAGCGGAGACCGCATGCCCCATGTCAGATTTCTTACTCAATGGCATTGGGCTGTGCCAGTCAGAGGTCTCAACTGTGTTTAAAATAATGCCAGCCTTGGTCAGAACGAGATCCACTCGTACGCCCCAACAAGCGGTTCACTTCCTGAGAGCTTCAGGATTCACAGAATACCAGGTAAGGAAAATCATTACCAGATCCCCAGCTATTCTTTCTCTTAACGCTGATCGGAAGTTGAAACCCATGATTGAGTTGATGAAAACGTTCGGCGTTACTGCACAAGAGTTCGGAAATGCCATATCCCGACAACCGAGATTGTTTGGCTGCAATCTAGAGAAAACTCTGTACCCCAACATCCAGTATGTTCGAAACCTGTTCGGATCAGACACTGACGTATCTAAGGTTTTCAAATGGGCATCTGAGATTTTAATGCTTAGTAATGGGCCTGAAATTTTGGAAAAGAGATTGAGGCATTTGGGAAGTTTTGGCGTCCCGGAAGATGATATCAAGGAGTTTGTTAGGAGGAACCCAATCATACTAACTCTTTCCATGGATAAAGTGCAGAAAAGCATGGACTATTTCATACATACTGCCGGGCTTCCTCCAAAGTTTCTTTTAGCACATTCTAAGCTCCTGTTGTGTAGTTTGGAGTGTAGAATCAAGCCTCGTCACAGAGTTTTGAAATCTATTAGTGCAATGCAACCCTCGAAGCATCTTCCTAGTCTTACTTATGTTTTTCTTTTAACTGAGCAACAGTTCCTTGAAAAGATTGTGAAATGCAGTCCTCATGCCACAAAGTTACTTGAAATTTACAGTGGCAAGCCAGTTGATCTTGACATTATCCAATGACAATGTCCTCTTCGAAAAGGCTGGGAAGTTAAGGTTTCCTATTCATTCAGGGTTGGATTGTATTGCATCATATTGCTCTTATTCAATGTGAGAAAGAGATTTAAGTACATTAACCAGGTGATCATCAGACTGTAAGGATCCAGTGTGATCCCTCTTGCTTACATGAGTATAGAGTGACAGTTAGTATATACAGAAGACAATCACGCTGGTCATGACGCAGTCAGTCCAGGCCAGGAGTTTTGTTTTAGTGAGTTTATCGTTTCACATCGCAATCGTAATCAACAAGCAATATTGAAGGATACTCAATTGTAATACAATTGTGGAGAAATGACCTCTGGGGATGTAGCAGGTAATGCATTTTGAAAGATGAAAAGAGAAACTCTCATCACAAGATAATTTGTTGTTTGCTAGTAATGTTGCAACTATTCTGCATTGTTCCTCCCTTTTAGTTGTGAAATTTATACTTTTGTTCAAGTCACGGATAACGGTAAAACTAAATGCTCAAATCCCACATGCAAATGTAGGTCTTTCAAAGTTCTGATATTCTTTACAGTGGCATGAATTATTTGTTTTTTGATCAGCCATATCACTAAAAGTCAACTGGAATCAATACATATCTTAAATCCAAGCTAAAGATTGGATACTAGTTGTTTACTACTAATATACTGAGTTGAATTTAAGCAAGAGTCTCATGCGTGCTTTCTCACTGTGCTTTGTCAAGGATTTCTTTTTCTTTGCCGGGCGAATGGCAATGAATTTCATTCCTGCTATCAAAAACTATCCTAATGATAGTGGAATGAGATCCTCTTCAATCATGCCTATCGTAAAATATAACTCTCAATGCAAAAAGATTGCAACTCGTAGTCGCTATGCAAAAAGATTGCATTGCAATAATTTCTGATGCATATTTGATTACGCTACAAATTATTGGTGCCTTCCTTTGTCTCGAATCCTAATGTCGTTGGATCCTTACTTAGCGTGGGTCCAACAAATATTCATAAGAAGTTTGTCCTCTTCTTCTTGCATGGTGCCTCCCAAATGACCTTCTGGATGAAAACCTATCTGTAGGGCCAGATGCAGAAGAGATGACTCTTTCCAGAGAAAAAGGATGGGAACCATTTAGTTTTTTGGACTTATAGCGTTTAAACTAATTTTAAATTTCTTCTTGCTGTTTTCTTTGTATGATTTTGAATTTTCAGTGTGACATCTACTGTGAGGTATGCAGCATACTTATCTGTATGTATCCGTCACAGAAGTGTTCTCCTTAGGATGTTGGCAAGAAGTATTCTAGAAGCCTAACAGATCAAGTTCAGAATTCTCAGATTTTAAAGGACCAGGTAAGGCAGAAGCAATCTTTCTAGTAACTGGTAGATATTTGTTACCTTTGGCATCTTCATTGCTTGATTGATCTATAGGGGTCTTTTTCTTAAATGTTCTGCAAGTTTAAGATAAACTTTGACTTCTCCAGTTGTAACATAATCTTCAGGAAAAGGATATTCCGTTGTAAGAAAACTGAATGGGATAAGGATATTCGGTTGTAACACAATCTTGGAGAAACTACATCCTGGATTGTATAGGTGTCACATTTTTTTAATTAAGAAAAAAGAAATTTCCATCACTAGTTTGATTGCTAGTAATTTTGCAACTATCGTGCACTATTCTGTTTGCTAGTAATTTTGAAACTATATTCATTGTTCCTTCCTTTTTAGTTATGAGCATTGTTATCAGAACAAGACCGGAACTGGTCAGTCTGATGGGTTTGGGGTCAGACCGGTCCAGTTTGAGGTCTGGAACTAGAAATGGCCGGTTCAGTATCAGACTGGCCTCTTTTTCATTGAATCAGTTGGTTCTGTACAATTTGACCAAAAAAAGTTCTAAACACAATTTTGTTTAAAGAAATACATTTCTTTTTATTGGGGCAACCTAATATTCATGTCTATGGCCCTGGTATTGCTATGCAATTCATGGTAATGTTAAATTCTTAGAGTCCCCACAAAAAAATTAAAAAAAATGTTAAATTCTTAGAGTAAAAATGAAATGATTTAGGATGTTTGAGAGTGGTTCCGATCTCATTGGATTTCATATGGAGAAAGTAAAATTTTAGATATCACTCAAAATCCAATGGATTAACAGTTTTTTAGGATTTTGGGATTGGAGGAATTGCAACGTTTCCATTGGATTTTGACATGTATGAGGGTATGGAACTAGTATTTAATCAAGAGCAGAAAGTCATCTATGTATCTTGATGTTAGTGGCATTGGTTGCCGAACTGCTCTATCATGACCGTACTAAAAATGTACCCACCACTCGGACAAAAACTTGACTTCATATGCTATGTTTTTTCTATCTTATTTTTATGCTTAGAGGGTGATATTGATGATGGAGATCCGAATAATTGCAATGATTTTGATAATATGTAGGTATTTGTTGTAGCATTAATTTTTTTGAATGCTAGAGACCATCTAGAGCTTGTTTGTTTGTTAGGGTCCGACCCTAACCCCTTTATTATTGTAATAGGCCCAAGGGGCCTCGTAAAAGTCATGATTAGTTAGTTTAGTAAATAAAGTCTGTAAGTGGTTAACCGCATTAATGATGATTGTAAGTGGTTGACCCGCATTATAAAAAAGGGACCACTATTAGTTAGTTTAGTTAAAGATGATGAATAAATGGGCCATATATAATAAATAAAGTGGTTAACTCGCATTATGCAAGGGACCACAAGTAATTAGGGTTTGGATCTAATGAAACTATATACAGTCCAAGATAGCAAATGAATTATCGCCGAGCACTATTATGATTGAGCTCTGCTCTGTTGAAGGTTGTCCCCTCGAAGAGACAAGTGAACATTATTTTCTGCTGCTCATAATACGATCTTTCCATCTTGCCTCGTTTCTAGCATCTTTCTCTGGTATTTTCTGTTATTCTGATGTTATCGGCAGGATTAAGAACATTACACTGTTTTTCTATTTTTGGTTCAGAGATGGATTGCACTTGATGCTATTTTGCTTATGTGCACCTTACATGTTATATAATATTACAAATGAGAACATTTGCTTATTTCTGTATAAATGGTTTGGATTCATATGGATGCACATGAATATATATGTTTCTATTTAAAATTTATATATTTTAGGTGTTTTTGGCCAACCGGTTTTTTGGTCCAGTTTTTTTGTGGATTCCGGTCTGGTTTCAACTGGTTCCAGTTCAAAAGATTTTTCAGTTCAATCACCAATCTGGTTCTGATAACATTGATTGTGAGTCTCTGACAATGATAAATGTGAAATTTTTAATCTATTTAAATTATGGATAACTTGTAAAAGTAAACGTTCAAATCTCATAGGGGCAAATATAGGGGATTTTAAGTTCTTATATCCTTTACAGAGGCATGAATTGTTGTTTTTTTCTTGATCAGTTATTGTTTTTTTTATGAGACTTAGTCAATTAGTATTGACACATTAGTTAATATGTTCATGCATTTAGTGGTCGCATCACACAGCCTTCAGAAACTTTCTGTTAATGCTATTCACTCTAGGAATACACCTGCTATGTTAGTAGCTAGCAAGGACTGGTCTAGAACACGGAGAAGGAAAATAGACCGGCAAACTAATGTCTAATAACACCGAAATTTCAAGTATCGAGCCCTTTAACAACTGCTTCCAGCTACCTATAACTTCTCACAGTTAAAAAGAGTGTTGCTTGTTTTATAGTTTTTCTAAAGCTACTGCTTTTTCTTTTTATGTGACATTTGTAATATGAGAGATTGCCGCTGCTTTTGCTTTTTCTGTTGCATTGTAATAGGAGATATTACAAAGACCTGTTATTTGATTTTGGTACAAAAATATTATGTAGAAAGAAAGAATACATAAGAACGAATATAAACCTTAAAATTGCCTTGAAGTCGACCTTCCGATAAAGTGGTCCCAGAGACTGTTGATGTTAAATAATGCTCTCGTCCATTCTCCCTGCTGGCTTAATGCTTGCTATTGAGGGCTCATACTGAACTGTCGTTTAGTAGCACGGGTAAATCTCTAAGCAATTTTGCCTCAAAAGCTGTTCTACAGGGACCATGGACTCTTTAGCCTTAGATTTATCATCTGGCACATTGTTCTCCATACATAAATCTGAAAGTTCAAATGCTAAAAGGACAGAAATCAACAACCAAATGGGCAAGAGAATTTCTGATTCAAATTGATGAAATATATTCAATACATTGTTAACGGCCATCAATATTGACTTTGCACAGATGGTGTTTAGAACTCTTTGGTGAACTGTCATAGACTTCTTTCCCTAGGTGTCAAGCAGTAATTGACTGATTATAAATATTTGAAGCATGTTGCAGGTTTTGTTTTGCTCAAATTAGAAGGCAAGAATAGGTTTCTAACTCTTGAGCTTTTTCAAACTGTTATGTCTTCTATAGCATAATTTGTGCCTTTATTTGTTTAATTATGAGATAGGTTGGGTAGCTGTATAAGATTGTAATGTTATTAAGTGTGTGCACTAAATGCAACACTATCTGCTGGGAATCTTCTAGATGTAGGCCACCAACGGAACCCACAATCACCTCGTTCCAAATAATTCTGCAGCAAAGATATTTCTGCATGTGGATACTCTTCCACCCTCCGGAGAAATCTACCACTAATAGTGATATGTGATATACAACTTTACAGGTATAAATTCGAGAGTAGGAAAACTTTGGTGTGGCCTTTGATTGTTCAATCCAGTGTTTTGCACCCCATCTTGTGTTTTTTCGCATAGTATCAAGCATTGAAGTTTACGGGCATGTGAGAGCTTTGCTTACATGCCAGTCCTGAGAGATCAAAACACATATGTAAATGTTTTTGGCCCAAATAGGATTTTAGAGCGTGTATTAGTTAAGCTTGTAAAGTGTGTTGTAACTTGTGTTCATGTGTATGGAGTGTGCCCTTATTTTGGCTGGTTTCTAGAGCGTGTATTTGTTAACCTTGTAAAGTGTGTTGTAACTTGTGTTCATGTGTATGGAGTGTGTCCTTATTTTGGCTGGTTTCTAGCTGTTGTTATGTGAAAATCTCTTTTGTTGTGTTCGTTGTTGTTATGTGAAAATCTCTTTTGTTGCGTTGATGACTTTTCTATGTGAAGTGGATATTTTTTATTATGCCTCACCTTAGTATGATTGTGAAAAGCCTTCAAAACTCTGTTTGTTCCCATGGTAGACAGAGATGGGAAAGCCTGTCAACAATGTTGAGGGTAATATTTTCGCTAATAACCTCCTGGCCAACTAATCCTGCTTTGGACAAATCTACTATCTATTATTGAGTGTGTGGTTTCATAAAGAGCAAAATTCTTCTGGTCACCACATGAGTATATACCACATGGCATTTTGGTCCTAATTATGGAAATTTAATTATAGAGTTTTGTGTGTATATGCTACATGGCTATTTTGCTTGCGCAAATATCCCTGTGGGCTAAGTATAAAACCCCTGGACATGGACGTGATCTTTTCATATGTTTCCTAAATTGAAATATATGTAATGCGAATGCACTTAGATGAATAGTAATAAAATAGTCCATGGAATTGTTGCTCAGAGTAAGGAGGGACTATGATGTGATAAGGGAGGAAGTAGAGGACTCTGTTAGGTAAATAATGCCACCATGTGTCTCATGATTCATTCCTTCATTTTTCTATGAACACAAGATTTATATTTGATATTTCAAATTTGAAATCAAAATATATATATATGCATGCCTTTCAACACTTCAAGAGCTATAGGTCTTCACTTCTTTCTTCCAAAAAAATCCAGAAGGGCTTCCTATACTAAATATTACAGTCATCCGTTCGCATTTTATTCCTTAACCTTATACTATACTAAATATTACAGTCATCCATTGGCATTTTATTCCTGACCCTGTGCCTTGTAGCACCAAACTAATATAACATGGAACAAACTTCCATTGTCCGACTTTGGATATAAAGATGGAGAAGTTACTGGAAGATTTCTTCCTTAAATTCCTATTCAAATAATATTTCTTCTTGTATGCATAATGCTTTTTTAGATAAACTGTGTGCTTGCTCATTGAGTTTTTTTTGTAGATATGAGAAAAGAAATTTGAAAACTTCATTTTTACTTCTAAAATTATGTGCATTTTAGGAATAAATACCAGATTTACAATGTAGCTTCTGACATTTGCCCATTTAAGGATCAATTTTGAATACCACATGACCTGCAGGGTGTTTGTTCTTTTGTCAATTACAATAACAAAAGCAACTATAAAGCATAAACTCAGTTGTATTATTTTTGTTGAAGTGTTTTCGAACACATAATTTTATTGAATAAGGAAAACCTAATTACAACAGTAGTGAGTGTCAAATTCTATTTACCTTATATAAAAAATGAGCTAGTTCATATAGCTCAACTCTAGGAGAACAACCAATCGCATAATCACATAAGTATGATAAATGTCCTTTACATAATCAACTAACTATTCAATGGACAACAAATAATTAGAATTATTAGTTTATTTGAAAACTTTCTAGGATTATTAATTTAACATTTCCCTTTTTAATTTGTAAGTTCATTTTATTCTACTAAGAGGCTTAGTAAAAATATTTTAAGTTTGATCTTTAGATCGATAAAAGCCTCGATGATGTCCTTGATGATGAGAGATGTGATGAAGTGGTACTTGGTGTTGAAATTCTTAGTCTTCGAGTGAAATATTGGATTCTTGGTAATCTTTAATGCTGATTGATTGTCGATCAATAAAGTTGTTCTTGACTTTTGAGTTACACCAAAATCATGTAAAATCCCGCTTAGCCAAACAATCTCGCATGCTACTTCCTAAGCTGATATGTACTTTGGTTTTGTTGAAGAATTGGCAATTGTAGCCTATTTTTGCAAGTCCAAGGCACTGTCGTTGAACCCATGGTCATAAAATAACCTAAAGTTTGTGCTCTATCATGAATGCCACCTACAAAATCAGCATTTGAATATCCAACAAGTATAACATGTTTGTTATTTTTAGAAAGAATGCCAAAATCTTTTGTGCCCTGAATGTACTTCAATATATTTTTTGTTGAATTCCAGCGACTTTCCTTTGGTTCTCGCATAAACCTTGAATGTATGCTAATAGATTATAGGATATAACAATTTTGGTTAAGTATTTGTTAAATAAATGAGGATTCCAACCAATTGCTTGTGCCTAGTACTATCTACTAATTCCTCCCTACAAATTTTGAAAGTTTTAAATTCTACTCCATAGGGGTAAGAAAAGATTTACAATATTCCATGCCAATTTTTTTTACCAATTCAATGGCATACTTGGTTTGACTAAGGAAGATTTGATGAGGTCGTTGATTTACTTCAAGTCCAAGATAATAATGAAGTGGCTCCAAATTTGACATTTTGAAACATGCTTGAAGTTCTTCCTTGATTTGTTTAATGTGATTTTCATTATTTTTTGCAAAGCCTAAGTCATCAACATAGAGTACAATAATCACCAAGTGCTTGTTTTGCATTTGGAAATACAATGTGTCATTTGAATCACTTCTTTGAAAACCCACCTTTTTAAGATAATCATCTATTTTTGCATACCAAGCTCGAGGAGGTTCTTTAAAGCTATATAAAGCTTTCACTAACTTGCATATTTTATTTTATTTTCTTGTAACTTTACACCCTTTTAGTTGAATCATGAAGACAACTTTTTTGAGAACGGTTGGAAACCATTTGATGTAATTTTCAACCTTGTTGAGTAACCAAATTGATAACTTATTCTAATTGTGTTCCATTTAGATGTTGGAATTTTTTTCCATAACCTATTCCTTCATGTTGAGCAGAACCTTTGATGATATACTTATCTATAAAAAATAATAGAAAGACCACATTAATCATGTTAATAAAGTCCTATAATTTCTTGAGAATAATCAATTGTATGTAAAAAGATTCAAATATGCTTTTGGGAAACAATAAATGTTTGGGTTATATTGTTTCAAAGGAAGGGGTTAAAGGTGGACCTCAAAAGATCTATGTTATTACAAAATGGCCTATTCCTAGGAACATTAAGAGTCGCAGAGGATTTTTATGTAGAGGATATTCTTAGAAATTTGTTAAGAACTATGTACGCATTGTAGGCCCATTGACATCTCCCTTGAATGAAAACTCATTTGTATGGAATGACAAGGAAACCTCGACATTCTCTCTCTTAGAGGATGCCATATCTTCTACACCAATATTGCAACACCCAATTTTGTAAAGCATTCACAGTTGAATGTAATGCACTAGGACAAGGAATTGGAGTAGTGTTGATGCAAGAAAGGAGACTGTTGGCTTTTGAAAGTAAACAATTCAAAGAAAAAGACTATGAAATATACAAATAAAAAGAAATGGAAGCAATTATACATACAATAAACAAATAATGACAATATCTCATTGGAAGACACTTAAAGTCAAGATAGACCATCACTACCTAAAGTACTTCTTGGAGCAAAGACTATCATCATAAGAGCAACACAAATGGGTATTTTGGTAGAATTATGGTTCGATATCTTACAGTTGGATCATACACATGATATAAGGTTGAGATGTTGATTGACAATATCTTTTGTCATTTTTTGAGAGCAATTTTGTGGACATTTTGTTGACTTGAATGGTTATTTGACCTAGAAAATGACAACTATATCCATCTACATTGTTGCTTGGCATTTGATTGAGTCGTTAGGAATTTTTAAGGATATGATAGGCATGTAGTTGATTCACTTATCATGATTCACTCTCTTTAGATATTGGAGTTAGTGAACAATTACATATGCTCTAGCTTACATGTTTACACAATGAGATTTTTTGTTAGGCAACAAATATCAATATAGCTTGAAAATATAGAGAAGAAGCTCCACATTTGGAGAAGTAGATATAAAAATGACAAATAAGCCTCGTCAAAGGGACAACCTCTTTTGATAATAAAACAAATGTACAAGAATGAGATGTGATGATTCTAAACTGTCTTCTTAATGTGTGTGTGTGAGAGAGAGAGAGAGAGAGAGAGGGTACAATTACAGTTAAAGGGTCTTGCTCACAACAATAGTATAACATTAGAAATATAGTGTTAAGAATGAAATTTGCTTTTAACTACCCATTGATACCATTGATAGGGTTTTATTGTAAAGTACAAAATAAATAAGGAAATACATTGCTTATCATCCATAATATTGATCTAGGTTGTACAAGGAATGAAATGAAAGGCAAGGAAGAAAATGAAAAACACATGAAGATAAATATTACAGAGAGCACAATAATATAATGAAAACCCAACTTCTATTAATAATGAAATAACAAAGTACAGTAGAACACAAGCTAGCTAGAATGGTGGTAGCTATCTTTAAAAAGAGAGAGAGATGATGGATACACTCATTTGCAAAACACTATTACAAGAGGTCAAAAGAATGACCTTTTAACATAAAGAAAGAACCCTAAAGGCCCAAAACCCTAACCCTAGAAGATGAAGCGCAAAAAGTTTTGTAGTCCCTGACGTGGTTAGTTGGTACATAAACTTTCCAGGGGCACAACTTTTGGATACAATGTTTGTTTGGGGCATACAATAACTCTTTAGAAAGAATTATAAGAGGATTACAACTCTTGGTTATGTTGAAATTGATAGCTTGGGAGGTACTCCAAACCCTAGGAGACACGATTATGGAGGAATTGGCACCACAAAAAGGCTTTGTGGGCTAAGAACCCAAGGTTGGGGTTTTGTACCCAAAGGAGTGGGCCCAAAACTAAGAAGAGAATTGATGATTTGACCCTTGGAGATGGTAGAGCACCTTTAAAGGAGCAAGGGGCTGCCAGGAACACCAAGAGAGGAGTTATGGTTTAAGAGAGATTATTTTTTATGTGTTTTATGTGGGTTTGAAAAAAGGTTTCATGTAGGTTTGACATGAAATAAGCTCCTAAGGGCTAGTTGTTGCACACCCTAAGAAAACATATAAATGGAATAGAGGAGAAACCTCATTTGGCACATCCTAAGTTCAAGACGTCAAGGAGAATACCTTTGAGGCAGTCGTAGCTCTAAGAGGCCTGGTGAAGGAGAGAAAATAAGTATGTTTTGGGTCTGTTTCTCATGACTGTTTGGGACAAATTTGAGCAGGGATAAGCCAACGAAGAGGAGGAGAATTCTAGATGGTTTTTGCATTAGTTTGGAGGTCTAATTCTCTGATTTAGCAGGCTGAGATTCTTTTGTTCACCTGGGCACAAGACCGAGTTATCGTAGGTTGTGATTTTTTAGGTTGAAAAGAGAAACAAGAGGTTGGCATTAGAGAAATTTTGAGGTCTAAAATGAGCCTCAAAACAAAATGTACAACCAAAATCAACTTTATAAGAACCAACACGATTCAAGATGATGATGTCAACCAGGGGGGATGATTCACCATTTTTGGAGTAAAAAAGTAAAAAGATAAAAAAAAAATACTTTTTCAACTCGTATTTTCAACTTATCTCCCTACTGTTTTACTCAATTTTCGAGTGGGAGCACTCATTGGATGTGGAATTTAATTCTCCATCCAAGGAGTACCCATGTTGCATATTTTCGATGATTCCCACTACACGAAAAAATGAGAAATATATGAAAAACGTTATCGTATTCACATTTTTTCATGGATTTCTCATTTTTCGTGTAGCAAGGTCGATCAAAAGTATGCAACATGGGTAATCCTTGGATGGGTAAATAAATTCCACATCCAATGAGTGTTCATGCTCGAAATTTGAGTGAAACCGTAGGGAGATAAGTTGAAAATACGAGTTGAAAAAATAGTTTTTCTTTTTTTCCTTCTAAAATTTGATGATGTAATCTAATCTTCTTTTATTATTTCCACTATCATTTTATAATATTCCTTAGGAGGCCCATTTTAGACTTCAAAATTTCTTTAATGAAGGTGTCCTAGCGTGGAGTGAAGGAAGGAGTTTGCAGAAGAAGGGTTAGCCATAGTCATTTGAAGGTAGTTTGGCACAACTTCGTGTGGCTGTAACAACTGTTACATAAGCCCTAGTTAGAGGGTTGAATTCCTTGGGAGCAAGCACAAAACCATGGATAAGGAGGGCAGAAGGAATATGTATAACAAGGTATGTTTAGCCTTATTGTTTTGATGTCTAACTAGTGGATGGTTATCCTAGTTTAGGACAGTGTTTGGAGCAGTCAAAAGGAATAATTTTGGGAGGAACCAAAAGAGGGTTGTATAAGTCATCTACAACTCGTACTCATGAGATTGGATGAAAGATCGTGAAAGAGACATGACTTGAAAAAGTTAGTTGTATGGAGTAAATAAGATGATGACTAAGATCACTTTCCCATGAAGAGAAGGATGGCATGACTATTGGTTCAACCTTATGGTTCATTGGAGGGAAGTGATGAAGAAGATAGTCGATGCCCTACGAAGAAGTTCTAGAAGAAGAAGGCTCCATATTGAAGAAATTGAAGTTCATGACATTATAACAAAAGGAGAATCCCTACAAACAACTGATAGTACGATGATCTCCACCAAAGAAGAAAATAAGTTGAAGTTGGAAACTAGTCCCTAATTAAAAGGGGGCTTGGGTATATTCCTTGCATAGGAATGATTAGATCCTTCCTGGTTGAGAGGGAGTGATGGATATGGTTCTCTACTTCATGTGTCATGCACTAGACCAGGACTAACAACCTTAAGTCTAAGTGAAGACCATGAAGGAGAGATAGCCACAACATTCTTATATTAATTTTATGAAGAAAGAATGGAGGATTGGGTAAGCATATGAATTATAATACTCTTTAAGGATGCGGTAGGACATCCAATAAGTAAGAGTAGTCGAAGAGTAAATTCCTTGAGGATGTGTTAATCCAAGACAAGAATTGTCCTAAAAGGACATACCTTGTGAACATCCGATTGGGGTATGTGCCTTAAGAGACAACAATGATGGTGTCTATCAGTCATTGTCTCGCCATCATTGTGCTATGATCTTGTGGAGAGATAGAGCTATTAGTCAAGGCCTTGCTATGTGACAATGTTAGATGGTATGATGGGATGCAATGAGATAAGCTGAAACAATAGCTTATGAGATGGCTTACCAATTCGACTCTTCTTATGAGAATTCTTTAGTATGAGAATGTACAAGTACTATGTATGGATTATGAATACCTCCCTAGATAAGAGGGAGTGTTGAAATATGTAACTAGGTTCGGTCTTCATAATGTCTATTGGAAACATGATTTTATATTATATTTGATATTAAATATAAAATAAATTTATTATTTCCATTCTTGATGCATGGGTTTCATGCTCAAGATACATTTATTTATAGGTCAAGTACCCATTGAGTACTTCTAGGTTTGTCATAGAGTTATGAAGTCAAAAGAGTCATTGTCATACATGTAAGACCCCTTTGGGCATGTTGTATCTTGTAAAGATTATTATTATTATTATTTTTTAAGTCAAAAATGTCATAAATACCCTCCAAGACCTTGTCAAACAAGTCGACCTACAAGAAGGATCATGTTAGCCTCCTCGACAACAATTCGACCTCCTTAGAAGCCTATATATAAGAAGGAACTCGGCCTCATTTGGGGACAATGCAAGGAAGTTCGATCTCCAAAAGAAAGAAGCAGTATGGTAGAAAGAAAAGGACAAAAATCAAAGATATGAAGAAGAGAAGCAAGATCGAAGTTCTGGACCTCTCTCCCTCTCTTGTGTTAGGGTTTCTAAAGTAGCTGCTACACTAAAATTTCAGAAGTTGTTGGGTAAGTCGAACTTGCAGAAGAAGTTGATGGAGAAATCAAAATTGCATAATTTGTTGGGCAAGTTGAAGTTGCAAAAGAAGTTGTTGGGGAAGTCGAAATTGCAGAAGTTGTTGGGAAAGTCAAAGTTGCAGTCGAAGTTGCTGGTAGTTGCTAGGTCAAATTTGTTGGGTCGAAGATGATGAAAGCTACTAGGTCGAAGTTGCTGGAAAGGTTCATCAATAAGGAGAAGTTTGACTTGGACTTAGAGGGGTCTTTGTCAAGGGTATTAAGTCTTGGAATTCATCATTTGAAAATTCTATAAGAATTTTTATTTTTGTGGGTTTTCCTCTCAAGAGGAGAGGTTTTAGCCCTCACTTACAACCTACATTTTGTGTCCTCTTGTCTCATTGATCTTCAATGTTTGGTAGATGTCTGATGGTAAGAACACTAATAATAATCAAGTGAAAGAAGAAGCTAATCAAGTTAAGTTAAAATACACCACAAGCAGTTATCAAAGAAAGAGAAATCATCTAATTAAGTCACCCTTAGATTTCTCAACATAAACACGCCGAGAAATGGAGGTTTTATCAAGAAATCGTGAGTCTAAAATCTTTCCATTTCCTCACTCACATTTTTTAGTGAATATAATCCACTTTGAGGGTGAAACCTTCTTTCGCAATGAATACAACATAAGACAAGATTTGATGATTCTAAGACTAGGTCTCCTTGGTATATCTATAGGAGATAAAGAGTACAATTATAATGAAAGGTTTTTCCCTACATAACAATATAACAACAAAACTATAATAACTTAATAAGTGAATATTAGGAATAAGTACCAGATTTACAATGTAGCTTCTGACATTTGCCCATTTAAGGATCAATTTTGAATACCGCATGACCTACAAGTTGTTTGTTCTTTTGTCAACTGCAATAACAGAAGCAAGTGTAAAGCATAAACTCAACTGTATTATTTTGTTAAAGAAGTGTTTTTGGACACATAATTTTATTGAAGAAGGAAAACCTAATTACAACAGTAGTGAGTGTCAAATTCCATGTATTTTACATAAAAAAATGAGCTAGTTCATATAGCTCTACTCTAAGCTAAACTCTAGGAGAACAACCAATCACATGATCACATAAGTGTGACAGATGTCCTTTACATAATCAACTAAATATCCATTTGACAACAAATAAATAAAATTATTAATTTATTCAAACTTAGAAAACTTTCTAGGATGATTAGGCTAACATTATTACTTATTTATCTAAACTTTTAGAACTTTCTAGGATTATTAATTTAACATTTCCCTGTTTAATTTTAAAGTTCCTTTTATTCACCGTAGAGGCTTAATAAAAATATTTGAAATTTGATCTTTGGATAAACTAAAGTGAGGCTTGATGATATCCTTGATGATGAGAGATGTGATGCAGTGGTACTTGGTGTCGACATGCTTAGACTTTGAGTGAAATATTGGACTATTGGTAATCTTTAATGCTGATTGACTGTCAATCAGTAAAATGGTTCTTGACTTTTGAGTTGCACCAAGATCATGTAAAATCCCGCATAGCCAAACAATCTCTCATACTACTTCCGAAGCTGATACGTACTTTGGTTTTGTTGAAGAATTCACAATTGTAGCCTACTTTTTGCAACTACAAGACACTGTCGTTGATCCCATGCTCAAAAATAGCCTGAAGTTTATGCTCTATCATGAATGTCACTTGCAAAATCAACATTTGAATATCCAACAAGTATAAAATGTTTGTTTATTTTTAGAAAGAAGACCAAAATCTGTTGTGCCCTGAATGTACTTCAATATCCTTTTTACCGAATTCCAATGACTTTCCCTTGGTTCTCACATAAACATTGAAAGCATGCTAATATATAATAGGATATGATAAATCTGGTTGAGTATTTGTCAAATAAATGAGGATTCTTGTTAATTTGCAGCTCAAGGACAAATTCCTCCCCATTGGACAATCTTCCTCACCAAGGAAGACCCCTTCTAGCCCTTGGAAGATTTAATTTGGTCAAGGAAAAATATATTTTCAATATGGAAACCCACATGTGCACAAAAGGACAGGTCGGCCCAAAAGAGAAATTGGACACCCTTGGATGGCTATAAATACAAGTCAAGTTACCCTCATTTGGAGACAATCATCAAGCATGTTTTTTTTTTTTTTCTCTTTTTTGGTTTTGGCTCGCATAGGTTTGAAATTAGTTCGCAGGGGAATTCTTTCACACAGGTCCAAAATTACAAGGTCAGACCTCTCATTTGATACCAGCAGCGTTTTTGAATTAGCTTGTAGTTGCAGTAATTGGAATCAAATTAATGATAGTGCTATGTGTCGTTGCATTAGTTGGAACCAACGTAACGATACTGATACATATCGTTGATGCCTCAAAGATTTTGTATATGACGCAAAGAATACTATATTTAAGAAAGGAGTATACTTGAATTGCTATGAAGGCGATGTTTTTAATGGTTACAAAGGAATGTGACTAATACCATTGAAGTAAAACCATTAAAAACATCGCCTTCATAACAATTCAAATATACTCCTTTCTTAAATATACTATTCTTTGCGCCATCGATATACAAAATCTTTGAGGCATCGCTATCACGCTAACGATACGTATCAGTATCTTTATGCTGATTCCAACTAATGCAACGATACGTCGCACTATCGTTAATTTGATTCCAACTATTGCAACTACAAGCTGATTCAAAAACGTTGCTTGTATCAAATGAGATTCGCACAAGTCTGACCTTGATTACACATGCAAGCTTCTGATCCTGTAATTTCGGACCTGTGCGAACGAATTTCCCCATGAACCAATTTCAAACCTATGCGAGCCAAAACCAAAAAATAGAAAAAAATATATGTTTGATGATTGTCTACAAATGAAGGTAACTTGACTTGTATTTATAGCCATCCAAGGGTGTCCAATTTCTCTTTTGGGCCGACCTGTACTTTTGTGCACATGTGGGTTTCCATATAAAAAATATATCTTTCCTTGACCAAATTAATTCTTCCAAGGGCTAGAAGGGGTCTTCCTTGGTGAGGAAGATTGTCCAATGGGGGGAATTTTTCCTTGAGCTGCAAATTAACAAGAATCCTCATTTATTTGATAAATAATTAACCAAATTTATCATATTCTATAATATATTAACATACTTTCAAGGTTTATGTGAGACCAAGGGAAAGTCATTAGAATTCGACAAAAATGATATTGAAGTACAATCAGGACACAATAGATTTTGGTCTTCTTTCTAAAAATAAAAAAAAACATTTTATACTTTTTGGATATTCAGATGCTGATTTTGCAGGTGACATTGATGATAGAGCATAAACTTCAGGCTATTTTTGAGCACGGGATCAACAATAATGTCTTGTAGTTGCAAAAAGTAGGCTACAATTGTGAATTCTTCAACAAAACCAAAGTACATATCAACTTAGGAAGTAGCATGAGAGATTGTTTGGCTATGCGGGATTTTACATGATCTTGGTGCAACTCAAAAGTCAAGAACCATTTTATTGATTGACAGTCAATCAACATTAAAGATGACCAATAATCTAATATTTCACTCAAAGACTAAGCATGTCGACACCAAGTACCACTTCATCACATCTCTCATCATCAAGGACATCATCAAGCCTCACTTTAGTCTATCCAAAGATCAAATTTCAAATATTTTTATTAAGCCTCTTAGGTGAATAAAAAGAACTTTCAGATTAAATAGGGAAGTGTTAAATTAATAATCCTAGAAAGTTCTAAAAGTTAAGATAAGTAAATAATAATGTTAGCCTAATCATCCTAGAAAGTTTTCTAAGTTTGAATAAATTAATAATTTTATTTATTTGCTGTCAATTGGATATTTAGTTGATTATGTAAAGGACATCTATCATACTTATGTGATCATGTGATTGATTGTTCTCCTAGAGTTTAGCTTAGAGTATAGCTATATGAACTAGCTCATTTTTTTATGTAAAATACATGGAATTTGACACTCACTACTGTTTTAATTAGGTTTTCCTTCTTCAACAAAATCATGTGTCCAAAAACACTTCTTCAACAAAATAATATAGCTGAGTTTATGCTTTATACTTGCTTCTGTTATTGCAGTTGACAAAAGAACAAACAACTTGTAGGTCACGTGGTATTCAAAATTGATCCTTAAATGGGCAAATGTTAGAAGCTACATTGTAAATATGGTACTTATTCCTAATATGCACATAATTTTAATTTGCAGCTCCTTTGTAAATTTTAATGTAGATGATCACCTGATGTTGTTAGTTTTGACAAGTTTTGATTTGAGTTGAGGGGGTTTCTCCTAGTCCAAGCCCCAACCGCTGGGAGAAAGGCTTAAGGATGCGGCTACAAGCTTCCCAGTCGCACGGAAGAAAGCTTATGGGTGCGATTGAACCTGCAGGATACAAA
Source organism: Pinus tabuliformis (assembly GCA_031772625.1). Lineage (NCBI taxonomy): Eukaryota > Viridiplantae > Streptophyta > Pinopsida > Pinales > Pinaceae > Pinus > Pinus tabuliformis. The sequence goes on along the minus strand of CM062805.1, from coordinate 969,964,902 downwards.
AACCTAAAACCTTATGCATGAAACCAGGAACGCATGATAGAAAGTTCTATGGATAGAAAATGAACATGACGATCTACATAATGTTTGAATTGTTACAAGGATCATAATGAAGGTTGTTTAATAGCAAGACCTCTCTAGAAAATGTGAAGTGACCTACCTTTTGAAATCTACTATTACTTGTGTTGACAAGACTGGATTACAGAGAATCATAACAAATGGAATCTTGAGTAGAATTTCAATGATTACTGTCTCATGCAAATATCATTATGTTGCAAGAAATGTGAATGTCTTAACTCATCTTGTGTTTGCAAGGGTTTATAATATGCATATCATTATGTTAGTTGTCTTGATTTGATCATTGGAGCTAGTATGACGATAAAAGATTGATCCTCAACATGCAATAATTTCTATTCTAGTTATTATAGAGATTTCATAGTAAATGGATGGAAGAAACTTATATGACTTGTCCTTGGTGTATGTATTTACATTTAGCGACAAAAATGATTCATATTATGATCATGTGGATGGTTTGATGAAGTTTGGCTTGATAAATGACAGTTGTTGTTATGACAATAGACAAAGTTGTAACCTGGTACTTGGGGACTTGGATTGAAAAGTTTAACAATGATATTGGCAAAAAATTTCATGGTTTTGATATTAGTTTTGGTTTGGCATTTAAGGCTTGATAAGCAAACTTGGTTGATTTTATTGCATAAGTATTGACTTGTTTGAAGTTTGGTATATTGGTTTTGTCAGTGTTATGTTTGTTGAAAGCATTGTATGGCTTGAAGCAAGCTCCCCAAGCCTGGTATGTCCACAGTGACAAGCACCTAGTGAAGCTTGGAAGTTTTTCCGATTTGAACCTCTACTTCAAAGTGGTCCAAGGTATGCTTTTGATTTTGGTTTTATATGATTGATGATATATTCTTAACAGGTAATGAGCCTTTGATGATCAAAGTAAGAGAGAGTTGGACTCCGAGTTCGAGATGGATGATCCAGACATGATTCACTACTTTCTAGGGTTAGAAGATTGGAAAAGGAAAATATGACATGAAGCTAGTGCAGAATTTTGTAGAATTTTTCTACAAATCAGCTAGCTCTGATACCATGTAGAACTTTTTCTACAAATTAGCTAGCTCCGATACCATGTAGAAATTTCCCACCTGTAGATCACTTGGTAATGCAATGTACTAAAGCAAAACACTTGATCTACTTCTACAAATAATTTTGCAGAAGCTTAATCAACCATGAGAAACATCAATAAGAACATATATAACTGATAAGAATGAACCAATCACACATAAGACAGAAGAATTTATCCTGGGAAAGCACCTGCCTAAAACCCATCTTTGTATTATCATACAAGTGGAAATATAGTTCGGATTACACAAAGCCTTAGCTCGGAAGCTATCCAGCTCTCAGTACAATCCCTCTGCTACTCATAGACAGTCAAAGGCTTCTCACAAACCTTCTCCTTTGCCCTCCAAGCCTCATATTTCCTTGTGCAGTTTCCTTGGGGTCCAATGCTGCCACCTGTGTGAATTGGCCTCTTCACACAATCACTAACCTCTGATCTAACTGCACAAACTTGAAGGAGATAAATCCTCATCATGGATGAGCTTCCTTTATAGGAAAAATATTCATCCAACTAATAGTACACTACCCCTTCTTTGATCTCAACTGGGTCTCTGTCTGAACTGACATGCATGAGTTATTTAAGCTATAATATTCAGTTATATGAAAATACTAGTTGTTACATGCATGCAAGCATTAACAAACTGAATCTCATTAATTTAACAACTTGTTAAATTAATCTAACTGGACTTGACTCAGTTAACTAAGCCAACTAATTACAACTCATCCTTATCTCTTTAACTGATGGATAAATTCATCAATTAATAGATAAAATGTTGCATGTCCTCACATAGAATTCAAGTTTGTTTCTTCTTAACTAATTAACTCATGGAGATTAATTAATTAATATTTTAAACTATTGTTAAAACCAAATTCGTTTTTACATCCTATAGTTAGACCAGGGATTACTAAAAATAGTAAGGGACCCAAAAATGCAATTTTTAGAAGATTCTATTTTTAGTAGTTTCACCTCTCACCCAAGGTGGCCAAAATGCTCATTGGCCAAACTACTATTTTTAACAATTCTATTTTTAGCACTTTCTAAATTTAGCATTTCTTGTTGCACACTTTTCAACACTCCCTCTCAACAAGAAAGGCTTCCTCTCGAACCCGATCCTGTAACTCTGGAATGTTCTACATGCAACACATCTACCAAGCTCATTGGCCAAACTGCTATTTTTAGAAGTGCTTTTTTAACAATCCTATTTTTAGCACTTTCTAAATTTAGCATTTCTTGTTGCACACTTTTCAACACTCCCTCTCAACAAGAAAGGCTTCCTCTCGAACCCGATCCTGTAACTCTGGAATGTTCTACATGCAACACATCTACCAAGTGTGGTTGCTCTAGCAACACTCGGAATAAAAAAACTCCCAACTGACTACTCTGTTGGGCTAGAAACATACTCTGATGCTGAAGCTCTACCTGCTGCTGACAAGTGCTCCCTCTCTGACCTCTACGCTACTACAACATCTCCATGCATCTCGCACCGTTGCACCCTTCTCTGTGCTACTCTGCACAGTGCAACACACTTGTGCCTCTCGCATTGCTGCAACCTGCATGCTTTGCGCTGTTCTGGGATACCCTGCACTGTAGCTCTCTTTGCTGCTCCATTTGCATCTGTCTCTACCCAATTAGTCAGTTCCTGCTACTCCACATTGGGGCTCCCATAGCAAGGTCTCATCCAAGAGGTTGGGTACCTCAAGGATCCTGCCCCTCCTCCTTGGGATGATCACTCTATATTGCCCCACCTCCTACCTGGAGGTATGGCTGCATGTGATTCCTCAGCCCACCTGGCTCGAATTTCTCCCCTACTGGAGGTCTCTGCATGAGTAGATGTCTCTACTCGATCTCCACTCAGCTTCCCCTGTTGTGGCTGCTCCACAACCTCTTGAAGCTGCTGCACCAATCATGGCTCCTCCACAATTGTCTGAGACTTCTTCTGGCGCTGCATGTTGAGAGGTAATATACTCTCCCTCTCAACCACCAAGTCTCTAACCTTTGCCTTGCTCCTCAAGGCTTTGCATGCATCTTGTACCTCAAGTGCATACAGGTTCTTGGCTAGCACACCAATCTATTTCCACTTTCCTGCTGTCATGAAATTTTCTAGAAAAAGAGCTGATTTTAAATCAGCAATATCTCCCTCATCCGAACTCCGATTCAGCCGATTTTTATTTTTATTTTTATTTTTGGCTATTTTTCCACAAGAAATCCAAATCTGCTATTTGTTTCTGAAAATTTTGTACATAAACTTTCAGATCTTCTCTGCAAACTCTCGGCCCAAAACTCAAAACTTTGAAATATCATCTTAGTATATTGTTCTTCCTTGATAACCTGTGCTCTGATACCATGTAGAATTTTCTCTACAAATCAGCTAGCTCACTAATACCATGTAGAACTTTTTCTACAAATTAGCTAGCTCCGATATCATGTAGAAATTTCCCACCTGTAGATCACATGGTAATGCAATGTACTAAAGCAAAACACTTGATCTACTTCTACAAACAATTTAGCGAAAACTTAATCAACCATGAGCAACATCAATAAGAACACATATAACTGATAAGAAGGAACCAATCACACATAACACAGAAGAATTTACCCGGGGAAAGCACCTGCCTAAAACCCCATCTCTGTATTATCATACAAGTGGAAATATAGTCTGGATTACACAAAGCCTTAGCTCGGAAGCTATCCAGCTCTCAGTACAATCCCTCTGCTGCTCATAGATAGTCAAAGGCTTCTCACAAACCTTCTCCTCTGCCCTCCAAGCCTCCTATTTCCTTGTGCAGTTTCCTTGGGGTCCAGTGCTACCACCTGTGTGAATTGGCCTCTTCACACACTCACTAACCTTTGATCTAACTGCACAAACTTGAAGGAGATAAATCCTCATCATGGATGAGCTTCCTTTATAGGAAAAATATTCATCCAATTGATAGTACACTGCCCCTTCTTTGATCTCAATTGGGTCTCTGTCTGAACTGACATGCATGAGTTATTTAAGCTATAATATTCAGTTATCTGAAAATACCAGTTGTTACATGCATGCAAGCATTAACAAATTGAATCTCATTAATTTAACAACTTGTTAAATTAATCTAACTAGACTTGACTCAATTAACTGAGCCAACTAATTATAACTCATAATTACAACTCATCCTTATCTCTTTAACTGATGGATAAATTCACCAATTAATAGATAAACTGTTGCATGTCCTCACATAGACTTCAAGTTTGTTTTTCCTTAACTAATTAACTCATGGAGATTAATTAATTAATATTTTAAACTGCTGTTAAGACCAAATTCGTTTTTACTTCCTATAGTTAGACCAAAGACTGCTAAAAATAGGAAGGGAGCCAGAAATGCTATTTTTAGAAGATTCTATTTTTAGCAGTTTCACCTCTCACCCAAGGTGGCCAAAATGCTCATTGGCCAAACTGCTATTTTTAGAAGTGCTATTTTTAGCAGTTCTCTTTTTAACACTTTCTAAATTTAGCATTTCTTGTTGCACACTTTTCAACAGCTAGTGGAGAGATTTGGAAAGACAAAACACAAATCCTTGGACACCCTAATGGAATTGAATTTCAAGAAATTATGCGGAGATGTTGCTAGACATAACTTGGAAGACTCTTATGAGTACCGACATTTGATTGAGGCATTAATGTTCCTTGAGAACACCCGTTTGAATATTTTTTTTCCATGAACTCTTTGGGTCAATTCATGCCTGAGCTACTTCATACAAATTGGGTTGCTACCGAGCACATTTTGAAATATGGGACGACCAATGTTGGTCTTAGATATACTACAAGAGATGTATGATTGCATGGATGTACATATGTTGACTGGGTTGGATATGTTATTGATAAAAATAACACTTTTGGGTGCTGCTTTAGTTTGGGATTTTCCATGACATCTTGGATGAGCAAGAAATAAAAGTCCATAGCTTTAAGCACGACCGAGGTTGAGTACATTGTTGCTAGCATGACTATATGAGAGGAAATTTGGTTAAGGAAGCTCTTTGGAGAGTTGTTTGAGTAGGTTCTGGATATGACAATGATATATTGACATCAAGAGTGGGAACCAATTGGTAGAGAATCACGTATATATCTAGCACTGAGATATCTTCATAAATTGAGACAATGTTTTTGAATGAGACAAACTTAGGCTTGTGGTAGCTACCTCCAGGAGAGAAAAGATGAATAAGGTATCCTTTTATGACATGTATTTTCTCTAACAGAATATTTGATTTGATGACTAAGAACACAGGGGATTGTTTCTCGAAAAAACTACATAAAGTAGTATGATTGAACCCTTCTGTGAATTATTTGAGTCGGTACCATATATGAGCACGTTAATATGTTTCTGATCTATAGATAACAACAAGGATTGATGGATGTGACCCTCTTGAGTAAGGGTCTGGGTTGATTAAGGACACTGAGCTAGATATTCCCCCTTGTCTGAGCTCCCAGGGTGAGGAATTGAGTTGAAGAGCTCCCGGGGTTAAGGGAACTCTGGACAATAGGTGTGTGTGATCCCTAGTCTGGTAGTAGGTCGGGTATCTCCCTTATTTTCACCCTATAGGGTGTGCATGATCCTTTTCCGTTTTGACAAGTCAGGTATCTCCCCCTATCTTGGTTTATGCAGAGTATACCCTAGTTGGCATCATACCCACAAGTCGGGCTTGTTGGGATTGTCCCTTGCTATTTGGCCAATGGGTTGAAGAGACTTGGGGGTGTGTGATCCATACCTTTGTTAAGTCAGGTATCTCACTCAAGCTTGGATTATGATGTAGGTGTTCTACCACATGACTCTTGAAGGTCATTGTTGGGAAGATTAATAGGAAATAGGATGGATGAGATATTGTATCTCCCCTATTTCTCTACATAGGGTGGAAGACGTATGCTCCCCTATGAGATGACTTGCAGTGGGAGTGTCCCATTGGACCTTCCCCACTTTCATAGACATGAGGTGAGAGTGTCCCATATGACCTTCCTCATTATCAGTGGAATTTGGGTTGAATTGGGCTCCCCAATGTTGTTTCGGATTGAGCTAAGCTCTCCGATGTTATTGAGGGTGGTAACTTGGGCTCCCTTCCGATTTCAAATTCCTCTCCTTTTAGATTCGAGAGTGTTCAACATATGAGCATAAGACAAGAAAAGATAAGCAAAGATAAGCAAGGATGAGCAGATATAAGCATGGATGAGCAGAGTTGAGCGAAGACCACATTCTATGATGTCGTTACACATGATGGGACATGTGTTGTAGTTGGTAATTTCTCCCTAGATGAGAGGGATCATTAATCTGGCAGCTCAGGGGCAAATTCCCTCCTTTGGAAAATCTTCCTCATAAAGGAAAACCCCTTCTAGTTGTTGGAAGAATTTAATTTGGTTAAGGAAAATAATATTTTTAATATGGAAACCCACATGTGCACGAAAGGATAAGTCATCCTAAATGAGAAATTGGACACCCTTGGATAGCCATAAATACAAGTCAAGTGACCCTCATTTGGAGACAATCATTAAGCATTCTTCTTTTCTCTTATTTGGCTCACACATATTTAAAATTAGCTTGTGAAGAATTTGTTTGTTCAAGTCCAAAATTATAGGGGCCAAAGCTCACATGTGTGATTAGGGTTTTTGGTTCGCAGTCGCAGGGTTGCCACAGGAAAATTTCAGCTGCAACTGAATGCATGCAAGCCTTTGCGTGCATATGAAAAGTTTTAGCCACACACTTATCTCTCTCTTTGTGTGGTTGGAACACAGATTTTGACAATTGACCGTAGATGTTGACAGTTGACTGCAAGCTTCTAAATCATGGTTTTGATTAGTATTATTGTTAGGTTCATCTCTGGGAAATGATTCGGTTAATTTTGTTGGATAGCCTTGTGAATGAAGAAATGGATTATTGTACTCTCCCTTTGCTGCATATTTTATGACAATTTAATAAGAAGAAGAATTTGAAAGAGTTTTCCCCCTTGTGGGGTTTTGCCTTAGTCTCCGATCAATCCTGATGTCTCTATGTATAAATGTTTTTCTTCTATTGTTCCTTTATGTTCCGCTACATTGTTGATGATAGTGTTCTTTCTACATAATTGCATATATTGTTAATGATGTCATGATGTTGTGGGGTGAATTCAATATATAAATAATGAAATGTAATTATTTAAAGCAAAGAACAATATAGCGGTAAGAAAAATTTACAATTTCAACTAATTGTTTGTTGCGCCGAGAGACGTTGTACAACCCAGTATAGGGGTGATGTGTAGGTATAATGTAAGAAAGTTTGTCAACATTTTTACATGTCCTCTTAATATCTTAAATTTATATTAATGTGTACAATTTATAATACGTAAAACATTAGTAAGCATTTACATGTCGGTTAAAAGTAAGAGCCCGAGAGATGTTGTATTGTGAGTAAAAATTAAAGTAATAAAAAAATAAATCAAGTTGTTACATTGTAATTTTGTTTTTATTATTAAAAATACCAATAACTTTTTAGATAAAAGAAAATCATAATATACATATTAAATTAAAATATATAACATATAAGTAACGACAATAAATTAGGATCTATTTTATCTTATAAATTAGAATAATGATTTTCAAAGCAAATTTAAATTTAAATAATAAGTGTTGACACCTAATCCTCAGCGGTTGGGTGTACCCGGAATGTGAACAGTCATCAAGTAGATGAACTGATCAGTCACATTCCTGTATATAAACAATAGTTACCTAATGAAATCAATCAATCAGTTTTCTTCTGCCAAGTCTGGAGTTACCCTGGCCTGACATGGTATCAGAGCGCAGGTCCCAGGTTCCTTTTTTGGCGTGCCTTGTAACTCCTCTATCCCATATTCTGCCTGCTGGTTTTAGTGTAATTGCATCCGTTGGTTAACGCCTCTGCCTCTGCCAGCGCTCTGTCCTCAAACGGCTCTGATCGTTTTCTGGAGGTGGAAACCCTTCAGATCAATGAAGTTGCATCTTCATCGTCAGAAATCACCATGGATAGCCACGGTGGAGGCCGTGCGTTTCCTCTACAATTGAATCTGTCCTGCGATTTTCGGCGTGAAAGTCGTGGAGCCTAGAGCCAAGCGAATGTCCGAATGGCGGCAAGAACTGGAATGAGACAAGAGAAACCCAGAAACAAGAGCTCGCCTGCAAGACAAATTTCTGTGTAGATAGCCCTGTTGGTTTGCTGCGTCATAAAGTTGTGGAGCATTTGATCCACTTCGCCGAGCCGAAGAGGCGGCGTGAAGATTTCTGTAACGAGCTACAATTGCTTGAAGATTTGAAGCGGATGAGGAAAGAGACGTTGGTTTTCATAAAGAGGATCATAGTTTTCATGAAATTTTAGTGGCAAGAGAATTTGTGAAACGGTCACTGGTGGCAGTAGGGTCACAAGTTTCCAGTAATGAACTGCAGAGCATAAATTCACAGCCTTTGGAACTCAATCAACCGAGTAAATAATTTGGAAGATGGCTTTTCTCATTGAGAATTTTGTGACCTGGTAGCAATATTGTTTCTCTGCATGTACATTGGCTTTCATCTCTGCGTTCAAGACCGAGCTGCTTATGGTGATTCGTTCTACGTAAGTCGTTTGCATGGATTGTATGACCGTTGATCTGACCTTATACTCATGTGTTAATTGCTGCCTTGAATGGTATGTGATGGTCCATGTTGTTGTGCGTTGAATTTGTATGTGCGTTGAGTTACATGCTGGTGTATTTACAATACATTGAAATTTTTTATGATCACTTTATATGCGGTGTTCCTTTTATCTGAGATAGCGGTGCTGAGCTAACGCTGTTGCTGTGGCGGTGCTGAATATGTATATGTGCACTAACGCTGTTGCTGTGGCGGTGCTTTATATGTGCACTAACGCTGTATATATGTGTGCACTGTGGTTACATTGACCAGCGTTTGAGTTATGGACGCTATTTAAATAAGTTTTGAATGGTTTTTTGGACGCTGTTTGAATAGTTGTAGATTTGGAATGTGATGGATATATTATATGAGGATACTTGAAGGGATTTGAAGAAACAGTACATAAAAGTATTTGAAATCTGTTACTTTTTTTACTACTTCACTGTATATCAGTAGAAATTTTTTTATCAACAGAAGTTTTTTATCAGCAGAGGCATTTTTTACAGAATGTATTCAATCATCTCTATGGTAGGGATAGTTCTCACTGGCAAGGAGAACTATCCTGAATGGTCCCGGATGGTAAAACACACCCTCATCTACAATGAGTTGTGGAAGGGAGTGTGTGTCGGAGAAGGAGACAATGACCCAGTACAGCCTACATCAGACAAAGAGCTCGTCATTTGGGAAAACAAGAACAACAAAGCGTATGCATTAATCGCAGCATCTATAAATGAAGAAGTAAGTCGCCATATTTCATCATATTCAACTGCCTTTGAAGCTTTACAAAAGCTGAAATAACTTTATGACTCACATTCTGCACTTGAAGTTGTTCAGCTCATGATTAAACTCTTCACTCTTGAACTAAAAAATAATGATCCTCTTGCTCTTGCATATGAAGTAAAATCCATAATGCATGATATCAAATCCACTAAGGTTGAGCTGGATATCCCTCTTATTTCTTTTCTCAAGGCACTCTATCCTACTTACTCCAATTATCTTGAGTCTTTACAAGCAAATGGAAATCTTAAAGATATAACCTTTGACTCTCTTGTGAAAAAGTTTGTTGAAAGAGAGAAAGCCTTTGGAAAGAAGACAGTACCTGAATCTTCTGAAGAGACTGTTTGCCTCGCTCATAAAGAAAAGCATCCTGCTCATGATTCTACAAGAGGAAGAGGTGGACGAAGAGGAAGAGGAAGATACTTCAGAGGCAGGGGGGCAGACATTCTCAAGCAGAAAAAGCAGATCTGCATTGCATTCGCTGCAAACGAAATGGATCACATGATGCTTCTACATGCAAGCTACCATGGGACAAAATTGAGTAGAAAAGAAACCAGCAGAAAGGTAAAACTGATGATACAGACAAAGGTAAAGCACCTGAATCCGCTCACTATATTGAGGCACAATGTAACATTGGAGTAAATGAAGATTTGTTTAATGCTTCACTTGCTTCTTCGAAAAATGATTGGTTGCTTGATTCGGGAGCAACCTGTCATATGACTCATAGGAAAGATTTTTTTGAAGATTTCACTGACAATGTTGATGGAGCACTATACTTTGCAGATCAGTCAAAAATCAAGCCATCAGGGCTTGGCACAATCAGGGTTAAACTGCCTGGTCTTCCAGAATTTCTTCTGGATCATGTTATATATCTCCCATAGCTCAAGAGAAACTTGCTGTCCTTGGTCCACATCCGCCAACAAGGTCACTCCATTCATATGTTTGATGGCAAGCTTGAGGTAAGAAAAGCTTCTGACCACTCACTTGTCATGAGGGGAATAGAAGAAGAAAGGCTTCTCAAACTGCAAGGAACCTCTGCTCATGCACAACATTTCTCATATATTTCTCATCATGAAGAAGGTGCACTTCCATCAAGTTTATTATGGCATGCTAGATTTGGACATTTAAACTATGATAGTCTCCGCTTATTGAAGAAAAATGGTGTTGCTGGTTTGCCTACAATTCCTAGAAAACATAAGCAATGTGATGCTTGCATTCTAGGAAAGCATAGAAAACAGTCTTTTCATGATTCACATTCAAGAGCACATAGGAAGCTTGAACTCATTCATTCAGATTTATGTGGTCCAATGCCTGTTCCTTCTGCAAATGGAAATAAATATATCATGACATTTATTGATGATTACACCAGAATGTGTTGGGTTTATTTATTGAAGAACAAATCTGATGCTTTTCAAACATTCAAGAATTTTCATAAATGGATTGAAAATGATGCACAATCTCATATTGGGTCTATACACACTGATAATGGAAAAGAATATACATCAAATGAATTTGAACACTATCTTCGCCACCATGGGATCAAACATCAAACAATTGTGCCTTATAATCCCCAACAGAATGGTGTAGCAGAAAGAATGAATAGAACAATCTTGAATATGGTACGATCCATGCTTTTCTTCAAAAATGTAAAGATAATGTTTTGGGCTGATGCTGTTCTATGTGCTGCATATATAAAGAATAGATGTCCATCTAGTGCTATAAGAAACAAGACTCCTTATGAATTGTGGTATGGACATGCTCCTTCGGTAAAACATCTCAGGATCTTTGGTTCCACCTGTTATTCTTTAATACCAAAGGTACATAGAAACAAACTTGGTGCTAGAAGTCGTAAGTGTATCTTCCTGGGGTATTCAAACACATCTAAAGCATACCGCCTCTATGATGAAGTAAATAAAAAGTTTGTTGTATCTAGAGATGTCATTTTTCTCGAATCATCCAAATCTGACAATGTTGTTGAGCGGCAACTTGATCGTTTGGATAGATTCGCAAAAACAAAATCATTTCAAGAATTTGATAATCAGATTCCACATCTTGAAGGGGGGATTCCTATACTAGAACAACATGTGGAATCTTCTTCTGAAGAACAATCTCCCCTGCATGAAACTCCAACAACGGATGATGCTTTAAGTGATGTAATTGATAGAATTGGGAGACTCAATCTTGATTCAGTCCCAACTCAATCAACAGAGTAGCCTGGACCATCTCAGAAAGGTCCCCCAAAGTGGCTGACAAAGACACTTGAAAGTGTTCATCCTAATGAAATTGGAAAAACAGGAACCAGAAATTCAAAATGACAGAGGTGATGTAGATGACTCTAATTCACCTGTTGATATGGATGTTACTTATGATTGTGAATTGAACTTGTCTACAGATTTTGAACCAACTTCCTTCAAAGAAGCTGCGTCTCATGATGAATGGAAAGAAGTGATGCAAAAGGAGTATGATGCCCTCATAAAGAATGGCACTTGGAAGCTGGTTGATCCTCCATTTGGAACCAAACCAATTGGATGCAAGTGGGTCTACAAGAACAAATACAAAGCTGATGGCTCACTTGACAAGCACAAAGCTAGGCTTGTGGCAAAAGGTTTTGCACAGAAGGAAGGGGTCGATTATGAGGAAACTTTTGCCCCCACAGCAAAATGGGCCACCATCCGGACACTCTTTGCACTAGCTGCTCAGAACGGTTGGAAAGTCCATCAAATGGATGTAAAAACTGCATTCTTGAATGGAGATCTAAAAGAGAATGTTTTTATGTCCCAGCCTGAAGGATTTGCTGTGAAAGGACATGAACATAAAGTATGCAAACTTGTGAAGTCCTTGTATGGCCTCAAACAAGCACCACGAGCCTGGTATGAAAAACTAACAGAGCATCTTCTGAAACTCAACTTCAATCATTTTGATCTTGATGATGCAACTTTATTTGTCAAGAAAGTTGGCAAAACAGTTGTATATCTTGTGGTATATGTAGATGATCTTTTAATGACAGGGAACAATGAAAGCTATATTGCATCCATAAAGAAAGAATTAGGAAAAAGTTTTGAAATGACTGATTTGGGCTATGTTCATTATTATCTTGGCATTGAAGTAACCCAACATCCAAAATCCATATTTCTTTCTCAAAAGAAATACATTGGAGATTTTTTAAATAGATTTGGCATGACAGAGTGCAATCCTCTTTCTACTCCAATGGAACAAAACTTAAAGCTCACATATATTGAAGGAAAGGAATTTGAGGATGCAACAAAGTATAGACAGCTTATAGGAAGTCTCATCTACCTCACTACTACCAGACCAGACATTTCATTTGCTGTTGGAATCCTCTCCAGGTTTATGCAAAAGCCTTGTGAGGGACATTGGTCTGCTGCAAAAAGAGTTCTAAGGTACTTGAAGGGAACTCAAGACCTTGGAATCAAGTATACACAGGTGGACGACTTCAGCTTGATTGGATACTCTGATTCAGACTTCGATGGAGACAAAGAAACTGGAGTATCTACTTCAGGATATGCTATGAGTCTTGGATCAGGAGCTGTCTCTTGGAGATCACGCAAACAATCAGTTCCAGCAGATTCCACAACAGAAGCAGAATACGTGGCAGCAGCTGAAGCAACGAAAGAAATTGTGTGGCTCAGGAAAATTCTTGAAGATTTGCAGGTAAAACAAGTACAATCAATTCCACTCATGATTGACAACACCTCTGCAATAAAGTTGGCCAAGAACCCAAAGTTCCATGATCATACTAAGCACATCAATACTAAATATCATCTGATCCGACATCATGTTGAGGCCAAAACAATCCATCTCTGTCATTGTTCCACAAATGAGCAAATTGCAGACATCTTCACCAAAGCGCTTGGAAGAGAAAAGCTTGAAAGATTCAGAACGATGCTTGGACTCACCAACATCCCTTCAGATTAAGGGGGGGAATTGTTGACACCTAATATTCAGCGGTTGGGTGTACCCGGAATGTGAACAGTCATCAAGTAGATGAACTGATCAGTCACATTCCTGTATATAAACAATAGTTACCTAATGAAATCAATCAATCAGTTTTCTTCTGCCAAGTCTGGAGTTACCCTGGCCTGACAATAAGCACATAAAAACTTGAATACTTACAATATAATAATATGTTTAACCATGGATATTCATGTTCACTTTGACATAAATATTTTTAACTTGTAAATAGACTTTATTACAATACTATGGGCCAATAGCATGACTCATCAATATAACATGCCCAAAACTATCTCTTATTTCACAATCAAAATATTTTATTTGAATTTAATTACACCGAAGGTGTTCTGATTGAGTTGGGCAAATACTGTTCAACACAACCAATTCCAGTGCTCCATTTTCGCCTGCCTGTCAAATACAAAACTGACACGTAGATTTTTTTTGACACATCTCCCGTCTTCGATGCCCTCATCCTCACATACTTTCCCTCTTCTCCGTCTTTCAACACCATTACTTCCCTCACAACTCTACAAATATCCTCCTTTCTCACTCCAACATCGCCTCATCTAGGGACCTCCCAAATCTTTACATTCTACAGAAAACATTATATGCTAAAGGATGCATACACAATGGAAGAATTTGCTTCAATGATCAACACACCACTTTTTGCATACATAAAGTTCTAATTCCCCATAAGCTTCACAATCCTCAATAGGAGCCTTTGAAGAAGCCTCGACAATTGAGGGTTCGCAACGTTGTCAATAACTCTTGACAAGCACAACGTAGAGTGTGTCATCCAATCATGGAACAAGAAATGAATATCCCTATGGAGGGTTCTATTTTAATGCATCCACTAGCCCAACACGATCGACTGCTATTTTTTCAGAGTTCTCCAAGGCTACCAGAGCCGTAGTGCCCTTCATGTGGGAGGAGAAGTCTGGTATTCTGAAAAAGAATAGATGGGGGATGATTTTGAAGAATTTGGTGGCAAGGAGAGAAGTATTGGTATGGCTGGCTAGCTCTTTTGTAATGGAAAGATTCAACCACTATGTTTACCTCCTCAACTATAACTCCCTGCGAAGGTGTCGTTGGGTATCGAATCCAATTATGGTAATAAGAGGAGCTTCACATGGTTTAATGCTTTTTCAAACCCACGGTCGTCACATTCCCCATGGTCACCTCAATTGCATATCATGGAGGGGCAATAGAGCATGAAAGACAGAGGTAGGAAGATGATTCTCAAGGAGGCTTATGTGATATTTACCAAGGTAAATGTGAGTGCATATCGGGATGGAAGAGATTTTGATCTCCTTATGACATCCGTGAAGGAGGCTAGGAAGAAAGGAAGGGGGCTAGAGCGTTACTTATCCCACTCAAGGCACACCAAGTCGTTATCCACTGTCGATGAGGATTTTCCGCTGGGATGAAGAGCCCCGAAAATTGAATGTCAAGGAGTTTTTCTCATTAGAACTGGAAAAGGGCATGCATGCTTATCACGAGGAGGTCAAGAGTTCGGTTCCTAAGAAGCCCAAGGTGAGCAAATGGTGGATCTTGAAGGACCTTTTGTTTAAGAGTTCCAGTGAGGGACAGACCCAGAGAAAGGATAGTCTATGGGGTCTGTCTATTGCCCCTGCGAAGAAATCTGAGAAGCATGGGAGCGTTGAGAAATATAAGCAACTGAAACCCACTGAGAAAAGTTCAAATTCAAGGACAAAGCACCAGAAGGATTTAAACAGTTGCAATGTTAAATCAAGTTCAAGTAAGAGGTAGGAGGATCGAAGAATTGTACTGTGAATCCTCAATCTAGGGGAAGTTTTACCAAGTCTATTAGGAAGATGCCCATTTCACTTCACGAGCTCCATTATACTGCCAATAGGGCACAATCCGAGGAACTGAAGAAACAAACCTTTTTTCCCTATAGACAGGTTACACTGCCATGAATGGATTGACTAGGATCTTGAACACTGTTTCTTGATGAGTTCTCCCCAAAACATGGATCTGGAGCAGGGCACAATGCCCATGCCCAGTAATGAATGGTTTGTGCCTATTTGCTTTTGTAATTTCTAGATTGAAAATTTGTTTCTAAGGATTTTTATGTTTTCATTTAAGTTCAAGCCATTCAGGGCTAGTCGATTTTTATTTCTTGAAAATATGGCAATTAGGCCACATAGAATAAGCCTACATTTAACCTGCAATAGTCGTTGCAGATGCTGCTACTAGATAGACAATGTGTGGAGCTGGTTAGAATGAGGACTACTGAAGATCCTCTTGCTAGAGTTGTGGGGAAGTTGTCGGAATCTATCATTTTTACACAATTTAGAGGTAATGATGTGCAATGTGTTGAAAGATAAATTTCCCCTCCTTGATCTATAATGTGTTGCCAACAGTTGTCTTAGTGTCACACATTTCTAACTACAGATAATCTAAAGTGTTGGCAATATTGGCATTGATGTCAGGTTAAGCTGATTGATTAATGTTGATAAATGTTATTGATGTCACTAAGCACATTAGTGATAATTTATGTCAAATGGAAAGTGTACATAAATGTTGAATGATGAATATAAAAGGATGAAAGTGATGTGAAGTGCAAAGGCTATGCTAATCAATGTAACGACTAAACATTGAGACAAAAGTTGAAATACATATATTTGTTTGAACAGAAAATGTAAATAATCCAAATGTGATTTGTCTTTGGTAATTATTACTGAATGAGTTATTAGTTCAACTCTATTTTATGTTACAAATAATTTTCAGAACTGAAAATGAAAAGACAAGCTTGTGAGTAGTTTTGGAAGTCCAAAAGACTATGCTTCATTTCATATTCCTCCAAAGAATACAAAAAACCAAGAGGGCTTGCTTATAATATATACAATGTGGAATGAAAAAGATGCATATTTTTTTGAGGTGAAAGAGTTTGCATCAGAGAATGAATGAGCAGTAGCAGAAGAGAATAAGAGTGAAAAGAAGAAGTAGTTCAGCATAAAACTTGACAACAAAATTGGATATGAGGTAACCAGTGTTTGTGACCTGAGAAATTTATGTTCCTTTCTATATTGCAACTTGAAAAAGAACATGTTGTAGCATGTTGAGGTAGGATCCTCCTATGGGTTGTAGCCTGTAGAAAACTTGTGGGAGTTGGAGCTTCCTTTGAGGCAGGAGCCTTTTATAGGTTCCAACCTACAAGAGGCTCCTACCTCAAAGGAAGCCCCAACTCTCACAAATTTTTTGCAGGCTACAATCCACAGGATGTTCCTATCTCAACATGCTACCACATGTTCTTTTTCAAGATGCAACATAGAACAGAACATAAATTTCTCAAGTCACAGTTACCTCATATCCAATTATGTTGTCAAGTTTTCTGCTAAACTGCTTCTTCTTTTCACACTTCTTCTCTTATGCTACTACTCATTCATTCTCTAATATAGACTCCTTCACCTAAAAAATAGATGCATATTTTTCTTTCCACATTGTATATGTTATAAGCAAGCCCTCTTGGTTGTTTGTATTCTTTGGAGGAATATGAAATGAAGCATAGTCTTTTGGACTTCCAAAACTGTTGACAAGTTTGTCTTTTCATTTTTAGTTTTGAAAATTATTTGTAATATAAAATAGAGCTTAACTAACAACTCATTCAGTAATAATTACAAGAGACAAATCAAATTTGAATTATCTACATTTTCTTTCAAACAAATATATGTATTTCAACTTTTGTCTCAATGTTTAGCTTTCACATTGATTAGCATAGCCTTTGCACATCACATCACTTTCAACCATTTATATTCATCATTTAACATTTATGTACACTTTCCATTCAACATAAATTATCACTAATGTGCTTAATGATATCAATAACATTCATCAATCAACTTAACTTGACATCAATGCCAATATTGCCAACAATCTCTCCCTTTGGCATTGATGGCAACTCATTTGTCCTCCTCCTGTTGTCTTGAAAGATATTTCTCATTGCTGTCCATAACCTCTGCTTACCTTCCCCTCTGACATCAACGACATGATATATAAACATTTAACCCAATAATTCAGATTTCCTTTCCAATTTTGAGTATGAACAGAAAGGCTTCAACACCCCTGAACAATCTTCTTAAATGTGTGTTTAAGATAGTGACTTGTAGCAACTTCAAAAGCTCTAATCCCCAAGACAATAGATCTATTTTCAAATGGGAGCGATATTATAATCACTATGTCCTTTTATTAAAAATGTACATGAGTAGGAAGAAAATAAAAATACTTTAATTCCCCTAAATATGCTCATATACAAGCCCAACCCATCCAAGAACATTAGGAGTCATCATCAACATAATTGATAGTTGCTCACCCTGTTAAAACCAATCTCTCCACTGTTACTCCAGCAACTTTTCGTCGCTCCTAAGATAGTCTGAAACAAAAGTTTGCCATCTCCTTTCCCGATGTAGTTGGCAAAGCTGGCCGCCAATGCACGAGCGACCCCTATTTTTAATCATACTCTCACACTCAAAAATCATAGTTGAAGACCATCTCCCTTACTATCATGTTCTGGTGTGATTATAAACTTATACAACAACAATTTATGGTCTCATCACATTCCCATGTACTGTTATAATAAATTATCGTTGCAACATATTATTGCCCTCACATGTTACCATAAAAGATTATTTTGTGCTGGGATGTGGCATTATTTTGGGCTTGAATGTGGTGGCTTGTGATTTTTTTCATTCTATTGGTGTGCCGACAATTGCATGGTTTTACCTCAATGGTTTTAGTCATTCCTTTGTAACCATTAAAAACATCGCCTTCATAGCGATTCAAATACACTCCTTTCTTAAATATACTATTCTTTGCGCCATCGATATACAAAATCGTTGAGGCAACGCTATCACGCTAAAGATACGTATCGCTATCATTAAGCTGATTCCAACTACTGCAACGATACATACGTAGCACCTGTCAACGACCCTGGTTCATAGAGACACAATTGGGTAGACTCCCCCGGTTGTTAGAGAGTCGAATGCTCCCAAATCTCTGCATACACGCCCCACCATAGAAGGAAGGCTGAGGCTGCAGTAGAAGGAAGTCTGCCTTTTGAAGGTGTGATTCTTTGTAACTGGCAGTAATCGAATTGGTATCATTTGAACTGACATCATTTGAACACATTCAGTCCCATCAACATTCGAACACGAGCATTCCTGCCTCGGCTCTGGTGTGTTTGTCCCCACCCAGAGTTCTTAATACTTTTAGGAGGAAGCAACCATCCAAACTTAGCATCCGAGCGAGGGTCTCTCCATCGCAATCAATGATTTCTTCATAGCTGACCTTGATTTCATTCTCCACCTTCAAGATCTTCTTCTTTGCAAGATTGGCGAAATCCATATCATTTGGATCCATGTGGAGGTTCATATTGGTATTGAACTTGGCCACCATTGTACGCAGGGCTCTTCCTTTGTGATGGTGTTAAGCTCCATTGATTTTACACAAAAGCTACCTTGATTTATGGAATTGCAGCTTTTCTTAACTTATGGAAACCAACTGCAGTAGTTTCCTTAAGTTAAGAAAATCAACTGCAATTACTAAATTTATAATTGGGAGCTACTAAAGTGGTCCATCACTTTGATCTGATCTCTACATTGATTTGTGGTTTTTCTAACACATAGCTTTTAGAAGCTTGATGGAAGCTTAGCTATATGTTCATCTGTTTGGTCCCCAAGCTCATATCTCAAACCCCTTCAGTTTTACACCATCTAGCTGAGATAGCAGAGCTTGGAAGTGCCTTCAGAATTCTTGTGTTCTTTCTCTTTTGCTTGGATTGAAGCTGGAGTTCAGAAGAAGTAGCAGGCAAGTGGACTGTGGCTTTCATCAAACATCACCAATGGCTGGAGGTAACTCGTATCCCTGGGTATTAAGTTTCAGTGATTCTTTTCAGTTCTTTCCGCATGTAGAATCACTGTTCAAGGTTATTAGTTATCTAAGAGTTGGTATCGGAGCAAGGTTTACCTCTGTCTTGGTGTGAGATTCGAATATTTTGAAGTGCGACTCTGTACCTCTGTCTGGGTTTGATTTGAGTCTCCTTCACAAAATCTAACCATGAATTACAACTTTGTTCGTGTGTTTCCGTTACGAATATCCATTCAACTGGCTTTCCCTCTGTTGAAGGCAGATTGAACTTCTTGAGTAAAAATATGGCAAACAAAATTGTTAAAAGATAAACAAAGATCTAAACCCACACTTCAAAGGCAATAAGGGCGTAAACACCAGCCCAAGAAGCGTGTGCTATTTAGTCTCTATTTGCTAGGAGATTTGAAATTTCTTTACATGTTAATTGTTGGTTACAGAGTAAATTGACTTGGAAATATATTGATTCGTGAATGGTAAACAAAACTCTTCCCGTGCGAGCCCAGAGTGTGCCTAGAAGTGGATTTGGCAAAACATTAAATGGTTTACAATGGGGAGTCTCCATTATGTCGAATATTATAATCTTCAGAATGCTTCCTTTGCTTCCCTGATGTTTTTATTTGGGACTTTATTGAATCTGAAGTCAAGGCCTCTATGTTAGGTAAATGATTCATCTTCTAGAGCACGAAAAATCTACGCTCCCTTCAAGCTGCCATTCCATGTCAAAATAAAAAAAAAAAAAAAAAAATGGCCTCTTCTCCCTTTTGTCTTGAATCAATGATCTGAAGCTTGAAGGTAAATGTGAAAACCTCTCAATCATTTATTATCTTAGACGTAAACCACATCTCTAGTTGTGGTATGGCAAATATATTGCATCCATTCCATTAAAAGGATTTCAATCGAGAGAAACCCGGTGGTCAGTATAGTTCTGAGCAATAAATCTACCATTACGGTTAGAAGTCCCATGGTGGCGAGACCCCATCGATTTTTCCTGCACAGAATTTTCATTTTCATGGCTGTTTCGCATGTTGTCGTTTACTCAAATGGCATATCCAGTAATCTTCTTGGTACGTGAAGGCTTCATTATTATAATCAATATCTCACCGAGATACAAACGTATCCTGATGCCTTTGAAATTGTTTAATGCCGACAGTAGTCAGTTTTTTCGTCACAGCGAATTGCATGAATTCCTCTCAGATTTGGAATTAAGCATTCTTTGATTTTTGGTACACCGGCAATGCTGGTTAAGATTAACACAACCAACGCAGATTGTATACGGAATATAGCCCGCTTATCCCTTTTCAGGTTATCATTTAGATTATTTCCTTGGCGTACTGTTAAAGAACTTAAGGCAGTTTGATCTGCGTGTTCAGTAAACCCAATGATAGAGACCTTGGGACATCAGACATCAACGGACTCTTCATTCTGATTCATGTTAATTGTCGAATATTGATAATTTTCTCATGCAAACTGTGTAATCTGCAGGGGATAGTTTCCATTCGCCATTGTTCCTTGCGACAATTCTTGCATAAAATCTCCTTACAGTATTAATTGTAATACCAAGCTAAAAATCTTAAAGAAAATGATGAACTAATGAAGAAAATAAGAGAGTGCTGATGGACAAATATACAAAGTATATTCGCTCTTAGATAGTTTTGCAAGGTAAAATGAGGCAGAAACTAGCATATTATAAACATACAAGTTATATGATATACATGTGATTCTTTCAAACGGGGACCGAAATGATGGGTGACTTGCCCATGTAGAAAGAGAAATGTATTATATGTAGTTTACATACTCATGGTTGTTTTAATATGCGAGGGGTCTGAAGAACGCTGTGCTCGGTGCTCTTTAGCACATTTTGATAGATGATGTCAACATCCTATCTTATAGTTCGTTAAACATACTGTTTTGATATTTTGTCATGCACGATACCATGTTCGATATTTTATAGAATTTGGATCGATGATACTAGGTAGTTGTATACGTTCCCTTATACTAGCCATTCAATAACATGCTAGCTCATTTATAGTGACGTATTCACTAGTATATAAATATATATATATATATATATATATATATATATATATATTTGAGGGAAGTAAAGCCAAACGTGTTAGTGATTCAAAATTTTTGCATGGTGGAAGCCGCATTGAAAAGACTGTGGCATCAGTCCATCCTAGCGTGAATACGCATATACCATTAACTCAGGTTCTTGGCATCTGCAATCACATTCATTTTTTAAGATCATTTTATGTTATTTGATAATTTTGGGTGGAGGTTATACCATGCCAAGTATTTGTTTAACGTTGGATTTTGTTTATAACACATGGTATTACCCTTTGATTATATACCATAACGGTTTATATGTATGTTAAAGATTGTTATGGTATATGTTATTTTTATTTATATAGTTAATTTGGATAAACTATATAAGATCAACAATGCAAAATGCAAAGTAAATTGATTACATTACATTGAACTTACATTTATGAACATTTGTAATTAAAGAGAAATAAGAAATGGTTTATTTCTCATTTGGGCATTCAGTTCGCATGAAGTTCAGATTTAGCATTGTTGAAAATCAATTTTGTGAGTCAATCTCCGGGTTAAGTTTATAAATTGAACAATCAATTTGTAGTCATACTGACTGCTTTAACCTGCTTTTGAATTTGCTGGAGAATTATTACAGTTATATGGAGTTTATTAAAATGTCATTTTGACTTACTCCTTTCAGTAAACATTATTTTTCTCTCTGGTTAAGTTTTGTTTATGCAACAAAATTAATGTCTAGTGATCCATGTAATTTTAATTAATTAGAGAGTAGCCACAGCATCTTTAATTAAATAAAATTATATATTGATTGGCAAGATCACATAAAGATTATTTAGACATTAAATTGTAATTAATTACACTGAATATAATAAATTTTATCCCACAGGAATTTTTATTATATTTATGTGATTAATTAGGATAAAATTTCATAACCTACCCATAGGAGTTATGAATTAATAAGTTTTATCATAAAGTTTTATTGAATCAGCTTGAATTGAAAATTTAGCCCACAGGCAATTTTCATGTCATTTGATTCAATTCTTTTTTAACATGTTTTACATTGGTAAAACATGAAAGTTCATAAAGTTTTATTGAATCTGCTTGAATTGAAAATTTAGCCCACAGGCAATTTTCATGTCATTTGATTCAATTCTTTTTACCATGTTTTACATTGGTAAAACATGAAAGTTTATTAAGCCTCAACATAAGCATGTGATTCTTTATTTTGATGCAGTAGTACAACCTGCAAATTTCTCTGAAATTCGTTCTGACATTCCCGAACTTGAGGAAGTAATCTCGTTTGGTTGTTGTGAATCTGATATGGTTAATGTTAATATTAACACATGGTGGATTGATTCTGGATCAACAATTCACATTTCGAATTCCTTGCAAAGGTTTGCAAAACCAAAGGAAGCCAGTGGGAAGTGAGCAAAGCATCTTATCAGGAAACAAGATGGGCTCGCATGTGGAAGCTATAGGAACATGTTATTTAGCTTTAAGTAGTGGTTTTGTTTTGGAGTTAGAAAAGACCTTTTACGTTCCAAGTTTTTCTAGAAACTTGATTTCAGTTTCAAGGCTTGTACCTTTTGGATATTCCTTAAACTTTTCAGATAAATCTTTCAGTCTATTCTATAAATCTGATTATGTTGGGAATGGTATTTTGTCTAATGGTCTTTACTGCAAAACAATGTCACATATGATTCAATGCATGTTCACACTGGCACTAAAAGATGATGATTAATAACACTTCTTCATTAATGATTGATAACACTTCTTCATGAATAACACATCTTCATTGATTCCCCTCTAGTCATGGTGAGCAATTGGTTTGCAAGCTCAAGAAGTCATTGTATGGTTTAAAACAAGCATCCTCCCAATGGTATTTGAAATTCCATAATGTAATTTCTTCTTTTGGTTTTGTAGGAAACATTATGGATCAATGTATATACCTGAAGGTTAGTGGGAGTAAAATTTGTTTTCTTGTTTTACATATGGATGACCTTTTTTCTAGCAACCAATGATAAGGGTTTGCTACATGAGGTGAGACAATTCCTCTCTAAAAGTTTTGATATGAAGGATATAGGTGAGGCATCTTATGTCATTGGCATTAAGATCCATAGAGACAGATTTCGAGGCATTTTGGGTCTGTCCCAGGAAACCTATATTAATAAAATTTTAGAGAGATTTCGGATGAAGGATTGTTCACCAAGTGTAGCTCCCATTGTGAAGGGTGATAGGTTCAATTTGAACCAATGCCCGAAGAACGACTTTGAAAGGGAACAAATGAAGAACATTCCATAGGCTTCTGCTATCGGAAGCCTAATGTAGGAATGTTGGGACGATGTCAGAGTGATCCAGGTTTAGACCACTGGAGAGCCGCAAAGAAAGTAATGAGGTACCTTCAAGGGACCAAAGACTACATGCTTATGTATATCCTGTTTGAGGCTGCTTTACATGGTGTATGGCTTAAGAATTTCATTTCTGGGCTTAGAATTATGGATTCTATCTCTAAGCCATTAAGAATATATTGTGATAATTCAGCTGCTGGTTTTATGGCTAAAAAAGTGGGAGTCGAAATAAACACATCGACATTAAGTTTTTAGCTATAAGGGAACGTGTTAAAGAAAATAAAGTGGTCATTGAGCACGTCAGCACTGAGTTAATGATCAATGATCCTTTGACTAAGGGCATGCCACCGTTTAAATTCAAGGATCATGTGTTGAATATGGGACTTGGTTCCATTATGCAGTTTTTCATTGTATGGACAATGTTAATGAAATTCTTAATTATTGTGATGTTTTTTCTCATATTTATGTGCACCTTAAGTTGATTTGAGAAAACTCATTTAAGAAGGACCAAGAATAAACATAAGGTTTATTCATTAAGAAATTGTTGCCACATAAATTAGAATAAGAATAAATGCATAGTAATAAATGGAAGATAATACTCGTCATTAGAGGACTTATCGCCATGATTCATGTATCTATTACTTAATAAAGATTGTCAATGGTTTTTGAGACATTAAGTTTGGAAGTATGGACCAAGTGGGAGAATGTTAAGCTCCATTGATTTTACACAAAAGCTACCTTGATTTATGGAATTGCAGCTTTTCTTAACTTATGGAAACCAACTGCAGTAGTTTCCTTAAGTTAAGAAAATCAACTGCAATTACTAAATTTATAATTGGGAGCTACTAAAGTGGTCCATCACTTTGATCTGATCTCTACCTTGATTTGTGGTTTTTCTAACACATAGCTTTTAGAAGCTTGATGGAAGCTTAGCTATATGTTCATCTGTTTGGTCCCCAAGCTCATATCTCAAACCCCTTCAGTTTTACACCATCTAGCTGAGATAGCAGAGCTTGGAAGTGCCTTCAGAATCCTTGTGTTCTTTCTCTTTTGCTTGGATTGAAGCTGGAGTGCAGAAGAAGTAGCAGGCAAGTGGACTGTGGCTTTCATCAAACATCACCAATGGCTGGAGGTAACTCGTATCCCTGGGTATTAAGTTTCAGTGATTCTTTTCAGTTCTTTCCGCAGGTAGAATCACTGTTCAAGGTTATTAGTTATCTAACAGATGGCCCATTGCAGGAAGGTCTGCCCTTCTATGATGATGTGGACATGTGTTTTTTTTGGTGTGTTTCAGGAACTTCGGAACTCTAAATATCCACAACATAGGGCGGTCTAAGACGAACACTGGGATCCCCTTGAACATAATTAGTCCATTCATTTTCACTGATCCATTTTCGCTGTATCAGTTTCCTCTGCTGCGACATCCATCTATCATCACTCTCGGAATGAAGCTCAGGTTCTGTCTTTGTATCGTGTGACAAGGTCCGTTCATCATGGTTGTTGATATGAATATTGACTGCAGAGTCTGCAGACGTTGGCTTTGCATGGCCAGACATTTTATTGCAACAATTTTGGTGTAGAGATTACGTTGTCACTCTCTTATTACAGCTTCGAATGCAGTGCTTTGATCGAAGGGGTAATTTACCTGGAGCATGAGAATAAATATTGCAGAGGAGAAATGGCTCTAGAATATGTTATTTCTTGTACAGAGGACTTGGTTTGGCAAATTTGGTACTTCTAAGGCATAATTTCGTAAGCAGTACAAACATCATATAAAGAAGCAGAGACTTGTCCAGGCATCCGATTGCTGATTCCCTGAATATTCTGGAATCAGACCGGACATGGGCGTGTCAAATTTTTAACCATACCTATGTCCTTCCTATTCACGAATATTGGGGAATCCGACAAACATGGAAGTGGTAAAAAAAATTGAGCGCACCCATGTCCGCCCCATTCCCGAATATGAATATTCGGGGAATCAGCAAGGGACTTAAGATCAGGGGACTCGTCTTGGGTCTTGGCCCTATCATAAAGAAAAATATCCATATCAAGACCTCATTATAAACCGCCATCCCTGCACATCTCTGGTAGCGTGAAACTAAACGTTTTCGATAGCGTATGCCAAAATTATTCCACTGCGTCGTATTCCACAAAGCTGAGTTTTGACAGGCATCATATTCCACAGAGCTGCGTTTTGATGGAGGTGGTATTCAAGATCTTGCTATTATAATGTATCATTGTAAGGCAGGAGCTGAAGATAGCCTTCATGATCTTGCCATTGTAATGTATAACACATGAAATGGAGGTAACGTATGAGGTAATGCCAGTTAAACCCACACGACTTGTGTAGAAGGGTAACAACACATGCCCCTTACATGTAATCCATTGATATTTACACTATCCTTCAGTTACGAATTCTGCTCACTCAATCAGTATCACATCTTCTTTGCTGTCAATACTATATATGGGATTGTCAGCACTTATTATCAAGTTTTTTGACTCCTGACATTTCTGCTCCATTCTTCCTTTTCCTTGCATTAGATATCTTGCAGCTATTCATATCTTAGCATTGGAGGGAACTTATGAGGTAATGCCAGTTAAGCCCACCACGACTTGTGCAGAAGGGTAACAACCCCCGACAAATAAAATAAGGATGCCCCTTACATGTAATCCATTGATATTTACACTATCTTTAATTCTGTTAATTCAATCAACATCACATCTTCCTCATTGGGACTGTGAGCACTTATTATCAAGTTTTCTGACTCCCAACATTTCTGCTCCATTCTTCCTTTTGCTTGCAATTAGATATCTTGCAGCGATTCATATCTTACCATTGTATATAACATTCGTTCTTAATGCTCAATTCTCTTCCAAATCCCAATTCCTTCTTTGAGATGCTTGCTTATTGTGCAAGTTTTCTTGAATATATATTTTGAATATATATATTCTTTAATGTATGCGATTTATCAGTGTTAGTGATGTCTTGCTCCCCCCTTTTTTCAATAGCATGTAGTAGTAGCGTTTTGGTCAACATTTTGTTGTTCTGCAAATTTTCATAGTTTTTTTTTGAATGCCCAAGAATTGCATCTCGGTGATTGTAGAAAATAGATTTGGTAGTACATTGGATTTGAATGTCTGTCCATTTGCCCACTATGAGATATATGTGACTTATTTTCTACATCTTGAATCGATATGAAGAATGTTCTATTTGAATTTGAATGCTATGGTTTAGAATAGTTATAAGCTTTTGATGTATTGATTTTTCATTTGAAACCTCATGAGATGGTGAATCCTCATATGATCTTCATCTTCAACTATGTTGCTGGTGTTTTTCAAGAGGTTTCTTTTATTGAGGATACATACACTTTAACTCTTCTTGCATCCAAATCTTTGTGTTCACAATAACAGAGCTGAAGGATTTAGAGAAATCCTAGTGATGCAGTGAAATTGGTACAATATTTGATTAGTTGTTGGAATAGAAGTCTTCACATGGAGATTGCCAATAATTAGGTTCTGATGTAGATCTCATGATGCTTCATGATGAATGCATCTATAAACCAAACATAAACATATATAGAGTCTGCTCCTCCGCTTGATGGAAATATCTTTGCTTTTGCTTCCATGTTTATATTTGGATGTTATACATCAGATGTTTAACCAGGATCATCATAATGTACATTGATGCATTCAGAGAATGAATAATTTTGAGAAAAATTGATGATGCAATTTTACAATAAGTTATGCTTAACTTTCAACATGATTTGAATTGATATGCAATTGTCTTAGCAGTACTAGTACTATATGTTTATGCATCGGATATATACATGTGAAAAAATTTTAATTGAAGAATGGTCTTTTGAATGGTGAACCTGATTGATGTTGTTAGCTTCTAAAGAACGTGACTTGATTTCCCACTTTGATGATGCTTTTGTTCTTGATGCTTCATTAAATGCTTCAAATTCTTGACATGATCATAAGCTTTGTGTTCCTTTTCATTACTCCTTGCTCCTATAATCTCCCCCTTAGATCGTGCTCAATTTCATATACTCTAGTCTTTTAGGTTCTCCTTTTGAAGTCACATTAGTGAAGAGTCTATAGGTACTATCCCTAGCTTGTTTCTTAGATATTCAAATGGTTATTTAGCAAGGGGTTTTGTAAATATGTCTGCTATTTGTTCCCTTGTGGGTATGTATTCCATCTTCACTATTTTCTCCACCACTTTTTCTCTAAGAAAGTGGTACTTTATAGGGATATGTTTATCTTTTGAATGGAGCACACAATTTTTTGAAATACTTATTGCACTTGTATTGTCGCACTTGGTAGATGATAGGTTCATTAAAATTTACCTTCATGTTCTGTAGTGTTTATTTTTTCCAGAATACTTGTGTGCAACAAGCTGCAACTGCTATGTATTTAGCTTTCACGGTAGATAGAAACATTGATGTTTGTTTTTTACTTAGTCATTCCACCAATGGTTCTCCTACGTAGAATGCATCGCCCCTTGTACTTTTTCTGTCATCCACACAACTCACCCAATCTGCATATGTGTATGCTATTAGAGTTTCGGATACCATAAACCATAGCATGTAGTCCCTTTCAAGTACCTAAATATTATTTTTGTTGCTAACAAATGGCTTTGTTTGGGTGTTGATTGATACCTTGCCACTAATCTGACTGCCAACATTATATCTGGTCGAGAAGCTGTTAGATATAACATAATTTCTATCATAGATCTATATATCTTTTGATCCACATTAGGTGATTCATCATCTGCACATAGCTTACATCCCGTAGTCATGGGGGTTGAGACAAGTTTACAATCTTCCATTTGGAATATTTTCAACATATCTTTTAGATACTTCTCTTGAGAAATGAATATGCCTCTAGGGTTTTGTAGGATTTGGAGCCCTAGGTAGAATGTAAGTTCTCCAATCATAGACATTTCGAACTCAATCTTCATCTCTTCAACAAACCATTCTACTAGATGATGCTTATTGTTGCCTAATATAATATCATCCATGTACACAATTGATTTGAAAATCACTTGTGAGTGATCTCAGTTAATTAATTAATGAATGAAGGTATTACAGACTCATGCGCTGGTGTGTGTCTATGTTATCTTAGGCAACGGATTGATAAGATTGAAAAATACACAGACACTGGAAAACAGTAAGAGAAACACAGTAAGCAAATACAAGAACACAACAAATTAATAAGGAGCTCACTCAATCCTCCTGGGCTACGTCTCTGGTCCAGCTTTCAGTGGTGGCCTTCTTTTATTGTGTCTTTAAGCAGAGCTTTTACAAGGAGGAGCTCAATTTGAGTCTCTTGAAACAGATGATGCTTAGTAGGGTGGTTCTTGGATTCCCCAAGCCACTAGAGTGCACAGACTCTTCCTTACCAAGTCTCGACCTCAACTGGCTTAATGGGATGAGTCCAATTTGGTACTCCGTTCCCGACAGATATCCCCTCAGGGATTTCTCGAACCTCTCAAGCCTTCTGTCTGCTCATTGCTGCCTTACTCTGTAGGTCATCTCAGATGTCTGTTCTCTACTTCTTGCTTTTTCTCTGTTCTGTCTCTCTGTCTCACTGTCTCCTTCTTTCTTACAGTGCTCGTCCCTGTTCTCTGTCTATTTGTGGCTTAAAGCCAATTTGTCTCATGACTGTTCGCTTCCTCTTCCGCCTCTTCGGATCGCCTGCTATTGTTCGCTTGGAATTCTCTGCCTCTGCGTCTTCGCCACTTTGTAATGTCTCACAGGGAAGTGGCCACTTGTCCTCTCATGAACTGCACCAACTCTTCTTCAAACGGTTCGGTGTTTCGGTTACATTGTGAAATGATTCATCCGCCAACTCAGCGGTCAAATCGAACTTCAAACTTTTATGTGCCGAAGCTTAATTCTCCCTCCAGATCTGGTCATTCATTGGGTGCAATCTTCATCGTTATATCTGGAGCCCCTAGATCCTACGGTGTTCTCTCTTATCGCGCAGTTGACTTGCTCGGACATTAGCCCGCGATGAGAGGCGATTTTCTCTCTCATCCAATGGACATGCGTCGTTCGCTGTATGGCATCGCTGGGTCTCATGACAATTCCGCTTACCGCCCAAAACACCTCCGCTATTCCGCTGGTTTTGGAGCGCGGGACCCGCCTGTCATTTCAGCGCTTTTCCCACAGTTTTCGGCTTCCCTTATGACCGAGCGCTTGGGGCTATTCCTTCTCGAGGGGTTTTTCCCAGCGATGCGTGATTAGCTCTAACCGCGCATCAAAAACGACCTCCGTTTTTTGATCCGAACTTCCTAACTGCTAGTTTGTGTCCTGTGCGGTCTCCATGGGTCTCAGTCAGCGCACTTTGACTAAGGTCCTCATCGTTCCTTGCTGGCTACAAACTGCCACTGTCCAGAGGTCTTCTTGATAGCTCATTGTTCACAAGTTTTTGAAGCCTGTCATGATTTGATACAGTCATAGAACTTTGATAATTTTCATGGATCCAATTCGGATCACTAACTCATTTTCATCAGCCTTAATGTATATATTACTATCATCTCCTCTTCTCTTGAACCCATATTTTTGAAGATACTTGTCTAGTTTAGAGTACCACACCCGAGGTGCTTATTTAAGACCATATAGTGATTTCTTTAACCCATAGACATAATTAGGCTTATCTGTCAATGAGAAACCTTCAGGTTGTTCCATATAGACTTCTTCCTCAAGATCACCATTTAGGAAAGAAGATTTCACGTCCATTTGATACACCTTGAAATCATTGTAGCACGCAAAGGCAAAAAACATCCTGATTGCCTCCAATATCGCGACTGGTGCAAAGGTCTCTTCATAATCAAGTCCTATTTGTGAGTAACCCTTACACACGAGTTTGACTTTATTTCTAACAACTTGACCCTGTTCATTCATCTTATTTTTGAATACCCATTTTGTGCCATTGATATTCTTTTCAACAGGTCTTGGTGTTAGTTCCCAAGTCTTGTTCTTCTCAATTTGGTCTAATTCCTCGTTCATAGCATCTATCCAACTTTTGTCTTTGCTTGCCTCCTCAAAGTTCTTTGTCTTTATCTGTGACAACATGGCTATATGAACTTGCTCATATTTTTTCTGCTAGTTGCCTCCTTGTTTGTACTCCACTTTTATCTCTAATAATTTGATTTTGAGGGTGATTCTTTTGAGTGTATCTTGAAGGTCCTTTTGGACGAGTCTCAATATCGTCTAATTCTTCATCTTCTACTTCATTATCCTTACTGATACGACGATGATGATTTGGAGGATTAATAAAAACATGTGTTCTTGTTCTTATTGGGTAGCTCTTCATCAACCTTTACATCTATGCATTCCATAATCTTATGCAATATTTTATTATAACACCTGTATCCCTTATTTTTTGACGAATATTACAAAAATATTCTTTCATCAAATCGAGCATCAAAATTTGCCAGCTTTTCATCATTATTTTTGATATAACATTTACTTTTAAATACTTTAAAATGTTTGATTGTTTCTGGTTTCCCGTGTCACAATTCATAAGGTGTCTTATCACAATTTGGTCTAAGATGTGCCTTATTGAAAATATGTACTACTGTATGCACCGCTTTTTCCCAATAGGTTTGAGCAACGTTTATTTCTTGTATCATGGCTCTGGCTATTTTCTGAACCTACCTGTTTTGTCTCTCTACGACTCCATTCTGTTGTGGTGTGTCTCCAATAGTATATTATTGTTTTATCCTATTGTAGCAGCTACAACCACCCTCCAAAATTTTGCCGTAGCCTGTTTTGGAGCCTCCCTACCAACCTTCACAACAGCTTGCCTTGCTTCGTCAAGTCCTTAAGCTTTAGTGTATTTCTTGCACAAAGGTAGCTTGTTGATCATAGTTTGATCTTTTCCCTTCACAAGTTGCTCACCCGGGCTTGGTCTAGTTGTAGGATGAGAAACTTCCCCTTGAAAATTACTCATTTCTGGAGGTCAACCAACCTTCCCTCCAGAAATTGCGCAATCCTCTCTGACAGCCTGCTGGACTCCAGGATTGCGCAGTCCTTCCAACCAACCCTCCCAGTAGGATTTGCGCAAATTTTCGCAGTAGTAGGCTGTTCACCTAGATTTTGCATAAATCTGGGCAACAGTGAGCTGATCTGCCTAGAAATTGCACAAATCTCTTGGGAAACTAGCCCAGCTCCTAGCCAGAGATCCACATTTTTCTCCAGCAGTCGAGCAATCTCTTGCATGTGCAACTGAGTTGACCAGTTCTCTCCGGGACCAAGAAAAATTGACTTGCATGCATGGGATGCTTTTCCCAAGGTAGCATGCAAAGGCATCCCTTGTTTCAGGGATCAATGTTTAGCAATTGGAGGTTACATGTAAGGATCATTGCAAAAACCTCCCACCAAGTGTCACTTCCCCTAGATTTGTGGCATGCGCATCATAACCTTGATGTTATCAAAACTCATTAACCAGATGCTACAGAGCTCATTTCTCACATCAACCTTGTAGCTCTGACATCCCACATCACATCTAGGAGCATTCGGCACATTCAGCTCAGCTATTTTGGGATAAGCTCGCTTCCCATGCCTTGTGCTGCATTTCTGTCACTTTTTGTGTTTTCACTTGTGGGAGTACTGTTTGCTTGATTTATTTGAGCGCTTTCTGTTGTTTACATGTATACTAGCTTGTCCTAGCTCTGTTTCAATTTTCGTTTTTATCTCATTGCTGTCGCATGCATGAAACTGTTTTACACAGACGTTTGCCCAACCGATGAACTACCTCACCCACGTGCGTGTTGATCTGTTGATGAATCTTTCATTCATGTTTTTCATGCACTGTCAATCACTTCTGCTATCACTTAGTGTCAACATGCATTTACCGTCTTAGTTGCTTTCAGTTGCCCATTGGCGAGTTGGGCCAACCTTGGACCAGACTCTGCCTTCACCAAGGCTGCATTACGCAATATGGGGAAGGAAGGCTCACCTTCCTCTCCATATTTGTGCATTTCTACCCAGCACTAGCCTCCAGGACTGTTTTGCACATTTATGGAGGACAGTGGCTGCTTGACCCAAGAAATTGCGCAAATCTGTCCTTGGGACAACAATCCTTCCTAGCTGGAATTGTGTATTGCGCAATCCCAGCAGCCAGCAGCCAGAATAGACTGTGCATTGTGCAGTTCCAACAGCTAGTCAGTCTCCCAACAACCTAGACTGTGCCTTGTGTAGCCTTGGCAGTCAGTCTCCCGACCTCCTGGCCGAAATTGCGCAACCTTCATGATCATTCACCCAGGTATGTTGTAAGTTAGTTTTCATGTTCATTTTGGTTTTCGGCTGACAAATTTCTTTCCATGAGTGTTTCCATATCTTCAGGGATGGCAAGTGTTCATCTGCCTCTCAGTAGTGTAGGTAAAATGGTTTCTAGAGGGCAGAGTCGAAGACACCATTCAGAGCACATCTGGAGATGCAGTCAATCAAGTGTCTGTGGACTTGCCTACCCACAAAGACATCAAGTTGTTCATAGACAAGGACATAAAGATATGACAACAACAACGTCATGAACAATAGCTGAAGACAGCATACTGAATGCAACGAATGCAAGAGG
Source organism: Pinus tabuliformis (assembly GCA_031772625.1). Taxonomy (NCBI): domain Eukaryota; kingdom Viridiplantae; phylum Streptophyta; class Pinopsida; order Pinales; family Pinaceae; genus Pinus; species Pinus tabuliformis. The sequence continues at coordinate 969,931,500 of CM062805.1, read as the reverse complement.
AGGGTTGTTGACAACCCAGAGGTGGAACAAGGTTGCAAGCTCAAACATATCCATGGATGATGAAAACAACTTTGGAGACTCCATCTATGAGGTGACAACGCAACATGAAGATCGTGCTAAGACAGAAAATGGAACAAAGAAGGAGTTGCATGTGCTGAAGCAGCAACTCAGGAAGAATATGAAGCTGCATAGACAGACGAATGAGTTGCAGCAGGAATAGGAACAACAATGAGTGAAACATGCACTCACAGATGAAACTGTGCCCGTACAAGTCAAAGATCCATCCCAACAACTGACACAGAGTAGACATGGTGATCAGTGTTGTTGATCAAATGCAAGGGATTCAACATCATGCATGTCATTGAGCGCACACATGAAATCCAACCCATACAACACACTCAGCAAAGTGAAGACAAGAAGCAAGTCCAAATGGCGTTGAACATGTACTTTGGCAAGTTGATGTGCATGAACACCAAATCACACTTGAAGATTAACACAAACACTATGCATTAGTGTGTTGGCAGTTCAGCCGCATCCAAGAAGACCATGCACATGTTAGCAGACGAGTTGGATGAAGGTGCTGAACCAATGCACTGGTTACAACGAAGGCAAGATTTTGCTTCAACAAGATGTCACTATGAGGTGCATGCACACCATCACGGATGACCAAGCTTGGCATCAACTCACCACCTTCACCATTACAAGCATGTCAAAGAGTTGGTCTCACTATAGCGGACCAAGTGTCAGTGATGTCTTGCTTGGCTTGCTCAAGCCATGTTGTCTCACATGAGTTCATGTGCATTGTAACGTTGAGTCATGTCAAGTGTAAGTCAAGTGTCGATAGTTGGATGTAACAATCATAGAGTAGGTGACGAGTCATGAGGGTAGTTGAACTTTCACAAAGGAGAATGTGAAGGGTCACCCCACTCTTTGCTATAAATAGTCCCTCATAACTCATTGTATAGGTTTTTGGTTAGCCAAACTTCGACTAACACTATCTTGAAGAAGGATTGGATAGTATTGTAACACGCCTTGGCTTCTCCACTGCATGGAGATAGTACATCTCTTTGGAGAAGCAGGCGAATGTGGATGTAACGTTCCACTATTGGGGCTAGCAGGTTTACATGGTGTATTGTATGATTGTGACTTACACTTTTTTAATAATAAGAGCCAACACATTTTCATGCATATGTTTTTATTGTAGTTGGACTGCTCTGGTCGCCTTAATGATATATGTTGTTTAACTTATGTACTCGTATATGAACTGATTTGTATGCAATTATATGAATCTTGTTGTTAATGTGTTGCATATGTTGTTAATGATACCACCGTCCGTGTCCACTGCTTTGCCAGACATCAGACAGACCTTTCTCGTGAACCTTGCTATACCAACAGTCACACTCATCTCAGACTGATCTGTGAGTGTTTTTCGTGTTATCTTACCTTGTTTTTGTGACTGCCGCATCCGAGTGGACTGCTCCACCGGAAGCTGTGCATGTCCTTTGTGTGGTGTGTACCTAGCTGAGTTGGGATTGATCCCTTTCAACCTTGAACTCACCTTCACCTTCCACTCCCTTCGAAGTGTTGGAAACTCTCATACACATTCTTTGACTCTCTGCATCAGTCACACCCTTGCTACTGACAGAGTTATCTTACTTGCCTCTGTGCGACATCGCAGTCAAGGCATTACCTTACGATCCATTGTTGGGACTGCTACACCAAACGGTCTGAGGTCTAATTGGGATTTCTTACTAGGGAGATCCCCTTGACATGTTGGCAGGTCCAGCATTGTCAACATTTATGGCGCTAGAAGGAGGGCCTGATAACAAGCAGTGTCCTCTCATCCAGTTTTGAACCTTTGCATATCTGTCATGGAGTCTTTCATTCTTCTTCCCACAAAGTGTTTTTCGAATCGTGAATATGTCTCCATCTCGAGGAAACTTTTTGATCTCTTGTCCACTCACATGTATGATGGTGAAGGGGAAGTGGCCTGGCCTAAGCACTTACATAACTTTCTTTCCATTATTTATGAGGAATATGTGTTACTGACGAATAGGCCGGTCTTCTGCTTGCATTCACACTTAACGAATCTCCATTTTGTTGGGTGCTCAGCCTACCGGCTGACATCGTGCACTCATGTGATCTTATTGAAGACACATTTTATCATTTTGATCCAGACTATCTTGACTGGAAACTGTTACAGCAACGGAGGGCTCCGCATGAATCCGTTATTGATTTTTGGCAACGCTTCCGTGACTTATAGTTTCAAGCTCTGAGGAGCTAGATGAAGTTCACTTATCGCTAGGACTGGTTTGAGTAGTGCCTTAAGAAATCTGCCTGTCTCAAGAGAAACCTTGATGTCAAGCATCGCTCAACCTTCTTCGTTGATGGAACTGCACAATACCATGTGGGAGCATGTAGTGTCTCAATGGACTGTCCTCCTCCCTCTCTTTCAACAGTTCCACCATCGCCCTGTGATGTTGAGGATCATGTTCGCACATCTGTTCACCCTTCACACCCTCCCAACATCACTCTACTCAATTTTCGCCCAGAGTTGGTTGTGAGTCCTTCGAGTTCCCATATGCATTATTTTCTTCGACCTCCATCTTCGCACGCAGGTGTTCTTATGGATGATGATGTCTTGTGTTCGTCCATTCTGGACTCTTCACTTATTGTGAACGAGGAACAACCCACTGACGGAGTTGGTGTTGCACAACCAACACGCGGTGTCGTTCATGAAGAGTATGAGCAAAGGATGACTCCCTTCCATCCGAGCCCCCTCCATTCTTTCCTAGCTTCTTTGGTGAACCTGCCATCCATGATTTTGCATGTGTGTCTTCATCCACAAATGCACCCATTGTTGATCACTCATAGGACTCACTGGATGTTAGTTCATCATTTGACAACGAGAGGATAAGTTATTCATTAAAGATCCACTTGATCCTTCATCTTTCTTTTCTCGAAACACAAAAGATGAGTTCGTTTGCTTTTCATCTACCCCTCTGTTTGATTCATCTGATCATGAGGATGCCGAAGAATTCATTGATTTTTCTGATCGTAGTGGTTGTGATCCATTTGTTTCCAATTTTGATCACGATCACGAATCTATCACAGTGGATTTTTCGAAGCCACCCGTGTATGATGATCTACCTAATGATGAAGTTGAGACACCCAAGTTTGTTGAAGAACTTTAGCCCAAGCTGATGGTTATTTCAGGCCCTCGCTCTCTTGAGGTTAGTCTCACTTCCGATCATGAAACTGTTCAATCACTCAAGGCTCCTCATCACTCGTCTATATGCATTGAAGATCCATGTCACACACAGATGACACTTCCTCCACTTGAACTGCACGATCCCATTGCTCATGCTTTGGAGGAGTCTTACATTACAAGCACTTATTCGTGACACAAGTTGTCTTTGTTTCTTTTGTTTGCTTGCATGTCATAGTCAAGAGTGTGCTTTTGCTTCAAAGTTTCACGTAGTGTCACACAACACCATGACAAGTCCACGGACTGTCCATCATGCACATGCACTCACTTATGTCCCATGGGCACTTTGAAACATGAAGTGTGGCTGTCTTCACTATTATATCTTTCTTGTATGCTGGTTCGCACGACTGGGTTACTCGCGGACCAAGCCTTCACCCACATGGGTCTATCAATGTGCCGATAGATGCATTGGAAGTATCACTTCACGTGATCAGGCCCATGCACAATTAGTGTAGGAGTAGTAGTGTTTGCTTTCAGTTGTTTGCTTGCATGCTTGTTTGCTTTCATGCTTTGATTGCTTGATTGTTTGCTTGCTTTTCTTTCACTTTCACTTCTTATTTTGCTTTGATTTGATGTTTGTTAGTTAGTTTGTTTCGTTCATAGGCTAGTCTTGCATGAAACCATGAATGACTCTTGAAGCAAGCTGGGTAAAATAAAAGAGGGCTTGTACAACTATCACTACTTGGTTATCTATCATCTTGCCTCTGTATGATGAGCTTGTTACTTTTTGTCCATGATACATTGAAGGAAGATACGTATTATTCGAAGTGAACCTTGGTGTAAACACAATGCTTGCGCGCTAACTAGTGTCACCTTCTCTAATCGATTTTTTTTGGTTAACCCTCGTCAACTCAGTCAAGTAGAGTAAGTTAAGGGGGAAAACCTTAAAAAGCACGTCAAAGATACAATAAACTACTTCTCTTCTTGTTATGAAACCAGCTCACAAAAAGATAGAAAAGATAGATAAAGGCCTTCAAAATAAGCCACTCCGAGGGGGCAACCCCCTTTACATTACACAAATGAACAATTCTTGGATGATACAAATGACAAGACCTCCTTTCTATACATAGGAGTCTAAGGGTTCATAATATAATCAGAGCCGACATAACAATAATAATGTAAGGGCACAATAATAACAATAGTGGGCTTCTATGGAGCACAATAATAACAATATGGGGACTACATGGGCACCACAATATAATAAGGGGGTTGTATTAATAACAATAAGGGGTTACACTAGTAGTACAAGGACCTAACATGCCCCTCCTTCAAAAAGTGTTGTCCTCAATGCTTGAGTAGTTCTTGATGCTTCTGTATAAAATTATTGTCCTCCCATGTGGAGTCTTCAGCGGGTAAGTTCTTCCACACCATGAGATACTCTGAAATTGATCGATTTCGTAGCTGTTGGGTTCTTGTTTATGTGATTGCTTCAGGTTCCAATATGATTTTTCCTTCCTCGTCAAGTTCTGGCAATATTGTTTGAATTGGGATCTTCTGCAACTTTTTAATGAGTGGCCACACTTCTTCGTCCTTCTTCCATTCATCCCTTGCTTCGTTTATCCAATCCATTTGGATAATCAAAATAGCACAAAACAATGCTTCCACATCCTCATTCTTTCTTAAGAGTGCATCTGCAACAACATTTTGCTTCTCTTTTTTGTAGATGATTTTAAAGTCATAACCCAACATATTTGTGACCCATTTTTCTGTTCTTCTAAAGATAATCTTTGTTCTGAAAAGTATTTAAGACTATCATGATCCATTTTTACCTTGAAGCGTCTTCCCATTAGGTAGGGTCGCCATTTCTTTTGTGCGTGTAGTATTGCCAACATTTCCTTCTCATAAATAGCTTTGTGTAAATTTCCTTTGATTGGATGACTTTCGAAGGCAACGGGTCTTTCATCTTGCATTAAAACAACACCAACTCCATTTCCTGAAGCATCAAATTCCACAATAAAGGTTTTTGTGAAGTCCGACATAGCTAATACTGGTGCTTGGTACATTGCCTCTTTAATATGTTCGAAGGCCTTTGTTGCTTCTGGAGTCCATGAAAATGCATCTTTATTCAATAATGTTGTTAGAGGCGCTGTTATTCTTCCATAATTCTTAACAAACATGCTATAATACCCTGTCAACCAGAGAAATCCTCGCAGATGCTTTATGGATGTGGGCATTTTCCATTCCTTAATGGTTGTAATTTTGCTAGGGTCTACCTTAACACCTTCATGAGATACAATATGACCCAGATATTCCACCTCTTGTACTCCAAAGAAGCATTTGGAGCTTTTTGCATATAATTGTTTCTCCTCCAATAATTTGAGCACCCTGTCAACATGTTGAACATGATCCTTCCAAGATTTATTGTAGACTAGTATATCATCAAAAAATACTAACACAAATTTTCTAAGGGTTTGAAAATGAATTCATCAAACCTTGAAATGTAGAAGGTGCATTGGTAAGGCCAAAAGGCATGACCAAAAATTCATAATGACCCTCATGAGTTCTAAATGTTGTTTTCAGAATGTCTTTAGTCTTCATTCTGATTTGATGATATCCTGAATGAAGATCCAACTTGGTGAAGTAAATTGATCCATGTAATTCATCCAATAATTCATCAATGAAAGGAATGGGAAATTTATCTTTAATAGTGAGCTTGTTGAGCTCCCTATAATCCGAACACATGTGCCATGATCCATCCTTCTTGTGCACCAATACTATTGGAGCAGAGAAAGAACTTTGACTAGGTTGAATTATACCAACCTCTAACATTTCTGCAACCATATGTTCAATTTCACTCTTTTGGGCATAGGGATATCTGTACGGCCTGATGTTTGGAGGAACACTTCCTGGAATCAAATGAATAACATGATCATGATCACGAATAGGTGGGAGGCCTTTGGGAGTCTCAAATACCTTGGAATGATTGTCCAAGACTTTTTGGAGATCTGGAGAAATAGATGATTTCGATGTGGGAACCTCTAGCGAACATAATTGTGCAATTACACCTCATTGTTCCTTCTTTAGAAGCTTTGTCATACCGTTAGAGTTGACTATCTTTCCCAGTTTCCCAAGGATTGTAGCCATTGGACTCCTAGTACAACATCAACAACACCCATTGGAATGGAAAGCATTGGGCTATTCAATACATATTCTCCCATGGATAGCTTGATATGGCACTTTCCAGAGCAATTTATGGTTCCTCCACTTGCAACCATCACTTGACACTCTGGTCCTAGATATAGGAAGAAATTCAATTCCTTGGCTATCTTACAATGAATAAAGTTATGGGTACTTCCCGAATCAATCAACATTATTACCTTTCTCCTCTTGATATGTCCTTCTATCTTGATAGTTTGAGGAGTGGTAATTCCAGCCAATGCATTAGAAGATATGGTCTGATTCATTTATTCTTTATCAAGGGTTTGTTCCTGGATTATATCCTCTTTTTTTGACATTTCTTGTTCCTTTTCTTCCTCCTCTTCACAATTTATGTAAAATAATTTCTTCTTAGCACACTTATGACCTTTAGTGTATTCGCTATCACAAGTTTCACAAAGCCCTTTTGCTATTTTTTCTTCCAATTGTTGTGGTGTCAACATTGTAGGTTGTGGAAGGCTAGGGGCAACAACACTTCCATCTTTATAGTTGTGAGTGGTAGGATTCCTGGTTGCCATAATTTTTCTTTCCATTTTTCTTGCTAACCTGAATGCCTTCTCCAATGAATCAGGTTTCCAATGGCGAACCTCATGTTGGATATTATCCTTTAAAGTCCCTATGAACACATCAATCCTATGCTCCTGTGGAATATATTTTACCCTTATGTTAAATTTTTGGAAGTCCTCAATGTGCTCCATCATTGAACCCTTTTGTTTGAGATTTATCAATTGGCTAAAAAAGGTGTTGCTTTTTGTATCCTCATAATGTGCTATCATTTCTTCCGTAAAAATTACCCAAGTGACAATTTGTTTACAAGAGCAAAGCCATCGATACCATACACACTGATTTGGTTCCAAATATAAAGTTGCAATACGTACCTTTAGTATGTTTTGCACATTATGGAGATTGAAAAATTGCTCCATTTGTAGTATCCATGTTCCGGGATCCTTGCCATCAAACTTCCTCATATTGATTTTTGGAACATGGTGGGTCTTCAATCCAACATTAGAGTCTATGAAATCATGATTAACATTTCTTTTGTTTTCATCATGAGTTTCCTTTACTACCCTTTCACCATTAGTAACCATTTCTTGTAGCAACTTATTCAAATTTATCTTCAATTCTTCCATCTTAGCGTCTATGCCATTCATCTTAGCTTCCATGCCATCTATCTTCACTTCCACGCCATCCATCTTAACTTGCATGCCATTCATATTAGCTTCCACGCCATTCATCTTGGCTTCAGTTACCTTTTGTGAGAGTGACATTTGTTGTACTTGGTCTTGTAGTTTTGATATATCATGTTGTATTTCTTCCTCTTCTTCACGAGTCATGCTAGAGCTTTCAGGTTGCTTACTAGGTCTTTCCATTTTATTTCTTCGGGGAATCAATTAATGCTAATAATTGTTCACTATTCCCTTTGAATTCCTTCAAACCAATTTTTCAAACCAATCTTACGCAAAATTTGTAAGAGCTCGATATTGAATCTGTTGTATCTCTGTAACTGCGGATCTTGAATATCTGAAATCTCGTCCTGCAGTAGCCCTTTGAGTCCTCTTTCTAATCTCGCAAGTCCGATCAAGATTGAATTCTCCAAGGGAGTTATGCCAAATCTCCCACGGTGACCTGATTATAGACTAGTTCAGTAGAGTGAACTTGTACGAAGTGCCACGTGTCACTGTTTTGACCTTAGTATCGAAAAATGATACATAGAAAACTACAGGTCATCCTCTTTCTGAAGCTTCTTACAAAATTTCAATCTGATGCCGAGAACAAAAGTTATGACACGTTTCCGCAGGTCACCTGTTTGGAATGTAATTCGGGAGTCTACAAAAACCCTAACTTCCTCAGATCATATCTCCAAAAATATAGCGAGAAAAGCTCTAAAATTCGGACCCGAAGTTCAGAACGATTTCGGCTCAAATGGGTTTTTGTTTTAGCTTCTGAAACGTCGCAGAAAAATGTTATAGCAAAAATTCCACGATGACCTGTTTGGAGCAGCGAAACCTTAGAATCCAAAGTTCTCATACCAAATGTTATGAAATCAGCTCACAAAAAGCTAGATAAACGCCTTCAAAATAAGCCTCTTCGAGGGGGAAACCTCATTTACATTACACAAATGAATAATCCTTGGATGATACAAATGAAAAGACCTCCTTTCTATATATAGGAGTCTAAGTGGTCATAATATAATCAGAGCCGACATAACAATAATAATGTAAGGGCACAATAATAACAATATGGGGACTACATGGGCACCAAAATATAATAAGGGGGTTGTATTAATAACAATAAGGGGTGACACTAGTAGTATAGGGACCTAACACTGTTGGAACAACCTCTTATGCTCTTAATAAGTCGAGATCCCTCTTCCGCCTCTAAAATGAATAAGTGTTATGCATAGTGAAAAATGAAAAAAAGTTAAAAAATTCATAATGAAAAATGAATAAGGCAAAAGAAGAGAAAGGATTCCTGCGCAGGGAGGTGATGCAAGTAACTCCGCTGGGGTACTGATTAGGCTCGCTGGCAGCGGAGCCATGCTTGTGTTCCTATGTGACTTCACTGGGGTATTTTCCAGGCTTGCCGGCAGTGGAGAAACACCAGAGATGAAACTAAGACTCTGACGACTATACTGCTTGTGCACCTATATACCCCTCAACCCCAATCGAAACAACTTTGTTGCCTTCGCTTGGAATGTTTGTCAATTGACCAAGAGTCTGGAAGATCCTACATCTTACAATCAAGCTAGTGTGAAGCCAAGATGAACTGAGAGATGAAAATTACTTTTGGAGGTGTTGTTTCAGAGACTTGATTTTCATGAATAAGGTCCATTCAGAGAGTTGGAGTTCTACCAGTGTGTCGCTAAGTGATGTAACGACTACAACCACCCTCCAAAATTTTTCCTTAGCCTATTTTGGAGCCTCCCTACCAACTTTCACAATAGATTTCCTTGCTTCGTCAAGTCCTCAAGCTTCAGTGTCTTTCTTGCTCAAAGGTAGCCCGTCGATCACAATTTAATCTTTCCCTTCACAAGCTGCTCATCGAGGCTTAGTCCAGTTGCAGGCTGAGCAACTTCCGCTTAAAAATTGCGCATTTTTGGAGGGCAACCAACCTTCCCTCCAGAAATTGCGCAATCCTCTCTAACGGCCTGTTGGGCTCTAGGATTGCGCAATCCTGCCAACCAAACCTCCCAACACGATTTGCACATATTTTCCCAGCAGAAGGCTGTTTAACCCAGGATTTGGTCAAATCTGGGCAGTAGTCAGCTACTCTACCCAGAACTTGCACAAATCTCCTGGGCAGCGAGCCCAACTCCCAGCTAGAAATGCACATTTTTCTCCAGTAGTCGAGCAGTCTCTTGCATGTGCAGCTAAGTTGATCGGTTCCCTCCGGGACTGAGCAAAATTTATTTTCATGCATGGGTTGCTTCTCCCAAGGCAGCGTGCAAAGGCATATCTTGTTTCAAGGATAAATGTTTAGCAATTGGAGGTTATATGAAAGGATCATTTCAGAAAACCTCCCACTAAGTGTCGCTTCCCCTAGATTTGTGGCATGCGCATCACAACCTTGATGTTACCAAAACTCAACAACTAGACGCTGCAGAGCTCATTCCTCACATCAACCTTGTAGCTCTGACATCCCACATCACATCTAGGAGCAATCAACACATTCAACTCAACTGTTTTGGGGTAAGCTTGCGTCCCATGCCTTGTGCTGCATTTCTGTCGCTTTTTGTGTTTTTGCTTGTGGGAGTATTGTTTTATTGATTTATTTGAGCGCTTGTTATTGTTTACATGTATACTAGCTTGTCCTAGCTCTATTTCAGTTTTCGTTTCTATCTCACTGCTGTTGCATGCATGAAATTGTTTTACACAGACATTCGCCCAACCGACGAACTGCCTTACCCACATGCATGTTGATCTGTTGATGAATCTTTCATTCATGTTTTGCATGCACTTTCAATCACTTTTTCTATCACTTAGTGTCACCATGCATTTATTGTCTTAGTTGCTTTCAGTTGCCAATCAGCGAGTCGGGCCAACCTTGGCTCGGACTCTTCCTTCACCAAGGCTGCATTGTGTAATCTGGGGAAGGAAGGCTCACCTTCCTCTCCAGATTTGCACATTACTACCCAACACTAGCCTCCAAGACTGTTTTGCGCATTTATGGAGGAAAGTGGCTACTTGGCCCAAGAAATTGCGCAAATCTGTCCCTGGGCCAACAATCCTTCCTAGCTTGAATTGCGCATTGCACAATCCCAGGATCCAGCAACCATACTGGACTATGCATTGCATAGTTCTTGTTTGGTCAATTTAGAGTGTCCTAAATTGCTATATTAATTGTCAATCCGGGAGTCGTAAACTGTTGAAGTGCGGCGCACTATATGTGCAAGATAACCTATTTCTTACTTTTTGTCATTTTTGATTTTTATTTCGTTTTGGGTTTATCTTTGTTGATTTCCTCATGTGAGATGGAAATTCTAAAAGACAAGTATGGATATAAATGTTTTAAAATGATTTCCAAAACTTCAAACTTTTCAAAAAGGTTTTAAAACATGCAATGATGAAATTAATTCCTAAAAGAGAATGAAAATGTGCCACTATTCTAATTAAACAAACAGTGAACTATTGATCATGAAACCATTATCCTTGCTGATGTCTAAATAAAAAAGAAACTGTACTCAAAGAAATCCAAAAATTGCAAGCAAAGTAAAGCTAAAATCAAATTACATCAACTCATATTCTGACCCCTCACCATTAGTCTCTCTATGGCTTTCGGAGGTAATCATAAACAACTTGAGCAATCTGATATCTATTTTGTAAAAAAAATTACTAATATCAAATTACACACTCATACTTCAATCCCTCACCATTAGTCTCGCTATGGCTTTCAGAGGTAACTGATAATGTCATGAGCAATTTAATATCTAACTTGCAGAGAAATAAACTAATATCAAACTACAGACTCATACTTCAATCCCTCACCATTAGTCTCGCTATGGCTTTCGGAGGTAACTGATACTAACATGAGCAATTTAATATCTAACTTGTAGAAAAATAAATTAATATCAAACTACACACTCATACTTCAATCCCTTACCATTAGTTTAGCTATGGCTTTTGGAGGTAACTGATAATGACATGAGTAATTTAATATCTAATCTAACTAATAAAGCAAATGAACAAAACTGAAATAAATAAAACAGTGCTGGAATTAAAACTAAGAAAAATAAATCAGCAGAAGGACAAGACTGATTCCATGTCATTAGTCATTGTAAAACTATGTGCAAATGCCCGGGCTGCCTACTGTAATCTGGAACAAAGACACTGATCAGTTAACAGCAGTATAAAGCATGAAAAATTATGGACAGAAATAAAACGTTAATACCATAAGAAATGCAATATATACACGTGAATAACTATGGCATAATGAACGTAAGGAAATAAAGCATGAAACTATACAGCAATAAACAAAACCTCGGCGTGTGTAGGGGCCCTCAACACAACCTCGGGCAACTGCTATCAACCACGAATTATGCTTATAAACAGAGTCTTCTCATGTATTCAAAACGCAGTCATAACAAAGAAATAATGTCACGGCATAGTGGGTTTTCTTAACAGCAAAATTACATTACAAAGACTAACTATTATGCGTATGGGAACACATTATTTATAACAGAAGATTACATAACTAATTTCCTAAAAGTTGCGCTGATAGAGGACACGTGAACAACAACGTCTAGGGATCTAGCATCGTGGCTGCCGTGATGATTAAATCTATTAAGGGTGGTTGTTGGATTCGCCTTATGGAGCAGTCCACAGGTGTTGATATGTCCCCAAAGATCTAGGAACGGCCACGCAGGTCTTCACTTGTTGAAAAACGAAGTCCTGTTGCTGTAGGACTCTTATGTTGACCACCGCTTGACCCCTGTTGACTATGGCCTCCTTTGATGAATTTGACTGAGCCAATAGGACTCGGTCCATGTCCACGTCATTTCCAACTTGCCCATGTGGCTCGATTTGCCTGAAGACACTTGCAATATAGACTTTCACAAAAAGGCTGCGGAAAGTTGAACTGGCTGCGGAAAGTGACAAGATTCCACAGCTCAATGAGCAAAAATTTAATTCAAACAACAAACACAAAATATAGTTAGGAAACTACTTTATATGCTTTTTTAAACTAATATGCAATGATGTTGATAGTTTAGGAGGTCCAGGTAAATGGAAAAAAGTCTAGAAAGGTGTATAGGAAAGATACAAGTTTGGGGCTCAACATACCCCCACTGTGAAGGTGTTGCATGTCCCCATGCAAACAAATTTTGATCATCCTCCCTTTAGTCCATGTGCTCTGAAACTTCTGCCAGTACATCCAGCCCTCTTCTCCCCTTCTTTGGTACTACTACCATCCTGGGCTTCCTCATCAAGCATCTGAATTTGAGACTGATCAATTCCCTACTCAACTTCCTGCACTTTTTCTTTAATTTCCTACTCTTTTTCTGCCACAGTCCCAGATGTAACATAATGTTGTCATGAATGATCTTTTCCAATCTGTCTTGCTCCTTTAATGCTTCATTTTCATTTTTAATATGTCTATTTAGAACCTCCAATTCAAAGACTTCTTGTTTCAATGATTGGACTAGAGCTTCTTGTGTTGTGTGAGGCTGAGTGGATGACGTGCGTGGACCTGCAGTGGTCTTCTCTAAGGATTCTATATAGTCATACATCTCCTGCTGATTTGGGTCTACCTCGGGTGTAGCATTCCTTGGGCTGACCCCAAAATCCTGTTGAGAAGGGCTGATTTCAAACTCTGGCTGAGAAGGACTCATGTCAACATCTGGCTGTGAAATGGAAGTATGGTGTGGGCTACGATCAGGAGAGGTTGCTGGAGGCTTTTCTGGGGTTCCCCCCCCCAAATAAATAAAGTGGGGCCCTTTGGTTTTTACTGTCTTTAATTTCCCTTTAAGCCTAGATATTCTTCTTACATGCTGTGGACTAGTATCTTCCTCCCTACTCTGCTTTGTTTTTCGTTTCTTCTTGGCTGTAGCCGCTTGTTCTCTAAGATAAGCTAACCTTTTGGACAATGTTTGGTGATCTTCTTTTTGAGAAGGCTCTGAAGTTTGATATACAGTTTCTATGTTTCGTTTCCCTTTTGATTTTCTTTGGTTTCTATCCTTTGTTCTTTCCAACCTCTCTTCTTGATTAACTTCTTTGGTTTTGCTAATAGGAGGGTCTTGAATTCTTGCACTTGTCTCCTTCCTCCTACTCCTTCTTGCTTTACTGCTCTCAGGTACCTTGGGTGGCTCTTGAAAGTAGTTTCTCACCAAAAACCGTTCCGAGGTGTCCGTATTTTTCTTCAATTGGTCTTCAATTAGAATTTTCACAAGCCCATGATGATACAAATGGGGCTCTATGTCTTCTATATTCTTTTGGACTATTGTGCACATCTTTTTCAAGATCAACAATAAAAAGTAGGGCAGATTGAGGGTTTGGTTTTTTAAAAATTTCATCAACAACCAGGTATGATACATATACATTGCCCCAAAACGACCTTCACAAGTGATGAACTTTTGAATAATTAACAATAAGTTGGCCCACTCCTCTTTTAAAGCATGGACAGCAATTCCTCGTTTGAATATAGTTACATCCATACCTGGGTTGCGTAGTATGACTCTCCAAGTCTTCTCGTCGAAGCTCTTGTTCTTGAACCAACGTTCACCTTCCTAGGGGAGTTCTGTAGCAGCTGCTATGGATGCCTTGGTGACTGTAAACTTGAGGTCCCCAATCTGCACTTCCTGGCCGTTAAAAGACCTCGCAAAAGCCTTTGTAATATCCTTATTGTGGCCCTTAAATTTTTGAATGAAATGTAGCCATCTTGCCTTCTTCAGTAAGTCTTTCACTTGTGGGTATCCTTCCAAAAACTTAGGCCCTTCCAGTTCTACCCTCAACAACAGACCCATCCCTCCTTCTGTTCTTAAAATTTGTCTGCGTGAGGAGGGTTTAGCGGAAGTGAGACCGCTAGTTATTAGGAGTAAATGGAGTTGGAGTTTATGGAGAAAACTAGTGACTGTGAGCGGAAAACAGAGGACAGACAGTGGAAGTGAATTCATGAAATGGGGTGAAGGCTTATGTGAGCAAGGTGGAAATGCAGTCGTGATGTCAATAGAACAGTAGGGAGAGTACAGTGCATCCGGCGGAAATTTAAATTGGGTGGCTTCAGAGTAGACGCAAACACGTTTATGAAACGGTTGCGGATTTTGTGTGGCTGAGAATAGCCATAGTCAAATCGATTACGTTCTCATGATTACAGGTGGAGTGTTGAAATGCAGCCAACACAAATTAAATCCGAAGGCTAATCATAAGACCGTTTGGAAAATAAATGCATGGTTCGTGGAGGAATGTCGTGGAATGGTTATGGAGCTATCACAACAATCATTGCATATAGTGGAGCTTATGGTTTAATAACTATGCAAAAATGTGCTTTGATTGCTATTTGAAAGAAATTTTTACTCATACCTTGGAATTTTTGCCATTTGTTTGTCCATTAACCCTTGATCAACTGCTCCTTATTAATGCCTTTAGGTGCTTCATGTCTTCATAACTGTCCTCAGTCATACCTGCATTTGATTTCATGATTATTGAACTAACATCCTGACTGTCAATTTTTGAAAAACTGAGTGGTGGCTGCAGAAACTGCTTCTGGCTGCGGAAACTGGTTCCAGCTGCGGAAACTGATACATCAACCATTTGACTGAATGAAGATGAATAGATGATAAGTGACTGAATGAAAATGGTTATGAAAGAAATTTTTATTGGTGAAATGACATGAAATGGATGAAATGGAGTGGAATGAAATGAAGTGGAGTGGAATGAAATGGAGTGGAGTGTCACAAAACTTGTGAAATGAGAGAGAATTCTTTTTTGGAAAATATAGGGTGTCAGGTGTTCCTGATTTTCACTCTATATTTTCTGTATAAGACTGCCAATCAGTGATTGATTTTCAGTCTTATACAATATATATATATATATCTATATATATATATATATATATATATATATATTTAATAGAAAGGAACAAAGGCTAGGCTGGTGGAGAAGAATGATTCTTCTTCACCAGCCTTATTGCAGAACTATCTTGAAACATTTTGACAAATTCCTCTTTTGAAAGTGGCTTATGATACACCTTTAATCTGTGGCCATTCACAATAAGAGGAGTTTGAAATTCATGAATGGTTCTGATTCTTATCGCTCCATTGCTAAAGACTTTGTCAATTTCATATGGCCCAAGCCAATGAGTTTGAAATTTACCTTTGAAGTCTTTAAACTTAGAATCAAATAGTAATGCCCAATCTCCCTCTTGAAACTTTTTCTCTTTGATGTATTTGTCATGCCACTTAGCTATTTGATATTGAACTAGATCAGTTCTTAGGATTGCTTCTTGTCTGATCTCATCTAGCTCATTCAATTGCTCCATTCTGTGCTTTTGGGCTTCTAATAGATCCATTCCCAACTGAACTGCCATCTTGAAAGTTTTGACTTGAAACTCAATGGGGAGCAGGACTTCTTTCCCATAAACAAGTTCATAGGGAGAATGTCCTGTTGTATTCCTCTATGTAGTTCTGTAGGCCCATAAGGCTTCAGGAAGCATTTCTACCCAATCTCTTCTCTGTAGATGAACAGTTTTGGTGATGATACCTTCAATAACTTTGTTTGTAGACTCCACTTGGCCATTTGTTTGCGGATGGTAAGGAGTAGATTTTCTGTGCTTGATTTTGTATTCTTCCATCAGCTTCTCCACCATGTTGGATGTGAATTGACTTCCATGATTTGTCACAATTTCTGTTGGAACACCAAAGTGAGTAAAAATATCCTCATAAAGAAAACTAGCAACTGAATTTTCAGTAGCAGAAAGTAATGCTTTGGCTTCTACCCATTTAGTGACATAATCAATACATACCAATATATACTTTTTTTGTTTAGATGGTGGATTAATAGGTCCAATGAAATCTAAAGCCCATTTTTCAAAGGGTTCGATGAGTACCTGTGGTTGCAATGACATTTCATTTAAAAGGGTCGGTTTCCCTACTCTTTGGCAGCTATCACACCTTTTGACATATTCTTTTGTATCTTTGAAGAGGGAAGGCCAATGATATCCTAAAGAAAGGATTTCATAGGTTATCCTTTTGTCATCAAAGTGTCCGCCGCATGGTTCATCATGACATGCCTTGAGGATGTCAGGCATTTCATCTTCCCTAACGCATCTTCTGATCACAAGATCTGGCCCTGTTTTAAACAATTCGTTAGAAATCCATGAATATTTTGAACTCTCCTGAATAATCTTTCTTCTTTCACTAGGAAATAGATGTGGAGGTATTTTTCCTGTAACCAAATAGTTAGCAATATCTGCATACCAAGGGGTCTTAGTAGTTACTGCAAATAAATATTCATTGGGAAACTTGTTCTTTACAAGAGAATCTTCTTTAGTATTCTGAATCCTAGACAAAATCGGCTACTATATTTTGTTTTCCTGGTCTATCTAACACAGTAATATTGAATTCCTGTAAAAGTAAGAGCCATATTGTAACTCTTCCATTAGTAATAGGTTTTTTCATTAAATATCTAATCGCAGAATGATCAGTATGGATAAACGTTTCATAGCCTGCTATATAATGTTTAAACTTATTGATTGCATGAACAACAACTAAGAACTCTTTTTCAGTTACAGTATAGTTCAACTCAGTGGGAGTCGAATTTTTACTGGTATATTAAATGGCATAAGGAACTAAATCCTTTTTACCCAACACGGCCCTTAAAGTTGTATCTGAAGCATCTGTAGAAATATGGAAAGGAAGTTTCCAATTTGGCCCTCTCAAGATAGGTGCTTCAGATATTCTTGTCTTCAAATCTTCAAATGCTGATTGGCAATCAGGATCCCATTTGAATTCACAATCTTTTGTAAGCAATTTGAAGAGTGGAGATAATATTTTAGTGAAGTTCTCTATAAATCTTCTATAGTACCCAGTGAATCCCAGAAAACTTCTAACATCTTTTTGACAATTTGGAATAGGCAACTTGGAGATGACTTCAACTTTTGATCTATCAACTTTAATCCCATCCCCTGAAATGTGATGTCCCAAAACAATACCTTCAGTAAACATCATAAAGCATTTTTCATGACTTAATGAAAGGTTTGTTTCTTTACATCTTATAAGAACTTTTTCCAAATTCTTTAATGCCTCTTCAAATGAATTACCATAAACTGTAAAATCATCCATATAAATCTCTACACAATCATGGATTAGATCAGAAAAGATTCCTAGTACTACTCTTTGGAATGTTGCAGGTGCATTACATAATCCAAAAGAAAGTACTTGATAAGCAAAAGTTCCCCATGGACAGGTAAATGTGGTCTTATTTTGATCTTCAGGTGTTACCTGAATTTGATTATAGCCACTAAAACCATCCAGAAATGAAAAGTACTTTTTGCCTACTAATGTATCTAATACTTGATCGATAAAAGGAAAATGAAAGTGATCCTTCAAAGATGCTTTATTCAATTCCCTGTAATCAATGCATACCCTCCATTTACCATTCTTTTTAGGTACTATAACCAAAGGAGAAACCCATCGGCTATCTGAAATTGGATAAATGAAGTTTACATTGAGTAGTTTTTGGAGCTCTTCTTTCACTATCTCCCTAAGGTTTGGGTTGATCCTTCTCTGAGGTTGTCTGATTGGTCTACTGTTTTCCTCAATGTAGATGTGATGAATGCAAGTCTTAGGGTCAATACCTTTCATATCAATATACTCCCATGCAAATGCAGTAGAATGTCTTTGCAAGATTTTGGTTAGCTCTCCCTGTTGTGATTTTTCCAAGTTTTTATTAATATTCAATGTTTTACTTGGAAAAATCTCAATGGCGGAACTACCAAACTCTTCCATAGAGTAAAGAGACATTTGTCTTGATGATAGATACTCAATGTTAGAATCTAACTGAAATTGTGTGTGGTCATATTCTGAAGATGTTTCAAAATTTTCTAATGTGTTCATAATTTGACTATCTTCACTGATTTCAGAAATGGTAAAGACAGGTTGTATAGTGTCCTCATCATCGACCCATTCATTGTCTCCTACTTCTGTAATTGCTTTTGCTGGAGGATACAAATTGAATTTCTTTGTCGAACTACCATCAGAAATGTACATATCTCCAAATCTAAAACTAATGAAAGCATTAGCTGTGGCTAGCCAAGGTCTTTCTAAGATGAGTGGGTGCCCTCCTAAATTACTTTTGGGAGTAAAAATCATAAAATCTACTGGATATTCCCAAGAATCTAAGGAGATTGAAATATCTTCTAATACACCATCTGATTTAATAATTGATCGATCTGCAAGTTGCAGTAAAGTAGGTGTAAAAAGAAGATTAGGAAGTTTTAGTTGTTCCATAGTCTGTCTACTCATAATGTTGATAACAGCCCCTAAGTCAATCAAAGTGTTTGGAATTTCTACCCCATTTATATGTGTCTTGACAATTGGACTACCGGGATCTACATATTTCTGCATGGTAATTTTTCCCATCATGATATCTGCAATTTTACCTACCAGGTGGATTCTTCTTGTATCTCTTGGTTTCGTTCCTAGTCTTTTGAGACTCAACTCCTTTATTGTTTTTGCTAGAATAGGAATCTCTCTAATGGCTTGTAGCAAGGGAATCTTGATACAGACATTCTTTAATTCATCTAGGATATCATAGTCAGGCAATAAGATTTGTTTTTCCACTCCTTTGTCAATTTGTAATCTTTCAGGGAAAGGAGGTGTGGATGAAGATGCAGGTTGCTCAACTATAGGAGTTGTGGGGGTTGAATTTTTTTCTTTTTGAGTGTTTGGGTTTTGAAGAGATGCTTCAGAACCTTTATTGGCTTCAAGAGAATCTTCCTCAGAAATACTTTGCTTTTGAGCATCTACAGAAGGCTTTTCTAAAACTCTACCAGATCTGAGTTGTACATCATTGTGAGGAACAATCATATAGGTAGGAAATTATTGTCCTTCTACCATGTAAGCATTTTGAGGATTTTTATTATTGGGATTTTAAAATGGCTAGGATGGTAGTTGATTTGTCTTTTGTTGGAATGGAAACAAGAGTTGAGAATTTGGATTTTGTTGAGAATGTTGTTGTTGTTGTGGAAATGATAATGAAAGTTGTGGATTTTGATTTGGAAGTTGTGGAGCTTTTTGATTTTGAAAATATGGAGGATATTGATAAAATTGAGCAAATCTCCCATAAGGATTTTGCATACCTTGTACCCATGATTGATATGGATTTTGTAGTTGGGACCAAGGTTGTTGCCAAGGATTCCAATTTGGTGGGGGTTGAAAGTTCATGGGGTTTTTAAACCCTTGATTTTGTTGCCCCTGCCAAGGTCTCCTTGAAACAAAACAGAGAGACTCTATTGAATTTGGATCTTCTTGAAAGACAACTTTGAGCCCAGGAATTGAAGGACAATCCTTGGTCTCATGGATTTCTGAGCAAATCATACATGTTTCTACAACTTTTGCATCCAAGGGGCATTCCCTTAGAGCATGTTTCTTCCTACATTTTGGACAAAAGATGGCCAAAGCTTCAGCTTCAACTTTCTGCTTGTTTTGTATTTTAAGGGTGTCTAGTTGTTCACTAAGGCTCCCTAGGATATCAGTTTTAAACTCATCAAGCATATTTCCAATCTCTGCCCTATTTACTGATCCAGTTGCAGATTTGTTTGCTCTATTAGGAGAAGGATCTCTAGGCCCTTTTCCAGTTTTAGATTTTCCCCTTGAGAGATGAACAAATAGTTCTGCTATGTCATGAAGTGGAAGTTGAGAAATATCTCCCTTTCCCATCATGTTTAAAATATCTATCCATTCATCTCTAATGGATTTTAATAGAAGGGATTTCAAGGTTTCCTCATCTAAGTTACTCATTTTTTCTCTTTTCAAGTTGTATTGAAATCTTTCAAGTAAATCCTCCAAGTTTTCATCTTCTTTTTGCACCATTTTGAATACTTCATCCTTATGGTTGGTGGGCATGCATAGTCCAGGTATCTATCAAAAAATGTTTGTTTCATATCATTCAAAGTCCTAATAGATTGAGTGACTAATCCCATGAACCATTTCAAAGCAGCTCCCTTCAATGTTGAAGGAAACAATTTGAGTTTTTGAGAGTCTTCCATATAGTCATAAGTTCGACACACGACTTCAAACTCAAATAGAAATGTTTTAAGATCCTCACTTCGCAACCCATAAAGGTTTGGGAGGACAGATAGTGAGATGTTTTTCATTGTTGTACGAGATTCCTCATCAACTATAGGAAATCCAAATAAGTTATATCCATCCCTATTTCCCCCATTGTTACCTCTACCTCCTCCATTGTTTCTTCCTCCTCTACCTCTACCTCTACCTCCTCCTCCAAATCCGTTTACTACTTCCTCTGTCATGATAGTTTCCTCACAGATTTCAGAATCCTCTGGTTCTTCTATTAATGGCGAACGAGGAGGAATTTATCCCTCTTCTTCTTCAGGTGATTCTACTTCCTTGATTACAATATGTTCCCCTGTAGAAGTGAAGAAAGGTTCTTTCCCTAAGTCAAATTTGATGGATAGTGTGGGAGAGTCTCCTAATTCAGGTGTTGCCCCTTGAATTCCAGGAATCCTAAGGCTAGGAGTGTGAGTTGGAGATGATGGAGGTGTATCTTGTCTATGCCTTGAAGTAGATGGAGTTGTGAAAATCGAACTCTTGGCCCTAGCTATAAACCTTCCAGTAGAATCTCTTGCTCTATGCATGTCATTTTTTTATTTTTTATCTTCAAGTCGAGTTAATAATTCTCTTTCTGATCTTCTATATCACACTAGGTGCAAGAAGAGAGCATACTCAAGAAATTATTGAACCAATAACTTTCTTTTTTGATCCTCCAGATCACACTAGGTGCAAGAGGAGAGCATACTTTGAGAAGTTATCAATTTTTACCTTCCTTGAATATTTTTTTTTTTAAGTAATTGGCTACCTAGTTACACTTCTTCGGCAACGGCACCAAAATGTTTGGTCAATTTAGAGTGTCCTAAATTGCTATATTAATTGTCAATCCGGGAGTCATAAATTGTTGAAGTGCGGTGCACTATATGTGCAAGATAACCTATTTCTTACTTTTTGTCGTTTTTGATTTTTATTTCGTTTTGGGTTTCTCTTTGTTGATTTCTTAATGTGAGATGGAAATTCTAAAAGGCAAGTATGGATATAAATGTTTAAGGTAGTGATGTCCTTTAAAATGATTTCCAAAACTTCAAACTTTTCAAAAAGGTTTTAAAACATGCAATGATGAAATTAATTCCTAAAAGAGAATGAAAATGTGCCACTATTCTAATTAAACAAACAATGAAATATTGATCATGAAACCATTATCCTTGCTGCTGCCTAAATATAAAAGGAACTGTACTCAAAGAAATCCAAAAATTGCAAGCAAAGTAAAGCTAAAATCAAATTACATCAACTCATATTCTGATCCCTCACCATAGTCTCGCTATGGCTTTTGGAGGTAATCATAAACAACTTGAGCAATCTGATATCTAATTTGCAGAAAAATAAAATAATATCAAATTACACACTCATACTTCAATCCCTCACCATTAGTCTCGCTATGGCTTTCGGAGGTAACTGATAATGTCATGAGCAATTTAATATCTAACTTGCAGAAAAATAAACTAATATCAAACTACACACTCATACTTCAATCCCTCATCATTAGTCTCGTTATGGCTTTCGAAGGTAACTGATAATGACATGAGCAATTTAATATCTAACTTGCAGAAAAATAAACTAATATCAAACTACACACTCATACTTCAATCCCTCACCATTAGTCTCGCTATGGCTTTCAGAGGTAACTGATAATGACACGAGTAATTTAATATCTAATCTAACTAATAAAGCAAATGAACAAAACTGAAATAAATAAAACAGTGCTGGAATTAAAACTAAGAAAAATAAATCAGCAGAAGGACAAGACCGATTCCATGTCATTAGTCATTGTAAAACTATGTGCAAATGCTCGGGCTGCCTACTGTAATCTGGAACAAAGACACTGATCAGTTAATAGCAGTATAAAGCATGAAAAATTATGGACAGAGATAAAACGTTAATACCATAAGAATATATATACACGTGAATAACTATGGCATCATGAACGTAAAGAAATAAAGAATGAAACTATACAGCAATAAACAAAACCTCAGCGTGTGCAAGGGCCCTCTGCACAACCTCGGGCAACAGCTATCAACCACGAATTATGCTTATAAACAGAGTCTTCTCATGTATTCAAAACGCAGTCATAACAAAGAAATAATGTCACGGCACAGTGGGCTTTCTTAACAGCAAAATTACATTACAAAGACTAACTATTATGCGTATGGGAACGCATTATTTATAACAGAAGACTACATAACTAATTTCTTAAACATTGCGCTGATAGAGGACACGTGAACAACGACGTCCAGGGATCTAGCATCATGGATGACGTGATGATTAAATCTATTGAGGGTGGCTGTTGGATTCGCCTTACGGAGAAGTCCACAAGTGTTGATATGTCCCTAGAGATCTAGGAACGGCCACGCATGCCTTCACGTGTTGAAAAACAGAGTCCTGTTGCTGTAGGACTCTTATGTTGACCACCGCTTGACCCCCGTTGACTATGGCCTCCTTTGATGAATTCGACTGAGCCAATGGGACTCGGTCCATGTCCACGTCATTTCCAACTTTCCCGTGTGGCTCGATTTTCCTGAAGACACCTGCAATATAGACTTTCACAAAAGGACTGCGGAAAGTTGAACTGGCTGCAGAAAGTGATAAGATTCCATAGCTCAATGAGCAAAAATCTAATTCAAACAATAGACACAAAACATAGTTAGGAAACCACTTTATATGCTTTTTAAAACTAATATGCAATGATGTTGACAGCTTAGGAGGTCCAGGTAAATGGAAAAAGGTCTAGAAAGGTGTATAGGAATGATGCAAGTTTGGGGCTCAACAGTTCCAGCAGCCAGTCAGTGTCCCAGTAGCCTAGACTGTGCCTTTCACAACCTTAGCAGTCAGTCTCCAGACCTCTCAGACAAAATTGTGCAACCTTCACGATCATTCACCCAGGTATGTTGCAAGTCAGTTCTCATGTTCATTTTGGTTTTTGACTGACATATTGCTTGCCATGAGTGTTTCAATGTCTCCAGGGATCGCATGTGTTCATCTGCCTCTCTGCAGTGTAGGTACAATGGTTTCTAGAGAGCATAGTCGAAGACACCATTTAAAGCACACCTGGAGATGTAGTTGATCAAGTGTCTATGGACTTGCCTACCCATGAAGACATCAAGTTGTTCATAGACAAGGACATCAATATATGACAACAACAACATCACAACGAGCAACATCGTGAACATCAACTGAAGACAACATACCAAATGCAACAAATGCAAGAGGAGGGTTGTTGACAACACGGAGGCAGAACAAGGTTGCAAGATCAAGCAGATCCGTGGATGATGAAAGAAACTTTGGAGACTTTGGCTATGAGGTGACATCACGACATGGAGATTGTGCGAAGACAGAAAATGGAACAAAGAAGGAGTTGCATGTGATGAAGCAACAACTAAAAAATATCATGAAGCTGCACAGACAGACGAATGAGTTGCAACAGGAAGAAGAACAATAGTGAGCACAACATGCAATCACGGATGAAATTGTGCATATACAAGTTAAAGATCCATCCCAGTAGCTGACACGGAGTAGAAATGGTGAGCAGTGTTGTTGATCGCATGTAAGGGATTCAACATCATGCGTGTCATTGAGCGCACACTTGCAATCCAACCCATTCAACACACTCACGAAGGCGAAGACAAGAAGCAAGTCCAACTGGAGCTGAACATGTACTTCGGCAAGTTGATGTTCATGACCACGAGCACACACTTGAAGATCAACACAGACATTATGCATCAGTTTGTTTCCGGTTTAGCCACACCCAAGAAGACCATGCACATGTTAACATATGAGTTAGATGAAGGGGTCGAACCAATGCACCGGTTACAATGGAGGCAAGAGTTCGCTTCAACAAGATGTCACCATGAGGTGCATGCACACCATCACGGATGACCAAGATTGGCATCAACTCACCACCTTCACCATCACAAGCATGTCAAAGAGTTGGTCTCACCACAATGGACTGAGTGTCAGTGATATCTTGCTTGGCTTGCTCAAGCCATGTTGTCTCACATGAGTTCATGTGCATTGTAATGTTGAGTCATGTCAAGTGTAAGTTAAGTGTCCATAGTTGGACGTAATAGTCATAGAGTAGGTAAAGAGTCATGAGGGTAGTTGAACCGTCACAATGGGGAATGTCAAGGGTCACCCCACCCTTTGCTATAAATAGTCCCTCATAACTCATTGTATAGGCTTTTGGTCAGCCAACCTTCTACTAAGACTATCTTGAAGAAGGCTTGGAAAATATTGTAATGTGCCTTGGCTTCTCCATTGCACGGAGATAGTACATCTCTTTGGAGGAGAAGGTGGATGTGGCTATAATGTTCCACTAATAGGGCTAGTAGGTTTACATGGTGTATTATATGATTATGACTTACACTTCTTTAATAATAAGATCCAACACATTTTCATGCATATGTTGTTATTGTAGTTGTACTGTTCCGATTGCGTTAATGATATATGTTGTTTAACTTATGTACTTGTATATGAACTGATTTGTATGCAATTATATGAATCTTGTTGTTAATGTGTTGCATATGTTGTTAATGTTGTCACCGTCTGTGTCGACTTCTCTGCTAGACATCAAACAAACCTTTCTCATGAACCTTGCTATATCAACTGTCACACTTGTCTCGGATTGATCTGTGGGTGTTGTTTGTATTTTCTTACCTTGTTGTTGTGACTGCCGCATCTGAGTCAAATGCTCTACTGGAAGCTGTGCATGTCCTTTGTGTGGTGTGTTCCTAGCCGAGTTGGGACTGATCCCTTTCAACTTGGAACTAACCTTCACCTTCCTCTCCCTTTGAAGTGTTGGAAACTCTCGTACACATTCCTTGACTCTCTGAATCAGTCACACCCTTGCTACTGAAAGAGTTATCTTACTTTCCTCTGTGCGACATCGCGGTCAAGGCATTACCTTATCACCCATTGCTGGTACTCCTATACCAAACGGTCTGAGGTCTAATTGGGAATTCTTACCAAGGAGATCCCCTTGACATGTTGGCGGGTCCAACACCGTCAACATATCCCAAATTCATTACATAGGTCTGAAAACTCTTATGATATAAGTTCACCTCCTCTGTCTGACCTTATGCACTTTATTTTGCACCCTGTTTGATTTTATGCCAATGCCTTAAATGCTTTAAATTTCTCAAATGTTTCTGACTTATTTTTTTAGAAATGCCACCCATGTAAATCTTGAATAGTCATCGATTATCAACATGAAATATTGTTCTCCTCTTGGTGCTTGTGTTCTGGAAGGCCCACATAGATCCATATGAACTAGCTGCAAGGGCTTACTGCTTGATAGTTTATCTTTGACTTTGAACGATTTTCGTGTTTGTTTGTCCATTTGACATGACTTGCAGATAATTTTTTAAGGATTTTTTATTATTGGTAGATCTCAGACTGCTTTCTTCTTGTTGAGTTTGATGATGTGGTCAAAGTTGAGATGCCCCAATCTCCTATGCCATAGCCAAGATTCATCTTGTTTGCTGATGTACCATTCCTCATTCTCTTCTTTCAAGATATATACATTATTCTCATTTTGAACTCATTTAGCCAGAACCTTCCCTGTAGATGTTGACCCGATTTCACATTCTTGAGCTCTAAAAATAAAATCACAAACTTTTTCACACATTTGACTTACACTCAACGAGTTATGTTTTAGACTATCTACAAACAATACATGTTGAGACTTTCCTGTTCCATTGTTCAGACTGGCTGTACCCTTTCCTCTAATTCTTCCTGCTTCATCATTACCGAATGTGACATTTCCAATTTTATTTTCATTCAGGGAAACAAAATTGTTTTTATCCCCTGTCATATGTCTAGAGCAACCACTGTCCACATACCATTTATTATTTTGATCTCGAGTGTACAAAACTAAGTCACACTTGTCAGGTTTCTTTTCTTCTACCTTCTTTCTCCATTGCATGCATCCAATTCTTTTATATATATTTTGAGATGTTAATATATTGTCTTTAAACTTACATTCATATGATTTGTGCCCAAAGTTGTGACAATAGAAACATCCAGTGATATCAAGGAGTGGAGAAAATGCATTTTTGTCTAAATTCATATTTATTTTAACATTCGTGAATCCATTCTTTCTCATCTTAAAATTTCCAAAATAAATTCTTCTGACATAAGCTCTAAAATTTATGGCTTTATGTCCAAAATGTTTACAACAACAAAAATATCCATAAAAAATATTTGTACCTGATAGTGGATGCTATTTGTGAATCTAACCATCTTGACATTTGATAATCCTATCTTATGAAGAAGTGTGATTTCTGATAGGTTGTGTATTGATTGTCCATTTGTTTTTCCTTCTGTACTATACTGACAATGTTCTTTTGCAGTTGTTCACTTGATGTTAAGTGTTGTTCAAATTTTTGTTCTTAGATTGATGTGAGTTGCCATCCTCTCTTCTAGTAGCTTTTACAAAGGTGATTGTCCCTTTATCCTCTGCCTTAGATTTACTGGATTCTCCTTCATAATCTAACCCTGTCTTTATGAGTGGAGACCTTTGAGAATTCAATATCACATCCAATTTTTCATATCCTTTTATCTGCTGAATATTTATGTTTAGTTCAGTTTGAGCTTTCTCTAGCTTTTTCTTTAGACATACCACCTCTTCCTCCAATCTTTCACACTCCTGGTTTTTCTCTTTTATCTGCTGCAGTAAAATGTCTTCCACCTTCTTTGCTTCTTCAAGTTCAACTTTCAACTTGATAATGTATTTTGAATTTGATTCTTCCTTTACATATTTTAATAAGATCTCTTTTTTCTTTCTATTCTTTAGTTTAAGCCTTTCTATTTCATCTAGGGCACTAATTAAATCCCCCTCAAGGTCTACCTCACCTTCCTCTTCTTCTTCATATTCCTGGAAATCCTTTTCAAGTTCTTCCAAGGCCATCAGTATAAATTCACTCGTTCCATCTTCACTAGAGGATTCATTAGAACTTTCAGATCCACTGTTATCTTCTTGAGCATAGAAATTTTTCTTTTTGAATTGTCTCTCTTTCTGCATTTTGTTAGACTTGTTCTTCTCTTTCCCTTTAAGCTGATTTTCCTCTTTCTTAAAAGGGAATTTTGATGCATAATGTCCCACTCTTCCACAATTAAAACACTTAAATGGAAGTTTTCCTTTATACTTACTCATGCCTTTCTTTAACCTTCTGATGAATTTTGCTTCATCTTCATCAGAACCTGTGCATGACCGCTCATTTTCTTCTATGGGCTTGTCTGCCTTGAAAGCTACCTTTCTATTGGTTGCCTTCCCTTTTTGAATTCTCATCTCATATGCTATCAAAGAGCCATGTAGTTGGTCTCTGTTCAAAGTATCAAAATGTGTTGTTTCTTCTATAACTGAAACCATAGGATTGAATTTAGAAGGTAATGACCTTAAATTTTTTTGAACTATTACACTTTTGTTGATTGTTTCACCTAGACCCAACATGATATTTACAACTTCATCTACTCTTAAAAAGAATTTAGCTATATCTTCACCTTCATTCATTTTAAACGTCTCAAACTGAGTTCTATACACTTGTAATATGAGCATATTCACTTTTTTATCTCCTTCATGAATATTTTCTAATTTATCCCAAATATATTTAGCTGTATCACAATGAATTACTTTGATGAGTTCATACTCACATAGACCACTCAGAAGTGCATTCATAGCTTTTGCATTAGCTATAAAATTCAGTTTGGCATTTTTGTCACTAGCTGTTTCGTTTGGTTCTTCATACCCCATTAACACATCAAACCAAACTTCTATTCCTAGAGACATTAAATATGTCTTCATTCTTACTTTCCAAAAGGCATAGTTTGTAACAATAAATAAAGGGGCCTTATTTGTTGAGCATCCTTCTTTACTAGCCATTTTACTTACTCAAGCTCTTTCCAGTTCTTAAATTGCTACTGAAGGAACTCGCTCTGATACCAATTGATATTTATGATGAGAAATTACTAAGAGGGGGGGAGGGGATGGGTGAATTAGTAATTTAAATTCTTAAATATCATAAGATTGTATGCTGCACCTACATGTCTAAGACATGAGTGTTTTTCTCTCTGAATTAGATGAAACCTGCAAGAAAAAGGGAAAAAACTGGATAAACAATGATCTAAGCATGACATGATGATAGCTGTTATCCTCACTTTTGGAGCATGTAAGAATATTCGTGGGCATGATCTTATATGAATAACTTGAATGGATGATTTTAACAAGGATCTCATATTTTAAAATAGATTTAGCGGAGCTATAATATTATAAAACAAATTTACCAGAAAATTATATGCTTAGTTTCTATGTATAAAGACAACTGATAAAGCCATTGTATTTAAGTACTTTGCAGATTATTCATATGAATTTCTTCAGTACACTCTCAAAGCCCCTAAAAACATCATGCTTCATTTTCCTTTTATGTGGCCTATGGTGATTTTTTGTTTTATCTCTCCTACTTGTTTTTTTTCTTTGTGCTTAATACTCTTGCCATACCTTTTCTAATTACTATCTCGGAAGATAGCTACCTCAACTGATACACAAGCTAACCTAATGTAGTCTTAGCTACTGTGCTAAACCAAAAGAAAAAAATGTGATGTTATGCCTTTGGTTATGGTAATTCTGTCTACATGTGGGTTCTTTACATGTTAGCATCACATAATATAGAACTATCTAAATATTACTTGCTATTCTGATGTTTAGTATTTACCATCTCCAAAATTAAATTCTTGTAAATGAGATTCATGTATTTACTTTGCAAATTTAATTGTAGACTCTGTTGTTGCTTAGTGTATGGAGCTTGTATGTTGATTATAATGGATCAAACCTGGAAGGTCCCCACATCATTGTTAGCTGGAGGAGCAGGGTAATATATTGGTTTCACAAATTCCAGTCTTCATTGTAAATTAGTTTAGGGTTTCCTTTGTATCTCAAACATCTCAGGAGATTCCTCAACATCATCTTGCTAATCTACACGAGGTTTATTAGATAAAAGGAAGGATGAGGCCCTATCCTTCAGAGTATAGAAATAAAATTCTAAAGAAAACTAAGAAATTATTTACAAATTTTTCCTAAAGTTGAAAATACCAAAATGGGTCATATTAAATAATAAGAATACTCATCGTCATAAATGTTAAGTAATTCATTGTACACAAGGTTATCATAATGATTACCATTTTATCATAGCCATGTATGAACAAACATAGATGGATCAAAAATAGAAATTTCAGAACTTTGATGTTTTATAGAATAGATTTAGCATACATATGAAATTTTAAAACATGTTTCACATGAGTTTGTTGTATGTTCAAAGGAATTCATGAAACCATTGTATGCTAGGTGCTCACTACTCTGTGTTTTTTTTCTTATGGATTTTAGAAATTACGCCTAAAGTTCATTTACAAAAGATGTTGTAATATCAGTCCATTTCCTGTTATATTTTCTTATTCTTGCTGAATAGAAGAACCTACCATAGCATTTCTTTTGTTCTACCCTTGTTTTGTATGGTATAGATATGTACTCGATCTCTATAAACCATTCTAATCTCTGATAAATAGCCTAGTTCTTTCGGTTTTGGTTTATCAATAATATAACCATATCCTTGAGCAAAAGAAGCAAGATTTACTAGTAGGCTTTGGTAATCATACAGTCATATAATTGCTTATTTACACATTTGAGTCAACTAAGTTAAAAGTTTGTCAGACCTTTGATTTTCTTGGAAGGTAAAATCATAACTTTATTTCAAGAGGATTTAACAATTTCCACCATGGAGATGGGTTAGAAAATGTACCTCATGAGCGAAAATTTGATTTTCTGAGAAGAAGACAACCATCAGTGGACTATTTTGGCATGACCTAGTGGAATGATAAAAAATTCAGTATGAGACACCTAAAATGAAAATGCAAAGAGCAGATTTGATCCCTGATGTAAGTACGCATATACTGACACTAACACAACCATCCTTCATCAACCACTCATCCACCAACTTATAGTGGGCCATATAGAACTGCATTGCCTACTTTCTTACCATCATCACCCACTGGGCACAAGGGACTTGATGAGCCAATTTCCATGGGGAATTTCTTTAGGGAATGGCAAGCCATAGGGGGGGGGGGATTTCAAAGCGGCCTTGCCATTCAGAGATTATTGTCAACTCAAACAGAATGAGAAGGGAAGGTACAATGGAGGGAAGAATTCGTAGAACTCAGAGCTACAATGCACTTTTGGGAGGATGTATGTCCACACATATGATGGTTCTTCCAAGAGCACAGCTCGAGCTTGGGTGCATAAGTTGGATACTTATTTCCGGCTTAATCAGACAACAGAGATGGAGGCCATCAAAATTACTACCCTACACTTGGAAGGGGAGGCACATGAGTGATGGTTTCATGTCCTATCCAAATTGGTATATGCCAGTGTGACTTGATATGAGGAATTCACCCAGAGAGTAGTGGAGTGTATTGATAAGAGGGATCTGGAGGCTCACTTCAGAGATTTGACTCAACTTAGATTGATAGTTTAGTTAGAGCATTACATATCATAATTTTTGAGGTTTTTAGTTATGATGCCATACCTCTTAGATGCTAGGAGGTTGTACACTTTCACAAAGGGGTTATTGGAGCCACTGCGTGGACTGGTGAAGTCAAGCGGACCCTTGAATTTATAGGAGGCAGTGACTTGCGCTAGGGACTTGCAGGGGACCATCCCCAAGACCAGGACACCTTTTCCCTAACCCATTCCCTACCCACAAAAGGGAGGTGACACTAGGGCCCCACCACTGAGAGACAACCAGGGGCATGGAAATATGGATGAGGAGACCCAGAGAGAGATCTGGAGGAGGAAGTTGTGTTTTACCTGTCAGAAACCATGGGCTCCAGGTCATATATGTGCAATGGGAAAGGCCCACTACATTGAGGTTTTACCTGATAGTGATGGTGAGTATGATGCATACCTGGAGATGGGTGGAGATGATAGTGCCAAGTAGGTAGATAGGGGGACACGACCACCACCCCCACCAGGGGGAGCTACTTTCACTCCATTAGGATGGGTCCTTGCATCTTTACGTGTGGTACCCATGTTTTTTACTATAAGGATCAAGGGAACCGTGTAGGGGCAGTGTGTTTTGGTTTTAATAGACAGTGGGGCTACCTAAAACTTCATTGATGCATAGAAGGTCCACAGGAGGGGTATCACAACCAAGGAGTTTGAGGGTTTTTCGGTTCTCTTTCCAGGTGATATAACCATGCAGTGCATGCTCTATGTTCCATTTGTTGATTTTTGTACTTCGGTAGCTACTCCAAGCCTAGAGGATCGAGGGTTTGGATGAAGAAGCTCCACAAGTGGCCTTGTGCGCTTGAAACCCAAGCTTGGGGTTTTGCACCCATAAGGTTTTGGGACAAAACCATGAAGAATTAGAGAATGAGAAAATTTAAGGTGATAGAGGATTGCGTGGTGAATCCAACGCTTCAAATATCACACAAATCAGAGCTCTAGAACTTAAGATATGAATTTTTGAAGTTGCCAATTAATGTTTGGAGAGTCAAGTCATGTAGGCTTGAGGATAATTCGTCCAATAGACATGACTCTTCACTAATTCATGGAGCCCTTCTTATGTGTATAAATAGGAGGTGATGGAGAGTCATTTTACTCATCCAAGGACATCAAATATCATCATATATCTCTGAAATTAGGTTGATCTCAAGGAGGACAAAGCGTGGAGAATTAAGGGTTGTTTTGGGCTAGTTTCCTTATTCATTGCAGGTATGAATTAATTTAAGAGGTAGGACACATTTTAGAGTGAGTTTTGGGATGTTTTTAAATGTTGTTTTGTGTGAGTGATCTCCCCTTGTTAGGTTGCGGTCAATAGAGGCAAAAAAGGGTATGTTGTAGACCTCCTTTCTTTTGAGTTAGGTAGGTTGTAAGGTTGATTATAGCTACAGAATTGGCTACAGGCCTTATCTCATCTGAATAGAGGGATAAGAAGGGATGTCTAGGGCTGGATTTAGCCTAGACCTCAATACTATTATGGATAGAGAATAGGAAGGGAAAACCACAGTTGGAGAAGAAGGTTTGAACATGAGGGAAGAGGGTTGTAGTAGTGGTTACAATCCCTAACCAGAAGTAGAACCTTACAGCATGAACAAGACCTCAAACAAGGTATGTATTGAAGAAGAGTTTTGCTAATTTGATGTTAGGGGTCGTGTCCTAGTGTGGAAAGAGTTGTTTCAGCCTGTGGGAGCCATGTGTTGGGGTTGTCTTGGGTGTTAAGAGATCCCAACTAAGAGAAAATCTCGCAATGGAGTAATAGGTGTCCTAGGAGAGGAATGATTGGAGAAGTCTGTTAGAAGCCATGTGGAGGCAGTTCCTAGGTGTTGGATGCCATAACTAGGAGAAAATGCTACAACAAGGATTGGTCACTTGTGGTGCATTGGAGGGCAGCGTGAGAGTTGGCTAAGTGTGAATGTGATTAGGCATTTATGGTTTGCTAGAAGATAACATGATAGTACCCAAGTTGGAGCCCAGTGTGCACCATCTTCATGGACCTGGATGGTTTCTAGAGTGGCAGTTGTTAAGATCAATTGTCTGATCAACCAAGAGAATTTTTGTGAAGCCCTAAATTTGTGTGTGGAGAAGGACTTCTACAACAGATGATGGGCATTCCTCCTAGCCCATGTTCATTGTGGGAGATGGACATCTTGCAGCGATAGGTGGCAACCATTCATGCCCTATGTTGGTCTTCATTGGAGCAACACAGGAAGACCATAGTGGGTTGAAGTACCTGAGTAGATGAGAAGCAGCAGTGGGCAGATTAAGAGTTGTTCACAAGAGGAGTTGTGAACAACTCGATAGGAGTCTCAATGTGTTGATGTGTTGATGGACGAATGATCAACTAGTGAGTAGATTAGATAGTCAAGGTTCAATGACCAGATGCACTTGGATCTTTGATAGAGGTAGGAGCTGCAGATCGGGAGCCGATTGCCGAAGGACCAAGCAGGTATAGAGTACGACTAAGAGGAGTTGAGAGAGCACGCTACATCAACCAAATAGTCAGAGTATCTTGTTGAGGGAAAATTAATTTTCGATGTACTGACACCAAGCCCCAATTTGTATCTTGTGCTAGGGGATGTACGAGGTCCATTATCCCTGGTATGGGAGCCCTAGACTATTGTATTATATGTTGTTTAATATAACAAAGTTGGATTGAAAATTGTAAAATGTTGTCTATATTTTTTGCATGTGTGATTTATTGTTGTTTATATTCTGTTGTGCAAAGTAGTATTGTTGAGATTCTTGGTTTGGTAGCATCATATATTTTATTATTATATCTTATACCCAAGATCATGGAAATTCAACATGGTATCTAAGCGTATCTAAGCTACTTTGAGGGACAGTGAATCAAAGTGTGCATAATGAATAAAACTAGGGGGAGTTGTGGGTATCTAGATCATGGAGCATAGGGTTCAGCGGAAGGCATGGAGATGTGGTCTTGACTGGCTTGGCAACGAGATTGGATGGGAGTTCTGGTGGATTGGTGGTGACCCTAGTGAACAATAGTTGTTGTAGGGCAGATTGTTGATCATGGAATTTCGTTGATTTTTCATGGATGGTTGGGAAAACTTGAGGGTTCCTTCGGATTGAATGAGATCAGGTTGATTAAGATGGATTCATGTGATGGGCCTCAGATTGGTGGGCTAGAGTCTTCATCGGATCGTGATGTTTCATATCCGCGATTGGAGGGATTTGCACTAGTGGTATTTGATCTAGGAGTATGAGTGCATTCAAGATTGATCCAATGGATATCATGTAGGATGAAAGGGAGTCTAGCCTCAGAGAGAGCAGCC
This sequence comes from Pinus tabuliformis, assembly GCA_031772625.1. Lineage (NCBI taxonomy): Eukaryota > Viridiplantae > Streptophyta > Pinopsida > Pinales > Pinaceae > Pinus > Pinus tabuliformis. The sequence goes on along the minus strand of CM062805.1, from coordinate 969,896,962 downwards.
CTATGGAGGTTTGGGATCTTCAGGTTCAGATTTGATGAGGCAGAGGCACTACCGAGATTGTCAGGTTCATTCTATAGGGTATGTTGTAGTGATGGATGCCAAATAGGCTAGTGTCGTCGATGTTGTTGATGGTTACTTCCTAGTCTTGGAATTACCTCCCTTACTAAGAGGGAGTGTTTATTTTTGTAGCTTGGGAGGTGCTCCAAGCCTAGAGGACCAAGGGTTTAGAGGAAGAAGCTCCACAAGTGACCTTGTGGGCTTGAAACCCAAGCTTGGGGTTTTTCACCCATCGGGATTTGGGCCAAAACCATGAAGAATTTTAGCATGGGAAAATTTGAGGTGATAGAGGATCGTGTGGTGAATCCAATGCTTCAAAGATCACTCAAATCGGAGCTCTAGAACTTAAGATATGAATTTTTAAATTTGTCAATTAATTTTTGGACAGTTAAGTCATGTAGGCTTGAAGAGTATTCATCCAATAGACATGACTATTCACTAATTCGTGGAGCCCTTCTTATGTGTATAAATAGGAGGTGATGTAGAGTCATTTTACTCATCCAAGGACATCAAATATCATCATACATCTCTGAAATTAGGTTGAGCTCAAGGAGGACAAAGCGTGGAGAATTATGGGTTGTTTTGGCCTAGTTTTCTTCTTCATTGTAGGTGTGAATTAATTGCAGAGGGAGGCCACATTTCAGAGTGATATTGGGGATGTTTCTAAGTGTGGTTTTGTGTGAGTGATCTCCCCTTGCTAGGCCACAGAAAATAAAGGCACAAAAGGGTATGTTGTCGGCCTCTTTTCCTTTGAGTTAGGAAGGTCGTAAGGCTGCCTGTAGCTATAGAACTGGCCACATGCCTTATCTCATTTGAACATAGGGCTGAGAAGGGATGTTTAGGGTTTGATTTAGACCAGACCTCAAGAAGATTCTAGATAGAGAATAGGAAGGGGAGACTGTAGTTGGATAATAAGTTTTGAACATGAGGGAAGAGTTCTGTATCAGTGGGTTACAAGCCCTAACCATAAGCAGAACCTTATAGCGTGAACAAGACGACAAACAAGGTATGTATTGATGAAGATTTTTGTTGATTAGATGTTAGGGATTGTGTCCTGGTGTGGACAGAGTTGTTGCAGCCTGTGGGAGCCATGTTTTGGGGTTGTCTTGGGTGTTAATAAACCCCAACTAGGAGAAGATATTGTAGTGGAGTAATAGGTGTCCTAGGAGAGGACTTATTGGAGAAGTTTGTTAGCAACCATGTGGAGGGGTTTCCTAGGTGTTGGATGCCCTAACTAGGATCAGATGCTACAGGGAGGATTGGTCACTCGTGGTATGTTGGAGGGAAGCACGAGAGTGGTCCAAGTGTGAACGTGATTGGGAATTTATGGTTTGCTGGAGGACATCGTGATAGTGCCCAAGTTGGAGCCTAGCGTGCACCATCTTCATGGACCTAGATGGTTACTATAGTTTCAGTTGTTAAGCTCAAGGGTCTAATCATCTAGGAGCAGTTTTGTGAAGCCCTAGACTTGTGTGTGGAGAAGGAATTCTACAGTAGATGATGGGCGGTCCTCCTAGCCAGTGTTCATTGTGGCAGAGGGACATATTACATTAATAGGTGGTAACCCTTCATGCCCTATGTTGGTCTTCATTGGACCAGTGCAGGAAGACCATAGTGGGTTGAATTCCCTGAGTAGCTAAGGAGAAACAATGGGTAGATTGAGAGTTGTTCAGAAGTGGAGCTGTGAACAACTCGACATGAGTCTTGGTGTGTTGATGCGTTGATGAAAAAATGATCAACTAGTGATCATAATGGATAGTCGAGGTTCAGTGACCAGATGGAATTGGATCATTAATAGATACCCAATCTATCTACTATAATATATTTGAACAAAACACAGTAACATTCAAACATAAAAACTAGGGAAAAAAAATTAAGTGAACGAATTTAGTGAACAAAGCAAATGAAAAAATATAAATACATACCTCATACTTTTCAACATTTTGATATCATTAATCTTCTTCCTCATCCATATCATCATCTCTATCATCCAATTCAAAATTCATGTACAAAGGATTCACCATATCAACATCATCATCATCATTTGGAACATGTTCTTCTACATTTGGTTCTACTTCTTCAAGTTCTTCATTCGACACAATGTCAATATCATATAGTTCATCCAAATTAACATTGTCTCGATTAACATATATTCCTTGAACTTCTTTGACATCTTCGTCTGACACTGCATGAACCCCCTGCTCCTCTACATCATCTTCTTCTTCAATTTCATCTTCTTCCGCTACATTATACTTTACAGGCCTTCCTCTGGGATCATATCTAACAACATATGACCAACCCGCTTTACTGGAATGTCTACATAAAATACTTTTTCATATTGTCTTGGAAGAACATATTTCTCTGAGCCCGGCTCAAGATTCCTTGAATCAACCATGGTAAATTCGTTAACATGCTCAATAACAGTTCTATCGGGGTCACATTCATGGATTCATAGCCTAAACCATTTGACATTGAACACAACTATTTTGAAGGATTTAAAGTCACACTCAAGTATATCATGCAGATACCCATAGTATCGATTCTCAGAGAGTTCTGGATGTCTATCACCTCTAGAGGAAACATTGATAACTTGAAATATTGTAGTTATCCCACTATCAAAAGTTTTCATCTTTTCATCCAACCTTTTGATGCAAAATTTGTGGCCATTGCACCACATTTTGTTGTGGTGTTTTAAATGAAATACATCAAACATATAAAAAAATGCATTGTCAATTGATAAGCATGCATATTTATACTTGCAAAATTTTAAAATTAAGAAAAAAAACACGCCATATGAATCAATATAATTGTAAAAAAACTAATTAGTATGGGTGAATATGCTTGCTTGATAATATTTTAAACCATATGCTAAATCAATTTCCCTCTGTGTAAGATTGGTATCTCCATTACGTTGAGCTTCTTTGACCAATGTAGACACACCAAACCATGATAACCTACCATTATTATCTTGTTTGCATCGTTCGATAAATACCTTCATCCAATATTTATTATTTGCAATGTATAAATGTATTGTATCCCACTCTCGACCGATTGTATTAAAATAAAACAATTCACGCATATATAATTAGTTACCATGTTATTCCTTCATAATAATGGATTATGCAGGAAGACTAAAAAATAAATAAGTACGATATACATAAAAATAAAAATAAAAAAGCCAAATGTGCTATAACTCTCCACTATATATCTACTTACATATCACTTTTCTCATTCTACCTTTCCCCAGTAGGTTCTCCCCTTCAAAATTGTCCACGGAGTTGACATCCCAAATTCAATCCAATGCATTAATACTATTTCCTATTTCAGCACTATATTGACGATTATAAACCATGGTTTGATACCATATATCCCTCTACCATAGAACCCTCAGGACATGCTCTTTGTTAGATCAAAGCCTTTGGTGATTTCAAGTGCCTCTCAAACATCCACATTGATCTTGTGTGTACAGGTCCACACTTTCCAATCTCCTCGACTTGGTGTATGAGGTAGTGTTCTTGTGCATTGAAAAATTCCAGAGGGTAGATACTTTTGCATTTTACACATTAGATGAGAAATTTGTTTTCTCCAATACTTTATATCTTTTTATCAATTTCTTTAGATGAAAACCATCTACAAATGAAGCAAGCAAATCACAAGTTTCAACAACAAAAAATATCATATAGTACATGATGACAAGAAAAACACATGCAGTCAAAAATGTGTCACAACAACTTATTGAAAAAATTACACTTTGCACATAAATCTCCACTTATCTCATGTATTTGCTAAGATCATATATAACTTGTTTGACATTATTGTCAAATTTTTCGGGGGGAGATAAAGGTAGTGTAGGTTTTAACCCATACAAAAATTACCTGCATACGAATTCTAAAACATAGAAAATAAACAATGCGAGAGCATAACACATAAAACACATATACATAGAGATTTTCCCCTAGATCCCGAAACCGGGACTACCAGATTGATTTTTCATTATGTTCCTTTCAATGTTACAATACATATTTATACATGCCGAAGCATCCAATACCATGGACCGAAAACCATCGCGTCCAAAACCATGTGTGAAAAATCATGCACAAAACCATAGGTAGGTCCGCCCAACCTAATATAGGGTCCAAAAACAAAATTTTCCAGGGAGCTACCTCAGACCCCATAGAGTGGGGTTACCTGCACCCCTCAAACCCCCTGTGACCACCCCCCCCCCCCCCCCGCTACGCAATCGGTGCAACGAAGGGGGGGCTCTGCCCCCCTTCTAACCCCCCGATTAACTACGTGGGCTAGTCGTGGAAAGAATATAACACAACCCAACATTCTCCCACTTGTTGTTTCTTTCCACACAGGGCCACAAAAGAGCTTAGTCATTTATCCAGTCCTGCAACGCCCATTGTTTCTCTACACCAAGAGAACTTCTCATAGCTCACATATTTTGTCAATGCATCTGCAGTATTCTTCAAAGTGTCCACCTTTACCAACAACACCTTTTTGTCTTCTATCATATCCCTCACAAAGTTATACTGAACATCAATGTGCTTTGTCTTTGAATGATATGCAAGGTTCTTTGACAAGAAAATTGCACTTTGGATGTCACAGTATATCCTTATAGCTCCCTATACTAACCCCATACTTGAACACAATCTCTGCAACCAAACTGCTTCCTTTCTTGCATGAGTGGCTTCCATGTATTTTTCCTCTGTAGTTGATAGTGCCACTACAAATTGTTTCTTACTCATCCAACTGACTGCACCTCCAAATAGGTTAAACACATACCCACTTGTAGATCTTCTTTGATCCAGATCTCCAGCCTAGCCTGCATCAACAAAGCCACGAATATCCAACACTCTGTCCAATCCTAGTCTTCCTTGGTAGCACAAACCATAATCACTAGTGCCACGCAAATACCTGAAAACCCACTTCACTGTTGTCTAGTGCTCCTTCCCTAGTTTTGACATAAACATGCTCAATAATCCCACTGCATGTGCAATGTCTGGTCTAGTACATACCATCGCATACATCAGGCTACCGACTGCACTTGCATATGGAACACGGGACATGTCCTCTTCCTCTTCTTGTGCCTTGGGACACTATTCAATAGATAACTTTACACCAAAAGGAATAGGAACCTTCACCGGTCTACTATACTGCATATTAAACCTCTACAATATTGTCTCGACATACTTCCTTTGGTTTAACCAGAGCTTCCTCTTTGTCCGATCTCTTTTAATTTCCATGCCCAAAATATAGTTTGCAGCACCAAGATATTTCATGTCGAATTTGGAGGACAAATGGGTCTTCAAATCCTAGATAATTTCTTTGTCATTTCCAACGAACAACATATCATCCACATACAAGACCAAATAAATAACACGGTCAAGAATTAATTTTAAAATACACATAGTGATCTGCTTTACTTCTGGTGAAGCCAAGTCCCCGTATAAATGTATCAAATTTCTGATACCATATCCTTGGTGACTATTTTAACCCATACAGAGACTTATTTAACTTGCATACCAGTTCTTTCTTACCCTTCACCGCAAAACCTTTAGGTTGCTTCATGTAGATCTCCTCTTCTAGATCCCCGTGAAGAAATGTTGTCTTCACATCCATCTGTTCTACCTCAAAATCAAAAGCAGTAGCAACAAATAAAATTAATCTAATAGAAGTTACCTTGGCAACAGGAGAAAAAATATCACCAAAATCAATTCCTGGCACCTAGGAATAACCTTTTGCTACCAACCTAGCTTTGTATTTCTCCACCTCTCCTTCTGCATTTGTCTTCTTCTTGAACACCCATTTGTTGCCAATGGGTTTCCTTCCAGCCGGCAACTCCACCAGATCCCAGGCCTCGTTTTTGTGAAAATATGCCATTTCATCAACCATGGCTCTTTCCAGAGTTTTCCATCCTCTGAATCTACTGCTTCCTTCACAGTTCTGGGATCATCATCAGTAATAGATAAAGAAAAATTTGAATAGAAAGTATATGTACTATACCTTTCTGGGTGCCTTCTTTCTCAAACTGATCTTCTCACACTTGGAGTTTGTGGCTCTTCATCTTCTGATTCCTCCTTTGTCGTCGAGTCTGATTCTTCCTCCTTTAGCTCAAACTCTATCTTCTCAGGTTCCTTCGGTTGGACTTCATGTTTAATAACATCTTTCACCTCTCTTAAAACCACATCTCGGCTATACACAACCTTCCTTGTTACCGGGTTCCAAATCTTATAACCCTTTAAACCATCCTTATACCCAATATAGATGCACATTTTAGATTTACTATCCAACTTGGTTATTTTATCCTTTGGAACATGTACATATGCATCAAGTCCAAATACCCTCAGATGTGAAAGAGAAGGTTTCTTACCAGTCCATACCTCTTGTGGAGTCTTATCTTCCAATGCTGATGAAGGTGATCTGTTGACTAGGTAACATGTAGTCTCCACCGCCTCTAATCAGAATTCTTGTCCTAACCTGGCACCACTTAGCATGCTTCTTGCCCTTTCCATCAACGTCTTGTTCATTCTTTCTGCAACTCCATTTTGTTGAGGTGTATATGGAGTAGTCTTCTACTGTGCTATACTACACATCTTATAGAATTCTTCAAATTCCTTACTACAAAACTCTCCACCATTACCTGTCCTCAACACCTTTATCTTCTTCTCTGTCTGGTTTTCCACTAAAGCCTTAAATTCTTTAAACATGTCAAAGACTTCAGATTTCTTCTTAAGGAAATATATCCATGTATTCCTTGAGAAGTCATCTATAAAAGATACATAGTACACAGACTTACCCAGTGATGGAACCTTCACAGGTCCAAACACATCACTGTGCACAAGCTCTAATATATGTTTTGCCCTCTTACCACCAGAGGGGAAACTCACCCGATTCTACTTCCCATATACACAATTTTCATAGAAATCAAAATATAGAGAGCTATTACTCATACCTTCTACCATACCTTTACCATGAAGTATTTTAAGACCCTTCTCTCCAATATTTCCAAGCCTTTGATGCCACAACATGCTCTTCTCTCCAGAGACCACTAGATTTTTTGTTCCACTTTCAGGAACCACATAACTATTGCACCCATCAATAACAGTGCTACCTTGCAACTTGTACAAAGTTCCGATCCGAACTCCCGCATCAATACCAGTGCTCCCCAAACCATTTTGCAGGTATCCTTCTCAAACACTGGTTTTACACTTGCATCATCCAGCTTGCTTACGGAAATCAGATTTTTGGCCAATGCAGGAATATGTAGAACACCCAAAAGTGTTCTAACCCTTCCACCTTGCAACTTCAACTTTACTTTTCCGCGACCAATGATTTTAGCCTTCCTGTCATCCCCCAAGAAGATATCACCACCATCATATTTCTCATACTCGCAGAACCACTCTCTATGGGGAGTGAAGTGAAAGGATGCACCTAAGTCAATCAAACATGCCACATGATATACATGTGTACTTGAAGAAGCCAAGTAAACATCCCCACCTTCATTTGAGGTGGTTTTCGCCTCTACAGAAGGAGCATCATCAGATCCCTTTCCTTTTTCAGGAGCTTTAGATTTACAATCCCTTTTGTAGTGCCCTTCCTTTCTGCATTTCCAACACACCACCTTTACAGGTTTTCCTGGAGATTTAGATCTCCCACTCGATGACTTATTTTTGTTTCTGTTCTGGAACTGTCCTCGTACAGACAAGGCATCACCATCTTGGGTCTCCATATTTTTCCGTCTCATCTCCTCTGTCAGCAAGGATGAGACTATTTTATCAAACTGTAAGGCAGTTGCATTACTACCTATTGCAATAACGAGACTATCCCACAAATCTGGTAGAGAACACAACAAACTGATGCACTTATCTTCATCTGAAATTTTAATATCAACATATAATAACTAACTTACCACAATATTAAATGCGTTCAGATGTTCTGTCACCGAGTCTCCATCTTTCATCCTCAGGTTATACAGCTTTTTCGTTAGGAACAGTTTATTCACAGAGACTTAGACTGGTGCAAAGTCCCTAACTTGTCCCACAAAGCCTTCACTGTAGTTTCCCCTAATACATTCAGCAATACTGAATCTGAGACAGACAATCATATTGTGCTCTTTGCCTTTTAATCCAACTTCTTCCATTCTTCATCGGACACTCCCGTTGGTTTAGTAACTGGATCTACCACGATCCACTGATCTTTATCCACCAACAGATCCTCCATCTTGAGTTTCCATATTAAATTTCTAGATATTTATCTTTCCACTGCTCGCCATCTTCTTTTACCACCAAAATCGATCCCGTAGATCTCCCACTGAACAGGGTCTACCATAGGCCCGAGCGAAACCCCTCAGCAGCAAAGGCGTCCCCTTAAAGCCAAAACAGCTCCGATACCAAATGTAGGTTTTAACCCCGTATAGAAATTACCTGCATACGAATTCTAAAACACAGAAAATAAACAATGCGAGAGCATAACACATAAAACACATATACACAAAGATTTTCCTCTGTATCCCAAAACTGGGACTACCAGCTTGATTTTTCATATGTTCTTTTCAATGTTGCAATACATATTTATACATGCTGAAGCATCCAATACCATGGATCGAAAACCATCACGTCCAAAACCATGGACCAAAAACCATCGCATCCAAAACCATGTGCAAAAAATCATGCACAAAACCATAGGTAGGTCTGCCCAACCTAATATAGGGTCCAAAAACAAAATTTTTCGGGGCGCTGCCCTGGACCCCATAGAGTGGGGTTACCTACACCCCTCAAACCCCCTGTGTCCCCCACCCCCTCGCTACGCAATCAGCGCAATGAAGGGGGGGCTCTGCCCCCCTTCTAACCCCCCAGTTAACTATGTGGGCTAGTTGTGGAAAGAATATAGCACAACCCAACAGGTAGAACATATTGTAATAAAAATAATGATCAATCATTATTTTTTCCCAAATTAGTAGAAAAAAAACACTAATTAACAAGATGTTTCACCAATGTATAATATATATATATACACCAAAATAATTACCTAAATGAACTTATGCCAATCATGACTTTTTACCCCACCTAATTCACCTTTCTTTATTAGGATATCTTTTATGTTGGAAGAAAATCCAGTTGGAAATTTAATTTTTTCAATAACGTCTTTAACATGCTTCCTTTGTTTCTCTGTCAATAACCGTGGAAGGTTGCTTATATTTTGGCCATTTTCCATCACTATTTGAATGAATCACACTTTGCAATGCATGGTTTGCCTCCTTAATGTCATTACAAATCTTGTCAAAGTTTTATTTATCTCTCATTCCATCTAAGATTCCCCATAAGGTATATGTTACATTCTTCACGATGTGCATTGTATCAAACAAATGAACAATTTCTAGGTGCTCATAGTAGGGGAGTCTATTGAATTTCTCAGGATAACTTTTCATTCCTTGTGGAAGTGCTATGTCATTAATGCCTTCACGACCTACAATGTGAATCACAGTTAAAGATATTATAACAAAAATATAACATGTCAATTAGTAGAGTGAAGAAAATGGCATAAAAAGATAAAATAATACAAACATATCATTTATATTGATACATAGACAATTCAATCCATTCCTTGAAAGACTCTATTATATTGCAACGTCCATGCTTGAGGTGTCATTCTCTGTAATATTAATCCAGTCTCTTTTTTCCCATTGAAAATATATTTTTTAATACTTTGGTACCTATGGTTCTTAGAAAGGAAGTGCCTATACTCATCAAACACCTCCTTTCCTAAGCTTCTTGAATGACGAGATTTCATCTTAGGACCACAAACTGGACAAGAAAATTTACCCTTTGTTTGAAGACTTGCAAGAAATGGAATAATTTTTATATCAATTATTTTAAGTATGTACAATGAAGGTCGAACTATTTAAAAAACATACTTGAAATGAACTTCATAAAATTAAACACTATTAAAGTGCAGGGTAACGTTATAACATACCACAAAAATGTGTTAGCCCTAGGGCATCATGAATTGTCCATACAAGCATTGCATGGAATTCAAATTCCCTTTGTGCAACTATTGGTATAGAGATATCATACATAGTGACATTGTTCCATAACTCCACTAACTCATCGATAAGAGGCTCGATATATACATTCATATATTTGACCTGGTACTTACCTAATTGATTGAATATACAATACATAATTACTACATATATGAGTAAATAAAAAAATCTATAAGACATAATTGAACATATATGAGTAAATTAACAAAAAAAAATAGGACATGATTATGAAACAAACAAGACAAATGAGACGTTATTGTGCTAAATTTTTTTTATTCTAAGCAAATTAATACCTGGAACAATCATTGTCAACATTTTGTGGTCCCTCTTTATTGACTTCCATGAAGGAATGTTATTGTTGATAACAAAAACGGGTCAAGCCGAGTAAGTAGATTTGGCCTCTCCAAATGGAATGACATAGTTAGTTGCTAATGAAATCCTAAGATTACGAGGTTTTCTTTTAAACTCTGGTTGCTTTTCCTCTATATTCCTAAATTCATATCCATCTGTAGGAATTTGAAAAGCACCATCTTCGCTTCTATTCCTTGCATGGTAATCCATAATTTTTGCTATGCTTTTGCGTGAAAACAATTGTCGCACACGTGGAATTATGGGAATATAATGAAGAACCTTGTGAGGCACTTTTTTTGTTAATTTATCGATTTGATATCTACTCTCATCACATTTTGGGCATTTGTCTTTCAACGCATGTTCTTTAGAATAGATAATATCATCATTAGGGAATGCATGAATAACTTGATACTCTATTCCACTATTCACAACAACATGTAAATATCGGTATTTACAAGGTAAAACATTTGACGATGGTAATAAAAATTCACCTAATAATCTACAACATAAAAAAATAGTATTGATTAATGTACTAAACAATATTAATCATACATATTGCATCCAAATGTTACAAATTAATGAAATGATGCAGATGAACGTACTAACATTAAAAACAACGGAAAAAATAATTGCTTTATCATGTATATAATACTAAATGTCACAAAATATATTACATACCTTAAGAGATGTGTCACACATGTGTTTGACAAACTATTCACCACATTTAAGTTGACCAGAAACAACACAATAGAGAGAAGAAATGTTTTTGAGTCTTCATAAAGAGGTTTAGTTGCCATCTCAAGTACAAGTAATCAAAATCACGGTCATCATACTAGTTGTCATCATCATCCATTCCAACATTATTAAATGTCTTCTAGATCAATCTATTTGTCCCATCTTCTTCAACTATGTTATCAACATCATTATCTTCTTCCATAGGATCATTAGCTTAATCCTCAATATTAATATCTCCGTGTTCTTGAACAGACGCTTGTACTACAACCACCTCTTCCTTGTCGATCAATGCCCTAGGGGGCCGATACTATACAATGAAAATAAATAAATTAATATTAGTATATATAGCTAATATTGAAATGTCGATATAGAAATAGTTTACAAATATAATATATAAGGAAAATGAAGGCAACAAAGACAAAGAGAAAGACGACTAATTAAGTGAGACCAAGAAACAAAGACAACAAATCAATGACGATGATTGTGCAATTTATCAAGGTATTTAAGAATATGTTGAAATTTTTTAAGAAAGATGTTATTTCTTGACATGTAGGTTGAAGTGAGAGACTTTCTGAGAAATATAGTCACGACCATAATAAAAAAACATATTGATCTTATTTTGCATTCATCATCATAATTTCATACTCTTTATTAATGTCATATTTTGCATAATATACTTTAAAAACTTATTAATAATGCTCCATAAAAACCCATGACTAACCTCTAAATCCTCTAGGTCTATATTAACCCCTTAACACCTTAACCCCATTCCCCAAGCCCTTAAAACACTAACCCCTAATCCTTTAACCCCTAAGCCCTAAACTCTTAAACATTAATAACCCCTTATCCATAATCCCACAAAGTAATTAACCCCTAATTCGAACTAACCCCTTAATTGACCCAAATAATATTTCTAGTCCACATCAAAATGACAACATAGTTCAAACACCTCCCAAAAGAATATTATAAAATACATTTACAATAGAAATAGAATACAATTTACAATACAAAGACATACAATCTGAATACAATATACATATACAAATTTACAAAAATAATCTATAATAAAAAGACATATAATAAATAACTTGCGAATGGATGATATTCATGTCCACTTTTAGCATGTCCATAGTCTCTACAATGTTTTTAAACTGATTTTATTAGAATTCTCCATGACCTCAAGCCTTTGCAATTTCTACAAGGGCAATAACATTTTCCATCCTCACTAGAAGCCTTTGATGTCGATCCCTACACATATCCTTGGTCTCCTTGAAGAATGTTATGTGAAATTTTTTGTCACCAAACTTTTAGTGATGATTTTGTTCAAATATTAACCTCAAAATAAGCCTACAACCTTTCAAAACAATCACAACTAATATATATAGAACCTATGTCAAAGGTATATGATATCTCTCTCTATATGGTATATATATATATATTGGTGAGCACCAGTATTGCAGCAAGAATGCTGCAACTCCTAGGCTGCCAACTTTACTTTTATCAACCCGGTAGTTCGTAACAAACTTGGAAGCGTCGGTGTTGTATGCACAAGTACTAGTTCTCACTGGATGTTGTCACTTGGTTAGCCGACGCAGGATCACTAGGAGCTCAAGCCAACTTCCATATATTTCAGAAGAAGCTCTATGTGTGATGAAAGGAAAAAAAAGATTACTCTACAGATGCTATTCTAACTGCAGAAAGGAGAAAGACTGGAATGTAAAGCAAAACCTAGTAAAGCCTAATTAACAAGCCAAGTCTAATTCTGCCAAAAACACTATGAAAACCATGAAAGAAATGCCATTACCTACTCAAGGAAGTAAACAACATATAACCATGCTATTTCTGGAAGTAAATAAGCAGAAAAACATATTTTTGGATTTTTATGTGTTTTTATGTGAATTTAATCATGCATCTAATTTATTGTGTGTGAGTGTGGTAGCGAACAGGTGGCGTTAGAGGGCGGTTTTGGAGCTTGGGAGGATGTAGGATGGTGTGGATGGGTCCTAGGAGGTCTTAGGTGGCCTTCTGAAGGCTTTTCCCACACTCGGCCTTCAAAAGAAAGCCTACAGGAAAAACTACAGGAGGACACAGGGAAACTACAGGAGGAAAACAGGAAAACTACAAGAGGCCTACAGGAGGAGGCTGAGAGCAATTTTCGCTGCTTTGAGGGTGTGAGAGTGGGTGGAAAAGGTGGATGAAGGTTGGGATGAGGTGTTAGGGCACCTAAGGTCTACCATGAACCACCAGGAGAGAGAAAGATGATTGGGTTTGCTCAAGGAGAGGAAGAAGTTCTATGGAAAATAAAGGAAACTAGGGCAGAATTGAGGTGAGGTTTGGGAGACCTATAGGGCATGGATCAGATGGAGGGTGTGATTTCTGGTAAGTTGGGTTACTGCTGGAAGAGATCTACTGCATAAAAAATGACAGTCAACCAAGAAAATCAAGCAACAAAGGAAATGAGTGCATCCTAGGAAAAACAGAGTTTTGCATAAAAATGGTTTAAACTATGATGTATGAAAGGAAATGTTGAGAAATGCTGCAAGAAAGGAAAGCATGAAAGAGGACTATTGCAAATCATGAAGTGAACATGATAAAGGAGATCTAAAGCAAAGCAAAACCGGACTATCAATCTACTAGAGAGCTGCAAACACTAGAAGTTCTATGAATGAGGAAAATCTGTGTTTTTGGGGCAGCAAGAGAGTCTTTGCCTCAAATCATGGTCCCAGAGGGAGGAAGGGAGGCCAAGGAACTATTGCTAGCCTTTTGAATCTTTTCTGGTCACTGCTTAACCTGCTACAGAAAGCACCAATGGAAGCAAACTACTAAATCATCAAAATCAACCTATTCTTAACCATAAGGAAAATACATCTAACAGCAAATTAATCTACAAACTGAAGTAAAGCATACAAATACAAGTAAAGAGAAGCTTGGCTGATTGGATTGGGCCCTAACCCAAGACCGTTTTCCCTCTGAGGTAACTCAGTGCTAGCTCAAAAAGGATTCCATCTTCATTATCAAAAAAATAGCAAGATTACATGAAACTGACACAAAAATAATAAGCTTGAAATTTGAGCAGAGTTTACACAAGCAAAAAAAAATCCGACCCTAGTGAGGCCTAGGCCTCTCTACTTATACATATGAAGCTACCAACAACTTCCTTAAAATCAGGGAGGCTTGGCTCCCAAAACTCGAGATAACTCTCAATCATCTTCCACTTGCTCGACTGCCTTCTAGTGCATGATTTGGCTGCTTGTACTCCGAGCTAAATGAAGGGGAATTCGAAGTGAGGAGTAATAAATGAGGGGGATTCCCTCCTATAAGTCCTCTCCTCTGTCTACTTTGAGTTATTTCTACAGTTTGGCCACTAGATCCTTGACTTTGACCTCGAAATCCATCAATAATCTGCATTAAATACATGTTAGACCACATGGCATAATAACTAACTCAACTCACCCTATAAGCATAAATATAATTAGAAAATCATACAATAAGCTAAGAGAATGGTTGATTTGACTAGGTTAGGAGGTAAAATGAGCCCATATAATTACCCATTTATGAGGCTCATCATCACCCCCCTACTGAAGGTGTTGCTCATCCTCTGAGCAACCTAGTCAATCTCTTCATCTTTTATGGCCCTGGTGGCCTCCCTAGCATTCCAAGCTTCTGATGTGGTCTGCTCATGTTCTCCATAAAATCATGTGTTCTGTCTATGTCCTTCCACTGATCCTTCTCTTCTTCTTCTCTTCTGCCTTCTAGCATTCCTACTACGAGTGGAGGATTCATTTTGAGGCCAATCTAGTTGACCTTCAGCCTTTGCATGGAGTTCTTGTACATTGGAACCCTTTTCAATGCCTCCCTCAACCTCATTGGGGAATGGTATTCTCTGATCTGCAAGATGTGGGGTAGGGTGTTCCATCTTCTCATGCATGCACAGAGT
Organism: Pinus tabuliformis; assembly: GCA_031772625.1. Taxonomy (NCBI): domain Eukaryota; kingdom Viridiplantae; phylum Streptophyta; class Pinopsida; order Pinales; family Pinaceae; genus Pinus; species Pinus tabuliformis. The sequence goes on along the minus strand of CM062805.1, from coordinate 969,881,834 downwards.
CATCCCCCATTAGCCTTTGCATATCTTCAAAGTGTGCAATGGCTTGTGCCTGATTGGATAGATATTTAGGGGCAATCTGAGGGTCATTGGCAAGCAGGTTGTGTGTGCTGATGAGTGCCATAGGATCTGATGGCTCAACTCTTATCATTAATGGTTCATTCTGCTCTTTTATCAACAATCTTTTCATTTCTGCTGCCCTCAATTCTTCATGGTTCATCCATGAGGCCATGGCCATTAATTGCAGATCCCCTAGCTTGGCATTGGGGTCCCACACATTCATGTCTGTGAGGGCCATGTTGTGTAGGTAGAACTCTGCCATCTTTGCTTTATCCTCTAAGGTGCTTTGGTCACACAAATCCATGAACTGCTTGTAGTCATGGAAAGGCATGGTGCCTCTTTGTGCTAAAGTTTTTATTTGGAATTGGATCCATTGATCCTTCAGATAGAGGCCATAAGACTTGGTTGGTGTTCTACATTGTAATGCTTCCATGGATAAGCTAGCCATGTATGCCAAATGAGTCTCTTTCTCCTGCATCTGCCTCCTTAGTATTTCATTCTCATTCTCAAGATGGCTTCTTGTGATGGCTTCTCTATCTCTGAGAGCACTCAATTCTCTGCCCATTTCACTGAGTTTAGTTTCCATGTGGCCAATATCCTCAACTCCTTTGGACTTGGCTATCTGCATCCACCTATGTGTTCTCACTCTCTCTTTCTCTAATTCGAAAAATAGTGGAATTGCAAATTTCTGTGGGATTATCTTACCTCCCTCAAGTAGATTGTAATAGGAGGCAAGACTAGGCTGGGGGTCAGGTTCTTGTAGCTCTTGTGCTTCCTCTTTCATCTCTGGTTGTCCTCCTACCTTTTTCTCAAGCTTTTGGGTCTCCTGTAGTTGGGACAGTGTCTCCTATAGGACTGTTGCAACTTCCTATAGGTCTAGTTTGGGGTCCTGTAGAATTGCCTTTCCCTTCCATGTAGAAGATCTTGGAGTCCCCCTTTCATAGGTTATAGGTGTCTTGGAAGGAGATTCTTTCACCTTGGCAGATGGTGAATCTTCAATGGTAATGGGAATCTTTGAGGAGGGTTGAGGTTTGCTTGTTTTAATTCTTGTACTCTTCCTTGCCCTAAAATACATGGAGGTTTTTCTTTTCCTCTTTTGCTTTGGCTTGACTGGTGTACTGAGGGTAGTGAGGGAAGCTGTTGCTTCTCTTTCCAAAGTTTCAGGGGACTCTTCTCCTTGCTCTCTCTCTGCCTCCTTTTCTCCCTCTTCTGTCTCTTTTTATGTTTCTTCAAATTTTCCCTCCTCTATTTCTTTTCTTTCCTCCTTCCTTTCTTACTCTGCTATGTCACCACTGGTTTCATCTTCTCCTCCTTTTTGTTCTTCCTCCTCACTGATAGTGGGACTAACATCATAGGTTAATGCCTTTATGTCATATTCAGCTACCATATTTTAGAAAACTTCCCATTCTATAGGGAGTGTAAGTGTATGGAGGGCTTATTCTACTAGGATTTTGATTAGGCCATGGTGAGCTAGCTGCTATGAATTTCCTGCTTGTACCTTGGTGCTAGAATCAATGAGGGACTGAAGGAGAAAGTAATGGATACTAAGCTTTTGAGGTGCTAGGGTATCCATACCATATCTCAAGTCATGGAGGATTCTGAAATGATATCCATAAACAATGTTGTGCCTCCCCTCACAAGAAATGTATTTGATTATTTGGTAGCTAACCTCATCCTAGGGATATGGTATACTAGCCCTCCTAATTCCATTTTTGTCTTCAACAGGTGTTTCATTATCTTGGAAAAATTTCTTCTTGGCAGCCTGGCCAATTGGTTTCTCATCTTTACTCCAAGGCAACTAAAGAGGAAGGGTAGTGACCCTATTGATGAATTCAGGGGTTATTTCAATGGAGAGGCCTCTAATGGTTACAGTAGCATGAGTTCTTGTGTGAGGGACCAGAGAGAGAGAAAATTCTTGGGCAATTTCATCATCAAACCCTCTAAATTTCTCAAAGAAATTCATCCAGTTTTCCCTTGTGAATATGTCCACCACTTGAGGATGTGCATGGAGCCTAGTGGAGTTAGTGGGCTCCTTTCTCATAAACCCCCCTGTCATACTACCTGTACTTCTTTGGAAAACCAAATATGGAGGTGGAGACAACGAATTCCTAGTGAAATAGAAAAACAGAGGAGACTGTGTTTTTTTTTTAAAAACAGAAATTCTTTTTATGTATTTCTACCCTCCTAAAGACTTATTTCATCCTCAAATTGAGACTAATTCTTTCTCATTTCAATATTCAACAAAGGGAATTCATGAACCCTACCTCTTTAGACTGAAATTCGTGCCAAAAATCGTGTTTTCTCCCTTCAAAATGACTCACTGCCCCTCCTGTAGAAGCCCATTGTCCCTCTTGTAGATTTTTAGTAGGTGCTCCTGTAGATTCCCTGTAGGTGCTCTTGTAGAAAATGCCGAGAACAAGAATATGGAGGAAATTGATGGAGGATGGTGGTTACGAGGCTGTGGAGGCATAAGAAGACTTCTCTGTGGCTGAGTTACGAGGAGGAAATGAAGAAAAGGTGGTGAGAATGTGCGGGGAGGAGTGCTCATTACCCTTTATGGATATTTTCGGTTATGAGTGCTGAGTTGGCAAGGTGTACGTTGCCCGAATTAGAACCATTGGTCCCCACCTTCTTGGTCATCATGGCCCCTCATCATAATCATCCCTCATTATTGCATCGGAGTTAACTCTTCCTCCCACTACCTGTCCTTGGCATCTTATGCTTGAGTTGACTGTGTGCACGTGTGGGTGACATCTCGGTGAAGTGGAGTCAACTACATGAAGGTGGCCAAGTTAACTGGCCACCTTTCGATTTCAACCATCTCGTTGCCTTCGTATGATTTCTAATTACACAAATGCAAATAGAGGAGTGATTTAGTTACTTACCTGTGATCCAAGTGTATTTGCTGTGAGGTGTTGTGGCTTTCTCTGCTGCATGCCTTCATTTTCCTTCATGCATGTTGTCTCTACTTGTTGATGTGTGTGTTGTGCTTTTGCAGGTTCCTCCCTTGCTGGAGCTGAGCTGCATGTGCCTTTTCAACCTGCAGATGTGCACTCTTTTGCTGTTGGTGCTAGACTTCTATGGGATCAGCTGCTACAAGAATTCTTACAGGAGCTCCTGTAGCTGCTTCTCCCCTTGAAACTTCAGCTTTTTCCTGTGTTTGGAGCTCGAGAATGATGCCAAAGGTGTAGATAAAGATGGATGGATAGTAAGTAAGCTTCAGGTAAGGTTAATGGTGCCTTTTCCTCTTTTTTTATTTTTATTTTTAAACTGAAAAACTGTTTTTCTATGTTTTTTCTTAGACAGGAAAAAAATAATGATGCTTGGAGTGTGATGCAAGCTTGGAAATGATGGCAAGGAGGCTTGAAGATGGTAAGAGGGATTATAGGTTCCTCATGAAGCTATTCTTGTCCCTCAAACTGCCTCCTGTAGACACTTTTGGCTCTCTGTAATTCCTACAGGAGCCTCCTGTAGAAAACACAGAGCCTCCTATAGAAAACACAGTTTTGAAAGAAAAGGTACAGTGGGGTGAAAGAGATGCCAAAAATGATGGAGGAAGGTGTGGAGGAGATGAGATGGATGCTGGTGTGAATGTAAGGGTCCCCTTGGCACCTTCTTCTGCTCCCTGTAGTCCTCCTGCAAACCTATAATGCAATAAAAATTCATTTTTTTCTTCTCTCTCTTTTTTTTTTTTGAAAACAACTAGGGCACCTTAGAGAGTTTTTCACCCTAATTTCCTGCCCTTGGCATCCCCAAGGGAGGTTTTCACCCAGGGATCTTATTCCTTCCCTTTTTTACCTTTTTCTCTTTTTCTCTGTGCCTCAGGAGAGGTTTTCAACCCAATGATGGGACCCAAGCGCCTCTTGGAGGTTTTCACTTGAGTCCTTATTTTTCCTTTTTCTTCAGTGAGTGGGTGAAGTGGGAGCTAGGACATGCTCCACTACCATCACTGTTTTATTTAAATCTTCAATAAACTCTCACTTGGAGAGGGGTTTCTTGTAGACTTTCAATCGACGTCCATTGACAAGCATCGGGATGGCTTCATCATCAATGGTTCTGATCAGAACTGAACCATTGTCATCGCATTTCTCCAGAGTGTGGGGTCACAACCATCTTGTCCTCAGCTTGCCTTTGAAATCCTTGTATCTTGAATCATAGAGTAGTGCCCAATCTCCTTCTTGGAATTGCTTCTCCCTGATATTTTTGTCATGCCATATCTTTCTCTGAAGCTGAACTACCTTTGTATGGAGAAGGGCTTGCAATCTGTATTCATCCAAACCATTGAGTTGAAGTAATCTCTCCTTCTGTGCATGGCTGAGGTCTAGGTCTAGCTGAGCTACCATCCTTAGGGTATTCAATTCAAACTCTATTGACAGCAAAGCCTTCTTCCCATAGACCAGTTCATAGGGTGTGAACCCGGTGGTGGTGTTCCATGTTGTGTTGTAGGCCCAAGTGGCGTCAACTAATTTGTCTGCCCAGTCTTTTCTGTTGCTACTCACTACCTTAGTTAGGATCCCTTCCAATGCTCTATTAGTGACTTCCACTTGCCCATTGGCTTGTGGATGGTAAGGGGTGGAAGTCCTATTCTTGATCTTATGATGTGTGAGCAAGTCTTAAATCAGGCTGGAAGTGAGGTGACTACCTTGGTCTGTGACCAACTCTCTCAGATACTCAAACTTGTAGAATATGTTTTCACTCAAAAACTCAACTACTTTTTCCTCTGTCGCTACTTTGATTGATTTTGTCTCTACGCACTTTGTCAGGTAGTCGTTGCACGCAATGATGTACTGCTTCTGCTTTGAAGGGGGGTTGATAGGCCCCACAAAGTCCATGCCCCACTTCTCAAATGGCTCAAAGGTCACCTGAGGTTGCATGGGAATTTCATCCCTTGGAGTGGGTTTCCCCATCCTCTGACACCAATCACAATGGCTCGTGTATCTCCTCACATCCTGATGAAGAGTGGGCCAGTAGTAGCCTGCTTGCAATATCTTGAAGGTGGTTCTTTTTGCTGTAAAATGACCTCCACAAGGCCCGTCATGACAGGTCAGGAGGATGTAAAATACTTCCTCCTCCCTTACACATCTTCTCAAGATCTGATCTGGGCCAAGTTTGAAGAGACTGCCTCCAATCCAGGTGAAAGGGGCACTTTTCCTTACTATCTTGCTCTTCTCTTTTGAGGATAGGTGTGGTGGGAACTGTGCTGAAACCAAGTAGTTTGCTATATCAGCAAACCATGGAGAGAGTACTGATATAGAAAATAGGTGTTCATCTGGCATTTGGTCATCCACCATTCCTTCTTCACCTGCAGGCAAATTTACTCTAGACAAAAAGTCAGCAACAACATTTTCTTTACCAGGCTTATCAATAATGGTCAGATCAAACTGTTGCAGTAAAAGAAACCATCTAATAATGCGAGCATTTACATATGGTTTGTTGATTAAATATCTAATTGTAGCATGATCAGTGTGCACAAAGGTTTGATAGCCTATGATATAATGTTTGAATTTGTTCAAGGAATGCACGACAACTAGGAGTTCCTTCTCGATCACTGTATAGTTTAGCTCTGCCTTTGAAAAGTTTTTGCTTATAAAGTATATGGCATCAAGTAACTTTCCATCAATTTGTCCTAAGGCTACTCCTATCACTTTGTTCGAGGCATTTGTGTGAATGTGAAAGGGTAGGGCCTAGTTTGGGCCTCTGAGAATTGGAGCAATCACTAGCTTCCTCTTCAAGGTATCTAGGGCTTCTTGACAGTTTTCTGACCATATGAACTCAACATCTTTATCTAGGAGGCCAAACAAAGGAGAGGCTATCTTGCTGAAGTCTTTAATGAATATCCTGTAATATCCAGCTAAGTCTAGGAAAATTCTGACATCTCTCACCTTTTGAGGAGGTGGGACCCTTTGGATGATGGCAATTTTGTTTGGGTCCACCTACAGTCCTTGTTGAGATATTGCATGACCTAGCACAGTCCCTTCAATCATAAAAAATTCACATTTTTATGAACTGAGGGACAGGTTCATCTCAATACACTTATCCAGAACTTTTCCTAGGTTAGATAAGGCTTCCTGAAAGTCCAAGCCATAAGGAGTAAAATCATCCATGTATATTTCTACTGCATCATGAACCAGTTCAGAAAATATACTCAATGCCGCTCTTTGGAAAGTGGCTGGAGCATTGCACAAACCAAAAGGAAGGACCCGGTATGCAAAGGTACCCCAAGGACAAGTGAAAGTGGTCTTACCTTGGTCTTCCGTTTTGATTTGAATCTGATTGTACCCGCTAAACCCATCTAGGAAAGAGAAAAACTTTTTCCCTGTCAGACTGTCTAACACTTGATCTATGAAAGGTAAAGGAAAATGGTCCTTTTTAGTGGCTTTGCTCAATTCCTGATAGTCGACATAGATTCTCCACTTACCATTTTTCTTTGGCACTAGAACCAAAGGAGAGACCCATTCACAATCAGAGATGGGATAAATGAATCCTGCAGCAAGCAATTTCTGCAGTTCTTCCTTAACAATATCTTTAAGTGCTAGATTCATCCTCCTTTGAGGCTGCCTGATTGGTTTGCAATCTTCCTTGATGTATATATGATGAGTACATACTGAAGGGTGCACTCCCTTCATCTCCTTATAACTCCAGGCTAAGGTATCTAGATGTTTTCTCAGTAGGCTACATAGCTCCTTCTCCTGGGAAGTAGATAAGGATGGACTGATTTTCAATGTTATTTCTGGGTCGAACTCTATATTTTTGACATGGAGAGAAGTAGGTTCGTCCACACAGAGATCAATTGAGGGGTTGTTTTGGGTTTCTCTTACTATGTCTTCTAATGGTGATACACTGGGAGGTGGATTTTGAATCAAATTTTCAATCATATCATCCTCATCTTGCAGTTTCCCCCCATGGTGATTTCTAATGCACACAGTGGTGCCGAATAAACTTCATCCTCATCCTCCTCCTCCAACTAGAGAGGTAGATCATGTTCTAGCAAGGGTTGGGCAGGAGGATATAGGGTTAATTGCTTGGACATGTGCCCGTTCTTTATGGTCATGTTCCTAGCTCGACAGCTGATGTAGGCATCGGCTGTAGCCAACCAGGGTCTTCCCAGGATGAGAGGATACCCAGTGAGCTTTGCCTTTGGCTGGAGAACTAAGAAATCAACAGGGTACTCCCAAGAATCAATGGAGACCATCACATCTTCCACAATCCCCTCAGGGGTCACTATGGAGCGGTTTGCTAGCTACAGCACTGTCGTGGTCTTTCTCAAGGAGCCTTGGAGGTTAAGTTTGAGCATTATGTCCTTTGTCATCACATTAATGGCAGCTCTCAGATAAATCAAGGTATTTGGGACCATCGTGCCATTGATGTGGACATCAACTACTGGGCTTCCAGGATCCAGATATTTTGGACAAATTATCTGCCCGAACATCAGGTCAGACAGTTGTCCTATGACATTGATGGTTGGGGCATCTCTCTTGTGCCTTCCTGGATGCCTAAAGCACTTCTCTTTGATCAACCTGTTGTAGATAGGCACGTCTTTTATGGCTTGGAGAAGTTGTATCTTCACACATAAGTGTTTCAATTCTCCTAGGAGTTCAGTCTCTTCTGGGGTAGGTTGGATTGTCATGGATAGTCTCTCAGGAAAGGGTGGATCTGCTTTAGGTTCGCTTTCCTTTTTATCTTCTTCAACCTCCCTAGGTGGAGGCTGGCTATCTGGGAGAACTTTCCCAGATCGCAAGTTAATTTCTTGAATCTCCACAGCATAAGTTGGGCATGATGGTTCCCCACTATACACTTGTTGAGCCTGTCTATTGTTCAGGTTCGAATTTGGCTGGGCAGGCATTTGGGGTTGCCTTGGTGGAGCAGAAGGTAACGGTTGTGGTTGGGTAGGTGGTGGAGGTAGAAGAGCGGGAAGAGAGTTGTATTAGGGCCTCCACCCATGATGAGATGCATTCCACTGAGGTTGCGGCTGAGCATAGGATTGAAATGAATGGGTGGCTGGTTGGGCATGATATTGAGATGTGAAGGACCAAGGATGAGGCGTGGACCAGGAAGGATGAGCAGGGGGACCCCAAGAAGGTATGGAGGGGACTTGGTTGGGGTTGTAGTATGCCTGAGATGTCCCTGGCATCCCCTGTTGGTATGGTCTAGGTCCATGCGGCCTCCTTTAGTTTATGTAATAGATCTGTTCAGTGACTCCTTCGGCCCCTTGGTATACAGCTTTAAGTCCGGGCAAGGAAGGGAACTTATTTGTAGAATGATTTTCTTCATAGACTGAACAAACCTCTATAGAGTTCAATGGGAATTCATTCCTGGGATGCCTCCTGGTGCATCTAGGACAAGAGATGGCCAAAGCCCTCTCTGCTTTCTCTTGTTTTCTTTCGATATGTAAGGTATCCATTTGCGTGGCAAGAGTCTGTAGCATCTCACTCTTGAAGTCTTCCATCATGTTTCCAATTTCACCTTTAATGGACAAATTGGAGGAAGAGGTACTAGCTATGGGTTGACTCCCCCTACGTTTCTTTCTGGCTACTCTGGAATGGTTTCTAAAAGTAGTCTTTATGTCCTCATAGGATAGTTGGTAGATGTCTCCCCCGGCCAGTAGATGGAGGGTGTCTAAAAGGTCTTCCCGAATTCCCCTGAGCAGGACCAACTTCAGAGACTCAGGGTCAAGTGTACACCCAGCCCTTTTGTAATTGAGTTGGAACCTCTCTTCATAGTCTTCCAGGGACTCATCACTTCCCATGGTCATTCGGAAGATTTCTTCTTTAGTATCTTTTGACCTACAATAGTCTCGATACTTGTTGTTAAAGGCCTGCTGCATCTGAGCCCAAGTTGTGATGCTATTGCTAGGTAATCCCATGAACCAGTGCAGTGTTGCGTCCTTGAGAGTAGAAGGGAATAGTTTCAACTTTTGCTCGTCTTCTACATAGTCATAAGTTTGACAGATGATAGAAAACTCGAACAAGAAGGTGTCAGGATCTTCTGTAGTCAGACCATGGAAGTGAGGTAGGGCTGAAGGGCTTATATTCTTCATTTTGGTGTCCCCATTGGTCTCCTGAATGGGGAAGGTACCCTCTATTCTCTCTCCATTTCCCCTAGCATTTTTGTTTTCAACCATTGGCTCCAGAGGAATGTTTTCTTCTTCTTCTTCCCCTATAGGTTCCTCAAATATGTCTAGCAGTTCACCTAAGGGTTCTTCTTGATTGCAGCCACCGAAGAAGAGAGAAGGTTGGCTGTGTGAAGCAGTGGGGGTGTTGGGCAAAAATTTTCCTGAGTTATCTCTATTCCTACGAGGCATGAAAGGAAATATTTTTGGTTGGTTTTTGTTTCTTTTTCCCCACACTGATAGTACCTATAGAAGCTGAAATTGTGATTGAACAAAAAAAATTGCAACTAGCTGAAATGAACTTGCTGAATGGAAATGTGCAGAATTGAAAAGGAAAGCAAGGAAATGCAGAACTGAAAGGAAAGAAATGACTAGTCTACTTTTGCTGAAATAAACTATTAGCAGAATGTTGCAATAGGAAATAGAAGAAAGCAGTAATCATAGAATACTCTGATGCTTCCCCGGCAATGGTGCTAAAAAGTGGTGAGCACCAGTATTGCAGCAAGAACGCTGCAACTCCTGGGCTGTCAACTTTACTTTTATCAACCCGGTAGTTCGTAACAAACTTGGAAGCATTGGTGTTGTATGTTCAAGTACTAGTTCTCGCTGAAGGTTGTCATTTGGTCAGTCGACGCAAGATCACTAGGAGCTCAAGCCAACTTCTATAGATTCCAGAGGAAGCTCTATGTGTGATGAAAGGAAAGAAATATTACTCTACAGATGCTATTCTAACTGCAGAAAGGAGAAAGACTGGAATGTAAAGCAAAACCTAGTAAAGCCTAATTAACAAGCCAATTCTACTTCTACCAAAAACACTATGAAAACCATGAAAGAAATGCCATTACCTACTCAAGGAAGTAAACAACATCTAACCATGCTATTTCTGGAAGTAAATAAGCAGAAAAACATATTTTTGGATTTTTATGTGAATTTAATCATGCATCTAATTTATTGTGTGTGAGTGTGGCAGCGAACAGGTGGCATTAGAGGGTGGTTTTGGAGCTTGGGAGGATGTAGGATGGTGTGGATGGGTCCTAGGAGGTCTTAGGTGGCCTTCTAAAGGCTTTTCCCACACTCGACCTTCAAAAGAAAGCCTATAGGAAAAAATACAGGAGGACACAGGGAAACTACAGGAGGAAAACAGGAAAACTATAGGAGGCCTACAAGAGGAGGCCGAGAGAAATTTTCGCTGCTTTGAGGGTGTGAGAATGGGTGGAAAAGGTGGATGAAGGTTGGGATGAGGTGTTAGGGCACCTAAGGTTTACCATGAACCACCAAGAGAGAGAAAGATGATCGGGTTTACTCAAGGAGAGGAAGAAGTTCTATGGAAAATAAAGGAAACTAGGGCAGAATTGAAGTGAGGTTTGGGAGACCTATAGGGCATGGATCAGATGGAGGGTGTGATTGTTGGTAAGCTGGCTTACTGCTGGAAGATATCTGCTGCATAGAAACTGACAGTCAACCAAGAAAATCAAGCAACAAAGGAAATTAGTGCATCCTAGGAAAAACAAGAGTTTTGCATAAAAATGGTTTAAACTATGATGTACGAAAAGAAATGTTGAGAAATGTTGCAAGAAAGGAAAGCATGAAAGAGGACTATTTCAAATCAAGAAGTGAACAAGATAAAAGTGATCTAAAGCAAAGCAAAACCGGACTATAAATCTACTAGAGAGTTACAAACACTAGAAGTCCTATGAATGAGGAAAATCTATGTTTTTGGGGCGGCAAGAGAGTCTTTGCCTCAAATCATGGTCCCAGAGGGAGGAAGAGAGGCCAAGGCACTATTTCTGGCCTTTTGAATCTTTTCTGATCACTTCTTAACCTGCTACAGAAAACACCAATGGAAGCAAACTACTAAATCATCAAAAGCAACCTATTCTTAACCATAAGGAAAATACATCTAAGAACAAATTAATCTACAAACTGAAGTAAAGTATACAAATACAATTAAAGAGAAGATTGGCTACTTGGATTGGGCCCTAACCCAAGACCTTCCGCCCTCTGAGGTAACTCAGTGCTAGCTCAAAAAGGATTCCATCTTCATTATCAAAAAATATCAAGATTACATGAAACTGTCACAAAAATAATAAGCTCGAAATTTGAGTAGAGTTTACACAAGAAAAAAAAAAATCTAACCCTAGTGAGGCCCTAGGCCTCTCTACTTATACATCTGAAGCTACTAGCAGCTTCCTTAAAATGAGGGAGGCTTGGCTCCCAAAACTCGATACAACTCTCAATCATCTTCCACTTTCTCGGCTGCCTTCTAGTGCATGATTCAGCTACTTGTACTCCGAGCTGAATGAAGGGGAATTCGAAGTGAGGAGTAATAAATGAGGAGGATTCCCTCCTATAAGTCCTCTCTTATGTCTACTTCGAGTTACTTCTGCAGTTTGGCCACTAGATCCTTGACTTCGACCTCGAAATCCATTAATAATCCGCATTAAATACATGTTAGACCACATGGCATAATAACTAACTCAACTCACCCTATAAGCATAAATATAATTAGAAAATCATACAATAAGCTAAGAGAATGGTTGATTTGACTACGTTAGGAGGTAAAATGAGCCCATATAATTACCCATTTATGAGGCTCATCATATATATATATATAGATAATAACTTTATATATATAATCATATAATATTATAGTAATATTAATAATATTATATTTAATTATAATATTTATGTTATATTTATTTTAATTAGTTAAATTGATCAACGTAAAGTAGTCCCATATTAGACATTGTCTGGGAAAAAGTACATCAATTGTAGAATTGAACATTGTGCAATGATTATTTGCCATTAGTCAGAAATTGGACAACACATTTTCATATTGGATATAGCGTTGGATATCCGACGATAGAAGAACACACGTCGGATATTCGAAGACAAGAGATATTATAGGAAATCGTCAGATAATCAATGGATAGTACAATCTATCAAATATTCGACCATTAAAGAACTCCCATTAAATATTTAACGGGCGTCGGGATTTTAACAAAAAAAAATACATTTAACTTCTAACACTTTTTTCGATTTTATTTGTTCCGTCAGATTTTGCCAGTGGAATTTCCACCCAAATGTAGTAGCGATTCTTCCTAATTTTCATGGCTTAAGAACTGAGGATCTAGAAACATTATTTTTTTGAGTTTGAAGTATTATGTAGGTCCTATAACTACTTACATTTTTTTTAACAAGATTGGCTATTGCGGTTTCTATTCCAAAAGAAAAAAGGAGCAAGCTCCCATTACAAAAGATTTTTTGGAGTATAGCTCGCTGATATAGGAAGAAAAGGGAGTGTAGTCCTGGGTTCCCCAAGCCTTACATCCAAAATTACCCAGATTTCCAACTACATTCTTCTTATAGAGCCTTACAAACTGATTGAGAAAATATTTACATTTACAAAACATATGAAAGCTTTAAAACAGTGCCAAAAATGCTGAAGTAGAATCTGATCAGAGATCATCTAAAACTAGTTGACTAAAGGTTCTTGCTGAGACCAGATCCTGCTACCCTGATAGTTAGAGTTCTCACTAGTTTGGTTGATGATAAGGCCCTTGAGATAGTTGAAAGAGTCCTCCATGTGTTGGCACTTGTCCTTGAGTGCTTCCATTTTAGAGTTCTGATCATTGAGTTGTTTTTTCAGGAGAGAATTCTCAGACTTGGACTGAATCCTATAGTCCTTAACTGTCTCACGAAGTTGATCAATCATGAATTTGTTTTCCCTGCAAACAACACATTTATCATTTTGGGAGGCTCTGTCTAATGGATTCATATCCATAGTTGTGTTGAGAGTAGCACGAACTCTTCTTGATGACAGAAGATTATACAATATTGTTGCAACAGAGGGGTGGAGGAGAGTGCAATGGAGGGGAGACCCAACGAGGAGAAGGAGGGAGTATGAAGATAGGGAGGAATAAAGGATTGCGTGCAGGTAGATGGAGCAGCTTGCAGGAAGATGGAGTTGTGCCCAGAAAGAAGATAGAGCGCATCAGGGGGGCTAAGAGACTTAGAATCACTAAGGGAGAAGGGGAGCAGGAGAACTAGTTCGCAGCAAAGGAGAGGAAAAGATAACCAAAAAACACAAAACGAATGAGGCGAGAGGATAAATGCAGAGGGAGGTGAGAGCACAAGGCAAAAAGGAAAGAATGGGCCACGACAGGAGATGGGGAAGGGAGAGATAGTGAGGCAAATAAATAGAAGAAAAGGAGAGAAGGAGCGAGAGAGTAGCAGAGAGATCACGAGGAGTCTGAGGGAGCACGACAGGCTTGGGATTCAAGTAGGTGTAGGAAATAAAGGCGAGGAGGATTTGAGGGAGATTTGGATTCAAAAAATAAGGTGGATTTGTGGATTTATTCAAACTGCAATCCATATGACGAAGTGACATTGGCAACATTAATCTGCAAGGAGAATTAAGGTATCGAGATTTGAGAAATGTCATGACAAATTCAAGACTCACTGGGAGACCAAGCCACTGCCATGTTGGCTTGAATGTCAACTGATTTGTTAGTCTCTCTAAAAATATGTTTGAATGAGACTTTTCCCAAATTAACCAAATTGTTTTTGATTCTTCTTATGATTTGACTCAATGTCATGTTTGTTGGGTTGCTTCTTTCCACCATCACTTGAATTATTATGGCCAAGTCACCCAATATTATTGAATTCTGTATTTTCCCTTTTCTTAAATCAGTGTGCCCAACAACAATCTATAAGCCTCTACTCTATTGTTTTAGTTTTCCCCAAGACCCCATTCATAGGTAATTGGGTTATTTCCACCTAGTTCTATGAGCATCCCTCCAGCTCGAGCTTTGCTTGGATTTTCTTTTGAAGCGCCATAAAAAAAGAGGCTGGGTCTATTTAAATTTTTCATCCATTGGATGAATTCTTCATTTTTAGCCTTATTTTCCAATTCCGAATATTTGGATTTAATTTGGTGATGCTTGGCCAATTAGGCCTACTCATTTCATATCTGATCCAGTTTCTCTCCTCTTGTTGAATTTGATTGGTGTATATTGGTTTTACTCCTTTTGAAGAAAGGAATTTAGCTGCCAAGCCCCAAGTCCTTAACAAGATATTACTGATGATTGGAGGTCATCCATTGAAGATTTGTTGATTTCTTGCTAACCATATTTGCTAGGACAGGAAGGGAGACTATTCTAGTACCTTTTGATGGTATCCTTTTTTTAAGAGAGTAAGGGTATTCCCTTTTCCAAGCTGTAGAGAATTCATTGAAATACCGAGATAGATTCAGATTGACCTCCAGGGGACTTACTAGTAGACGCCAACATTCTTTTGCAAAGGAGCAGTCAAGAAAAAGATGTTGGATGCTTTCTTATGCCATTAAGCACATTGGACATTTGGAAGGACCTGAGAGATTTTTAGCAATTAGGACTTTGCCTTTTAGAAGTGTCAAAATGAATAGTTTAACCTTTGGTAAACTTTCAGATTTCCACATTGTTCTCCAAGGAACCCAATCTTGTTTATATTGTTGTGCTTGAATGGTCAGATAACCAGATTTCACCGAGTACTCTCCACCATTAGGGTCCCATCTAAATGAGTCTTGGGAATCAAGGCTAAGTGGAGCATCTCCCTTTAGAAGGATTAATAATGAGTTCCATTGAGTTTTGAAATTTCGAGGAAGGTTGGGGTATTCAGAAGAATATATTCCAGAGTGCTAATTCCATTTGTGCTCATCCATCTTCTTAGTTTTTGAGATTTATTTTGGTGACTAGGGGAGGGTTCCCCGTTATACTATCTTCCCAAACTTTAATGCCTTTACCATTCCTAGGGAGTTTGGATGAGTGCTCCTTGATGAGAGGAATTGATTTTTTTACTAGATTCCAAACTTGAGTGCATGGCCTGATCGGGAAGCCTTCTTCTAGAAGGAGAGATCGAGCATGATTCATATATTTAGATTCCAGGACTTTCTTCCACCAACAGTCCTTCCCTATGATAAACCTCCATGCTATTTTTTCCCCAAGAGCCAAGTTCAGATGAGCAGGGAGTCTTATGGACAGGCCTCCTTTTTCATAAGGCAAGGTAACTTGATCCCATTTTACTAAGTTGAACTTTTTTGAATCAGCTTTCCCTCCTTGCTAGAGAAATCCCCTTATTATTAACTCGATTTGCTTATGGATGCTTGCTGGAGCTAAAATAACTGCAAATTGATAGATTGGAAGAGCTATGAGCATAGATTTGATTAAGATCACTCTGCTTGCTAAGTTGAGCCAATTCATCCCCCAATTTTGAATATATTTTTTTATTTTCTCAATATGAATATTCCACAATTTTTTCTTCAGGTTTTATTCGGATATCGTAAGGCCGAGATAGAGGAAATGGCTCCATCTTGCTTGGAAGGGGATATCCAAAATCTGATATATTCTTTGAAGAGTGTGAGGAGGGGCGTTCCAGCCACATATTATGCATTTTTCTTTGTTTAGGAGTCCTCCTAAAACCTCCTTGAAGTTGTTGAGCAATTTTTTTGTCCTTATAGCTACTATGCAGGATGCACCTCCCATCACAAGAGTGTCATCTGCAAATAATGAGTGGTTGATGCTTTTGACTCCAGGGGAGATAGTGAGGCCTGTTAATATGCGATCTCTCCTGCACTTTTCTAAATATCTTCTCAATGAATCTTCCATGATTATATAAAGAAAGGGAAATAGAGGACAACATTGCCTCAAACCCCGAGAATGTTGGAAAAAATCACTTGGCCTGCCATTGATTAGTGGAGCAGTCCATGGGCCTATTGTGTAGGCTTTGATTCTATTAATTATCTCGTTTGAGAATCCAAATTTCTTGAGGACAACTGAAAGGAAGGATAGATTTACTCTATCAAATGCATTTTCCATATCTAACTTTATAATAATACCCTACTCTTTCCTCATTATACTAGAGTGCAGGGCTTCTTGAACTATCATAATGTTGTCGAGGATCTATCTGCTGGGCACGAATCCTCCTTGATTTTTTGAAATTAGATTGGGGAGGATAGGATTTATTCTATTTGCTAATATTTTAGTGATGATTTTGTACTAGGATTTACACAAGGATATCAGTCGAAATATGTTGAAAGTAGAGGGCCTTGCCTCTTTTGGGACAAGAGCTAGATAAGAAGAATTTGTAAATCCTCCTAGCTTCTTTTTCCTGAAAACATTCCTTATCATTCTTATCAAATCTTTTTTGATTAAGTGTCAATTGTTACGATAAAAAGCAATGGAAAATCCATCAAGGCCTAGAGCTTTGTCCAGATGGAGATCCCACACATCAGTATAACTCTCTTTCTCATCTACTTCTTTAGTGAGATCATGGTTTATTTATTCACTTATTTTATTGGAAATATGTTGGGTGAATATCTCATAATCAGGATTTGTTGAGTCTGTTGTTAGGAGTTTTTTGAAATGACTATGTGCTATCTTTTTCAACTCCTCTTGTCCTATGATTTCTTTGACTTCATCAACCTTTATGGTGTTTATTTGATTAATAATTCTCCACATCTTTGTTGAGTTATGAATGAAGGTTGTGTTTTTATCTCCTGCCTTCAGCTAGAGGTTGAAAGATTTTAATCTGCATTCCTCTTCCTCACCTATGTTTTCTCTATATATTTCCCAATAAATTTTCTTTTCCTGGAGTTGAATTTCTGTTGTTTCTTCCTGTTGTTCTTTTGTTTCTTCCTGTTTTTCTTTTGTTTCTTCTTGTTGTTATTTTTTTTCTTGGGTTGTATCCATTTTTTTGGTTAAATCAATCTTCCTTTTCTGTGTTTCTTTATGGTTGTTCTTGGCCCAAATTTTCATTTCCTTCCTCAATGTTTTTAGTTTGGTTTCCCAAACAAAGTTTGGAGAACCTATAATATTTTGAGACCAGACCTCTACTGTTATTTTTTTAACTTCCTCACTGTTGTTCCATAATGGGCTATATCGAAATGGAGTTGGGCCTAAATTCCCCAGAGTCCCAAGAGAGATAACCACTGGCTTGTGATCAGATGTTGAGGTATGGATGATTCTTGAGATGATTGAGCTGAAGTTGTTTGATATTTTGTCCTGAACTAGGATGTGATCTAACCTTTCTTTGATGTTGCTTTTGCCTATTCTTTTATTGCTCCATGTGTATTTTCCATTGTTGGGAGGAATATCCAATAGGTTATAGGATTCCATAATGAGATCAATGGAATCCCTTGATGGATCAGCATGGTAAGATCCTCCAAACTTCTCATCAGTATTCAAGACTAAGTTGAAGTCTCCTCCAACTATGATGTTGTTGTTTTGAACTTGGGGAAGAAAAATTTTCAGGGAATTCCAACATACTTCCTTCTCTCTATAATGATTTGGCGCATAGACATTTATTATGCAGTATTTCTCTTCAGTGATTTTGTTTCTTAGATCTGTTTTAATCCAATGTTGATCTTTTAGCTGATGAACTAATTCCCATTTCCCTTTCCTCCAAAGAGTGCATATACCTCCCGATGCCCCTAATGCTTGGAGAGTTGTGCCTTCATAATTCCTTATTTTTTGGATCATTTTCCTTTAGTCTTGTTCATTTATTTTGGTCTCTTGGACCATGAGGATGTTTGGATTTTCCATTGTCATTAAATATTTAATTTCATTGAGTTTCAATTGGCTTCCCATTCCTCGACAATTCCAAGAGACTAGATTCATTATTTATTTTGATTGGGGGCAGAGGGGCCTTTCCCTCTGGAAGGATGGGGGTTTTCTCCTTATTCCATGTGTTCTTTTCTAGAAAGGAATCCATAGGTTGTTGAGTACCCATAGCCATCTCCTTTGCAACAACTTCATCTCTTAGTTCTTTATTTGATCTTCTTCTAGGTTTTTTTATGGTCAAGGGAAGAAATAGAATCTTTGGACTGATTCCTTGTAATGATTCGATCAAATGAAGGAGGGGGGGGATAGGAGGGAATGACTGGATCTTCAAGAGGACCGAAGGGATTAGATACCAGAAGGTTGGAGGAGGGAGGGGGAGGAATGAGAGGGGGCAAAGGAGAAGAGGGGGATGGAAGAGGAGATGAGAGAATAGGGGTTGAGAGAGAGGGATTTTGAGGAAATGAAGAGGGTTGAGAAGATGGTTTATTTGCAGTCTTTTTCTTTTTAACTTGTTCCCATTTTGGATCCTAAACTTCTACTTCTTCATTTTCTTGTTTTTTCAGACATCTATTAGAAAAATGACCGTATTTGTGGCATACCTTACACTTGAATGGGATTTTTTCATAGTCCAGCTGTTGAATGTGCATCCAACTGTCGACTTTGATCTTTACTGCTTCTGGGAGTCCTTTTCCTAGGTCGAATTCAACACATATTCTTGTACACGCATGCATATTCTCCTTTGGCTCACTTATGTCAATGTATTTACCCACTGCATTTCCTATTGCTTTGACTGATTCATCTCCCCAACAATGGAGGGGGAGGTGAGGGAGTCACACCCAAACTGGCACAACATTTGGCACATCCAACTCTGGATCGAAGTCCGGAGTCCACCTATTTAAATAGAGACCCCTAGTATCCATGAAATATGGTCCATTCCTAAATATCAAAATCTCTATCTTCTTTTGCTTCAAAGTGGAATGTGTAGTAGCCTCTTCCACAGAACCTGATCGAGATTTTTCCGCTAATAGTGGAGGACCAATTTCGTTCTACCCACTTCTGGACAGAGTGGAGGGAAGGCCATAGTCCTTTGAACTATTCAACCAGACCAGGCTCAGAGAGAGAGAGAGAGCAACACGACGAGGTTGAGATGGAGGTAGTATGATTTCAGTAATGTCTTCTATTTTTTTAACAAACTTGGAGACTAAGGGTCTAGTTCGAGGAGGGCCAATGGAAGATAACAGGGAAGCGAAAGCCATAGAATTTTAATCAGGATGTTGAGCTGATTGTGAAGGAACAGGGGGAGAGTCACCATCAGGAGGAGGCTCCAGAGGGACCATCGGAGGTAGAAGGCCGAGGCCAAGCCTGCCTAGAGCAAGGGACCTTAGGAGCTAGAAAGCACATGTTCTTCAGTTCGAAAAAACACAGAGGGTAATGTAATGTTCAATTTTTGAGTTGTTTCTTTACTCATAGGAAAACATGTTCTATGATTACTTACTTGATACTCAAAAGTTAAAACTATTTCCAGCTACTCTAAAAAATGGAGCCCTTAAATGGTTTATGGGTCTAAGAACACATAGTATCAGAACATGGGAAGAAATGAAAAGAGTGTTCCTAGAAAAATATAAATATTATTGTATGCCCCATAACCTTAAGGATTAAGTCTTTAAGCTGATGCAAAAGGAGGATGAAATCCTTGAATACTTAGTAGAAATATTTTCCTACAATGTTAAAAGGGTTAGGATGCCTGAATTAGATGAGGAAACATTGAAAGTTCTTTTGATAAAATCTATAAGAGATGAATCAGTTTATATCCTAAAATTAATGGGAAAAGGAGTTGTTTCCCAACTTTCATTTGGAGAAATATGTGTGTTATATAAACACATTTCAAAAAGTAAGGCTAGATCTGGTAAGAATCCAAGAGATCCAACCATGTCAATAGTTAGTAAATATGCAATTGGAACAATAGGTAGTGAAAAATTAGGTAATTTGATTGATAATTTTAAAGAAAATATCCTTGGGAATATTCTTGAACAACTAGATACTCTCAAAATAGAAAACAAGAAAAAAGTTGAAATGATGAATTATTTATCTTTTCTCCTAGGTGTACGAAGAAGCATGCTCTGAGAGAATGCGTTATGTAACCAAATCAAAAAAAGAGATAGATAAACCACTTCAAAATTAGCTTCTTCGAGGGGGAAGCCTCCTTTACATCACATAAATTAATAATTCTTGAATGATACAAATGAGAAGACCTCCTTTGTATATATAGGAGTCTAAGGGATCACACTATAATCATAACCTACATAAAAATAATAATGTAAGAGCACAACAATAACAATAGTGGGCTTCTATGGGGCACCACAATAACAATATGGGGGCTACATGGGCACACCAATAATAATAAGGGGGATACACTAGCATTATAGGGACCTAACATGCCCCTCTCCTTCAAAAATGCGTTGTCCTCAACACTTGAGTAGTTATTGATGCTTATGTATACAATTCTCATCCTCCCGTGTGGAATATTTAATGGGTAAGTTCTTCCACTTAATGAGATACTCTAAAATTGATTGATTCCATAGATATCGGGTTCTTGTTTCCATCACTGCTTCAGGCTCAAATATGATTTTCCTTCTTCGTCAAGTTCTAGAAACACTGTTTGAACTGGAAGCTTGTCACCAATAACCTTCTTTAAGCATGAAGCATGGAAAATTGGGTGTGCTTTGGAAGATGCAGGCAACTCCAATTTGTATGCCATAGTACCAATATTTTTCAATACCTTGTAAGGACCGTATTACTTGGGTGATAATTTATTATCCTTCTTAGCTTGCTTGAGAGAAATTTGTTTATATGGTTGTAGCTATAAAAATACCCAGTCACCTACATCAAAACTTCTTTCATTGTGATGTTGATATGCGTGTTATTTCATTTGATTATGTGCCATAGTGAGGTTATCCTTTAAGAGTTGGAGAAATTGTTGTTGATGCTCAATGTGATCTTCCACTTCTTGAACCTTAGAATTCTCTCTTAAATATGATGTGATGGATGGTGGATGATATCCATAAAGTGCCATAAATGGGGTCATTTTTTCTGTAGTATGGAAGGAAGTGTTATACCACCATTCAACTACAGGTAACCACTTGACCCATTGTGTTTGTTTATCAGATACAAATCAAAAAATATATACTTCCAAACACCTGTTCACTATCTCATTTTTCCCATTAGATTGAGGATGATAAGATGAGCTATGAGCTGATTTAGTACAAAGTCAAGAAAATGATTTTGTCCAAAAATTTCCAGTGAAAATGGGATCTCTGTCACTTACTATAATATTTGGGTTTCCTTGAAGATTTTGAATTGTTTCCATAAATGCAGTAGAAACTATAATGGATTTAGAGGGATGAGATAATTCAAAAAAGTGTGCATACTTGGTAATCCTATCAACTACCACCATGATGACACTCTTTCCTTCATACGTGCATAAACCTATGATAAAATCCATTGATACCTCCTCCCAATGTTGACTTGGAATGGCTAAAGGTTGTAACAGGCCTGGGGTCTTAACTGTTTCAACTTTATTTTGTTGGAAAACCAAACATTCTGCCATAAGCTTCTAAATATCAGATTTAAGGTCATCCCAAAAAAATTCCTCCTTGACCCTATGGTATGTTTTTAAAAATCTTGAGTGCCCTCCTAAGGGAGAGGTGTGAAATTCCAGAAGAATATTTTGTTTGAGTTCGGAATTATTAAAAATATATAAGCGATCTTTGTACCATAATGAATCATTTTTCCAGATAAATGTATTAGATGTACAGGGATCTTTCTACAACTTTTTAATAAGTGACCACACCTCTTCATCATTCTTCCATTTAGCCCTTGCTTTGGTTATCCACTCAATTTGGATAATAGAAATGACACAAAGCAATGCTTCCACATCCTTATCATTTCTTGTGTGATCCAGATCTCTTTAGCTACTGGAATTAACCAATATCTTTTAGTTCTGTGATGTTAGCAGAATTTCATATGAAAGAGTATGGAAAGCCACATGTGTATATTGTAAATAAGATGAAACATAACGACATCCATCAAAATAAGGAACACACACACATTGATAACAGAGTTCACCGAGTGTGGGTTACGTCTCTGGGCCGTGGTGTCAAGAGTGGGGAGTCGCTTCATTAAATGCTACAAGATGATGATGAGTACATGGTACATTATTTGTCATTACAAGGATATATTCCCTCAACCATAGTGGCATGTCTCTCCACGAGACGTTCTCCCTATAGGAACTCTCACTCAAATGGGCTCTCCTTCAACATTACAAGCTAATAAATTATCACATGACGGGCATACAAGTATCCCTCGACTTAATGGTAACAAGGATCTCAACAACAAAAACATCATCTCAAGAAACCAGATGAAATACATGGCATCATTGCATCACTTACCTCCACTTTCTGGGATGGCCGAAAAATGAAAATCTCTACTGATGAACTGGACTACACTGCTGAATTCATAGCATGAAATCATGTCAAACGACTACAAACTTGACCTCTTTCTAACACCGTCAAATTCTAGACTTTTGGGAATCTCGAAGATTCCCCCAAAGATTCCTTCCTGAAGATGGCTAAAAAATTCATTGCTCGGACGAAAATTCTAAGCACACCACTACACTCTATACGAAATTATGTGAAAAATGACTATAAATTCAGCGTCATTCTGCCTCGAGAAAGAATCAACCTCCAAGAGAATCTTTTAGATTCTTTAAGCTTCTACCAATATTCCTTGTTGCGGCCTTACTAAAAATGGAGACCTTGGCTGGAGAAACAGACTGCATGGTTGGATTCCTAGTGAGAAAACGTGAAAAAATGACTATAAAATTTTCAAATTTTGACACTGGCACCTTTGGCCCTCCAAGGGAATATTTTCAACATCGAACAGATTCCTCTCTCATGGTTCTAGCCCTCCTGACTGCTCAGGTTTCCGCGCTCCACTCCTCCTCCAGTCTGAGTCGAATGGGAAAATGAGAGGTTATATAGCATTGATTGGGCGGAGTTCACATAGTCGAGCCATTGGCAAAATTGGTAAGTTGGTTGGGGGCGGATCGGGTTCAAAACCCGCCGCACCCCAACCATGGTGTAGAGTTGTATCAAATGACGCGTTGTTTATTTTGTTGTGTTTTAAAACATAAAGTGGTTGCATATAATGCGTCAATAATTGGCGGGTGGGGGTAGGTCCACCGGCTGGTGGCCCGCCCACGACATTACATTTTATATATATGTGAATTTGGTTGGGGGGTGGTGGGGTTGGTCGCCTGGCGCCCCAAAAATTTATTTCTATTTTTATTTTTTTATGCTATATAGTTAAAAAAATCGTTGAAAATTAAGAGTTACTAGATGAATTAAGGATGTGACAAATTTGCCTTTTCCAACCTGTTTTTCGTGTGTCGTCCCTTCGCCAATTTGTTGCCTCGTTAGTGACTGCCACTTGGCTAAGTTTGACTAGAAATTTGACCAGCTATAACTTGAGCATACGAACTCGGATTTGAGTGTCATTCACATCATTGGAATCAGGGTGACGAGCACTATGATATGGTCCTAGTTTCACTTCCATATGATGACTTTGATTTTTGAGTTATTTTTGGATTTTGAGCATTCCTGGAGCCACGTGGATCATTCCTCCCCACTAAGGATATTTTGGTCATCCAAAAGCATGAACATGATCCGCAACTATTGTGTTATATTTTCTA
Source organism: Pinus tabuliformis (assembly GCA_031772625.1). NCBI lineage: Eukaryota > Viridiplantae > Streptophyta > Pinopsida > Pinales > Pinaceae > Pinus > Pinus tabuliformis. The sequence continues at coordinate 969,858,322 of CM062805.1, read as the reverse complement.
CACCAAATTTCCTAGCATGTCACACTTCCTTCTCCTTCACCCTTGTTCTTCGAAGCCATAAGTGATGAACCGACACCTCCGTCCTCTGCAAACCTGTAGTACATCTTTTCAAATTACATGCTCAATTATATGATCCAAGCATCCCCCATACTTGCCAAGAGTTTATAACACACATTCTTTGTTCAAGTTTACATCATAATAGAAATCAATACCCTAGCTATTAATAAAAGGCCAAAACATCATTGTTGCTTTAATAAGCGATGAAAAACATATCATCACTTTTACAATTATATTGCAGCACATGATTTACGAAAATGCAGCCATGAAAAACTATTATAGCTAGTGAAACCATATATCACTCATCAAAGTGAATGGGTCATCATCTTGGAGTTGATTCGCTTGTTGAACAATTTTTCCAATTGGTTCCTACATGTGTGCTTTGTCCTTGAGTTGTTTCTCTCGATGGAGCCTCCAACATGTGGCTCTTTGATGTCCACCTATGTTGCAATGATTGCAAAAAGTCTTCTTCCTCCAGACCTGCTTTCCCTTTTCTTTCCCTGATGTGGAGAATGTCTTTCATGTCTCATATTTTTTCCTTCTACCATTCTCTTCCAGCACTCGGAAACCACATGGTTATGCAAACCACAAAAACTACATAGTTTTCTATGCCATGATTTTTGTTCATCATTAACATGCTTGTAATCAAAATGAACTTTAGAATATTGATATTGTTTAGACCTCTCCTTGTTGTCTCTGGTGCAATGCTGACAATGAGAGCTTTACTTTTCTCTTCCTCTGCAATGTGCATTTTCATAGGAGGATTGTGATGTATTCCCATCATCCTCTTTCCTCGACAATTTCGACAATGTCTTGGAAGCTTCTTCTACCTTTGATAATTCTCCTTCAGTGTACCCCAAACCTGCAAATCGAGGTCTTTGTACAACCTCCAATGGTTGAGTCATTCCTTGTCCATTAACACCAAGTCCTCCTCATTTATACCCCATCTTGGTAAGGAGTCTCATGCAAGGTCCTAAAATGGGTACTTCAATGTTTCCAACAAAAATAGTCTCATGTGAAAATGAAACTAAAGAACGATTAACATGGTTTACCTCAACTATCGATTCTAAAACCGTTTATGATGGCTTCGCTAAGCCTTCGTTGTGCTTCAATTTTTCCAAGGCAACTTTCGTGGCTCATAACTAAAGTTGCAGTATTTGCTTCTCCTCTTTTTCTTCTCGTAGAAGTCTCCTCAATTCAACATTCTCTGCTTGAAGGCTCTAATTGATATCCTCATCTGAATGACGAGAAGACAATGAAGAAGATGAATGACCACTGGAAGATGTGGATGGAGCATCATCCTCTTCTCTTTCTTTATCATGTTCCTCTCTTTCCATTTTCTCCTCATAATCTACATACATTAAGTCTACCATGCATGATATCATAAGGAGGTCCTCATAGAGATCTTTGTTGTTCTCCATTTCCCTTCTTGTTGCATGTTCAATCATTCACACTCGCAATTCACATCAGCGAGAAGACTACTCTGATACCAAACTTGATCCAGATCTCTTCAACTACCATAATTAACCAAGATCTCTTACTTCTGGGATGTTAGAAAAATTGCATATGAAATAGTATGGAAAGCCACATGCGCATATTATAAAGAAGATGAAACATAACGACATCCATCAAAACAAATAACACACACACATTGATAATGGAGTTCACCTAGTGTGGGTTACGTCTTCGAGCCCTGGTCTCAAGAGTGGGGAGGTCGCTTTATTAAATGCTGCAAGATGATGATGAGTACATGGTACATTCTTTGTCATTACAAGGATAGATTCCCTCAACCAAAGTGGCATGTCTCTCCACAAGACGTTCTCCCTATAGGAACTCTCGCTCAAATGGGTCCTCCTTCATCATGAAAAGCTAATAAATTCTCACATGACGTGGCATATAAGTATCCCTCAACAAAATGGTAACAAGGATCTCAACAACAAAAATATAATCTCAGCAAATCAAAAGAAAGACATGGCAATACTGCATTATTTACCTCCATTTTGAGGATGGATGGAAAATGCAAAGCTCTGCTGATGAAATGCACTGCATCATTGAATTTGTGGTGTGAAATCATGTCAAACGACTATAAAGTTGACCCCTTTCTGACACCATTAAATTTTGGACCTTCAGGAATCTCGAAGATTCCCCAAAGATTCATTCCTGAAGATGGCCAAAAAATCTGCTACATGGATGAAAATTATGAGCACACCACTATGCTCCCTACGAAATTATATGAAAAATGACTATAAATTCGGCATCATTTTGCCTCGGTCAAAAATTAGGCTCCCAGGGAATCTTTTAGATTCCTTCAGATTTTGCTAGTATTCCTTATTGTGGATTACCTTAAAATGGAGACTTTGGATGGAGAAATGAACTGTGCAATTAGATTCCTGGCAAGAAAACATGCAAAAAGTAACTATAAACTTGTCAAATTTTGACATTGGTGCCTCTGGCCCTCCAAGGGAATCTTTTTAGCATCTAATAGATTCCTTGCTCGTGGTTTCAGCTCTCCTGGTCACTCAGAGTTGCATGCTCTACTCCTCCACCGCTTTGAGTTGAATGGGAAAATGAGAGGTTATATAGTATTGTTTGGGCAGAGTCCACATAGCCGAGTCATTGGCTTGTTGGAAAAATTGTTGGGTTGGTTGGGGGCCGACCAGGTTCAAAAGCCTCCGCACCCTAACCGTGGCTTGGAGTCGTATCAAATGGCGCGCAGTTTATTTTTTTGTGGTCTAAAACATAAAGCGGTTGCATATAATGAATCGATAGTTGGCGGGTGGGGGCAAGTATTTCGACTGGTGGCCCACCCACCATGTTACATTTTATATATATTTGAATTTCAATGTGGGGTGGCGGGGTTGGTGGCCCGCCACCCCAAAAAAATGTTTTTATTTTTTATTTTTTTATACTATATAGTTAAAAAAATTCCGCCAGAAATTAAAGGTTATTGGACGAATTAAGGAGGCGAAAAATTCTCCTTTTCTGACTATCATTTTCCATATGTCATCCCTTCACCAATTTGTTTCCTCGTTAGTCACTGCCACTTGGCCAAGTTTGACCATAACTTTGACCAGCTATAACTTGAGCATATGAACTCAGATTTGAGTTATGTTCACATCGTTGGAATCAAGATGACGAGTACTGCGATCCAGTCCTATTTTCACTTCCATCTAATGACTATGATTTTAGAGCTATTTCTAAATTCTGAGCATTCCTGGAGCCACTTGGATCATTGAGAGTGCATCTGCAACAACATTTTGCTTCTTTTTTTGTATATGATTTTGAATTCATAACCCAACATCTTTGTCACCCATTTTTTTTGCTTTAGTGCATGTAGTATTGTCAACATTTCCTTCTCATAAATAGGTTTGTGTAAACACTTTCCTTTGATTGGACGACTTTCAAAAGCAATGGGTCTTCCTTCTTGCATTAAAACAATATCAATCCTATTTCATGAGGCGTCACATTCCACAATAAAAAAATCTGTGAATTATGGTGTAGCTAAGAACGGTGCTTGGCACATTACCTCTTTAAGATGTTCAAAGGCACTCGTTGCTTCTCGAGTCTAAGAAAATGCATCTTTCTTCAATAATAATGTTAAATATGTTGTTATTCTCCCATAATTCTTAACAAACTTGCGATAATACACAGTCAACTTGAAAAATCCTTGATTATGATTTATGCTTGTGAGGATTTTCCATTCCTTAATATATTTAATTTTGTTAGGGTCTATCTTAACACCCTCATGAGATAAAATATGACCCAAATATTCCACCTCTTATACTCCAAAGAAACATTTGGAGATTTTTTCATATAATTGTTTCTCCTCCAATAGTTTGAGCACCCTGTCAACATGTTCAACATGATCCTCCCAAGACTTGTTGTCGATTAGTATATCATCAAAAAATACTAACAAAAATTTTCTAAGGGTTTGAAAATGTAATTCATCAAGCCTTGGAATATGGAAGGTGCGTTAGTAAGGTCAAAAGGCATGACCAAAAATTCATAATGACCCTCATGAGATTTTAATGTTGTTTTCATAATGTCCTTAGTATTCATTATTATTTGATGATATTTTGAACTAAGATCCAACTTGGTGAAGTAAATTTCTCCATGTAATTCATCCAACAATTCATCAATGAGAGGAATGAGAAATTTATCTTTGATAGTGAGATTTTTGAGCTCCCTATAATGTGGACACATACACCATGATCCATCCTTCTTATGCACCAATACTATTGGAGCAGAGAAAGAACTTTGACTAGGTTGAATTATACCAACCTCTAGAATTTCTGCAACCATACATTCAATTTCACTCTTTTGGGCATAAGGATATCTATAAGGCTTGATGTTTGGAGGAACACTTCCTAGAATTAAATGAATATCATGATCATGATCACGAATAGGTGGGAGGCCTTTCGGAGTCTTGTTAGGTTCCTATAATACTAGTGATTACCCCATTAATATTATAGTTGTATCCCTTATTAATATTGTTTTGCCCCTATTGTCCCCATATTGTTATTATTGTGCCCCATAGAATCCCTCTATTGTTATTTTTTTTCCTTTATATTATTATTGTTAGGTCGGCTGGGTTATATTGTGACTCCTTAGACTCCTATATATAGAAAGGAGGTTTTGTCAATTAAATCATCAAATAATCATTCATTTGTGTAATGTAAAGGAGGTTTCCCCCTCGAAGAGGCTGAATTATAAGGCATTGATCTATTTTTCCTATCTTTTTGTGAGCTGGTTTCATAACATTTGGTATCAGAGCTTTGGATTCTAGGGTTTTGCTACTCCAAATAGGTCATCGTGGAATTTTCGCTATAGTTTTTTCTGCGATGTTTCAGAAGCAAAAAAAAAAAAACCCATTCGAGAGGAAATCGCACTAAACCTCAGGTCTGAATTTCAGAGCTTTTCGCGCTATATTTGCGGAGATATGTTCTGAGGAAGTTGGTCTTTTTGCAGACTCCTAAATTACATTCCAAACAGGTGACCTGGGGAAAATCTTCATAACTTGCTCTCTAAGCATCAGATTGAAATTTCGTAAGAAGGTATAGAAAGAGGATAGAATTTAGTTTCTTGTATATATTTTTCAGAGCAAAAGGTCAAAACAGTGATATGTGGCACGTCGTACAAGTTCACTCTACTGAAGTAGTCTATAATCAGGTCACTGTGGAAGATTTGGCATAACTCTTCCCTGGAGAATCCAATTTGGATCAGACTGGTGGCATTGGAAAGAGGACGCAGAGGGCTACTACAGGTCACAATTTTAGAACTGGATGATCCAAAATTACAGAGATACATCAGATTCAATATCAAGCTCCTACAAAGTGAAAAAAGGTGTGTAGTTTTTTTTTTAATTTTTGCATAAGTTTGGTTTGAAAAATTAGTTTGAAGGAATTCAAAGGGCATAGTAGCATTATTATCGGTAATTGATGCCCTGAGGAAAGAAAATTCAAACACCTATTAAGCAACCTGAAAGTTCCAGCATGACTCATGAAGAAGAGGAAGAAATGCAACATGATATATCAAAATTACGAAACCAAGTGCAACAAGTGTCACTTGCACAAAAAGTAACAGAATCTAAGATGGATGGTTTAAAGAAAGATGTAGAAGCTAAGATGGATTGTTTAAAGAAAGGTGTAGAAGCTAATATGAATGACGTGGAAGCTAAGATGGACGATTTGAAGATGGATTTGAAGACATATTTGAAGACAGGCATGGAATATTTGAAGACAGATTTGACAAAGTTTCTACAAGAAAGCTTACTAATGGTGAAAGGGTAGTAAAGGAAACTCATGATGAGAACAAAAGAAATGTTAATCATGATTTCAAAGACTCTAATGTTGGATCGAAGACCCACCATATTCCAAAAATCGATATGAGGAAGTTTGATGGCAAGGATCCCGCAACATGGATATTACAAATGGAGTAATTTTTCGATATCAATAATGTGCAAAACAAACAAAAGTACGTATTGCAACTTTATATTTGGAACCAAATCAGTTTGTATGGTATCAATGGCTTTTCTCTCGTAAACAAATTATCACTTGGGCAATTTTTACGAAAGAATTGACAGCACATTATGAGGATACAAAAAGCAACACTTTTTTTAGCCAATTGATAAGTCTCAAACAAAAGGGTTCAATAATGGAGCACATTGAGGAGTTCCAAAAATTGAACATAAGGGTAAAAATATTCCAGAGGAGCATAGGATTGATGTGTTCATAGGGAATTTAAAGGATAATATCCAACATGATGTTTTCCTTTGGGAACCTGATTCATTAGAGAAGGAATTCAGGTTAGCAAGAAAAATGGAAAGCAAAATTATGGCAACCTGGAAGCATACCACTCACAACTATAAAGATGGAAGTGTTGTTGCCCCTAGTCTTCCACAACCTATAAAGTTGACACCACAACATTTGGAAGAAAAAAGAGCAAAAGGGCTTTGTTACAGTTGTGATAGCAAATACACTAAAGGTCATAAGTGTGCTGAGAAGAAATTATTCTACATAGATTGTGAAGAGGAAGAAGAAAAGGAGCAAGAAAGGTAAAAAGAAGAGGATATACTCCAGGAACAAAGCCTAGGTAAAGAAGAAATGAATCTGACCATATCGTGTAATGCATTGGTTGGAACTACCACTCCTCAAACCATCAAGATAGAAGGAAAAATCAAGAAGAAAAAGGTAATAGTGTTGATTGATTCAGGAAGTACCCACAATTTTATTCATTGTAAGATAGCAAAAGAATTGAATTGCTTCCTATATCTAGCACCAGAGTGTCAAGTGATGGTTGCAAATGGAGGAACGATAAATTCCTCTGGAAAGTGCCATAATATCAAGCTAACCATGGGAGAATATGTATTGACTAGCCCAATGCTTTCCATTCCAATGGGAGGTGTTGATGTTGTACTAGGAGTTCAATGGCTACAATCCTTGGGTACAATAGCTTTTAATTTTCAAGAACTTTTCATGAAATTTTCTGCGGAAGGAAAGGAAGTCGAATTAAGGGGTATTGCAGGGAAACCAGGAAAGATAATCAACTCTAACTGTATGACAAAGCTTATAAAAAAGGAACAAAGAGGTGTAATTGCACAATTATGTTCGCTAGATGTTTCCACATCAAAATCATCTATTTCTTCAGATCTCCAAAAAGTCTTGGATAATCATTCCAAGGTATTTGAGACTCCCAAATGTCTCCCACCTATTTGTGATCATGATCATGCTATTCATCTGATTCTAGGAAGTGTTCCTCCAAACATCAGGCCGTACAGATATCCCTATGCCCAAAAGAGTGAAATTGAACGTATGGTTGCAGAAATGCTATAGGCTGGTATAATTCAACCTAGTCAAAGTTCTTTCTCTGCTCCAGTAGTATTGGTGCACAAGAAGGATGGATCATGGCGCATGTGTTCGAATTATAGGGAGCTCAACAAGCTCACTATTAAAGATAAGTTTCCCATTCCTGTCATTGATGAATTACTGGATGAATTGCATGGAACAATTTACTTCACCAAGTTGGATCTACATCCAGGATATCATCAAATCAGAATGAAGACTGAAGACATTCTGAAAACATCATTTAGAACTCATGAGGGTCATTATGAATTTTTGGTCATGCCTTTTGGCCTTACCAATGCACCTTCTACATTTCAAGGTTTGATGAATTCCATTTTCAAACCCTTCCTTGGAAAATTTGTGTTAGTATTTTTTGATGACATACTAATCTAAAACAAGTCTTGGAAGGATCATGTTGAACATGTTGACAGGGTGCTACAACTATTGGAGGATAAACAATTATATGCAAAAAGATCCAAATGTTTCTTTGGAGTACAAGAGGTGGAATATCTGGGTCATATTGTATCTCATGAAGGAGTTAAGGTAGACCCTAGCAAAATTAAAGCTATTAAGGAATGGAAAATCCCCACATCCATAAAACATCTGTGAGGATTTCTCAGGTTGACAGGGTATTATTGCAAGTTTGTTAAGCATTATGGGAGAATAGTAGCACCTCTAACAACATTATTGAAGAAAGATGCATTTTCATGGACTCCAGAAGCAACAAAGGCCTTTGAACATCTTAAAGAGGCACTGTGCCAAGCACCGGTCTTAGCTACACCGGACTTCACAAAAACCTTTATTATGGAATGTGATGCTTCAGGAAATGGAATTTGTGTTGTTTTAATGCAAAACGAAAGACCCATTGCTTTTGAAAGTTGTCCAATCAAGGGAAAGTTTTTACACAAAGCTATTTATGAGAAGGAAATGTTGGCAATACTACATGCACTTAAGAAATGGCGACCCTACCTAATGGGAAGACACTTCAAGGTAAAAACGGATCATGATAGCCTTAAATACTTTTTAGAACAAATATTATCCTCTGAAGAGCAACAAAAGTGGGTCACAAAGATTTTGGGTTACGACTTTGAAATCATCTACCAAAAAGGGAAGAAAAATGTGGTGGCAGATGCACTCTCAAGAAAGGATGAGGATGTGGAAGCATTGTTGTGCGCCATTCTATTATCCAACCAGATTGGATAAATGAAGCAAGGGAGGAATGGAAGAATGATGAATAAGTGTGGGCACTTATTCGAAAGTTACAACGATATTCCAGTACATCTAATACATTTAGCTGACAAAATGATTCATTATGTTACAAAGGTCGCTTATACCTCTGTAAGAATTCCCAACTCAAACAAAATATTCTTATGCAATTGCACACTTCTCCCTTAGGAGGGCACTCAAGATTTTTAAAAACTTACCACAGGGTTAAGAAGGAATTTTTTTGGGATGGCCTTAAATCGGATATTCAAAAGTTTGTGGCGGAATGTTTGGTTTGCCAACAAAATAAAGTTGAAACAATTAAGACCCCGGGTCTATTACAACCTTTATCCATTCCAAGCCAATGTTGGGAGGAGGTTTCAATGGATTTTATCATAGGTTTACCCAAGTTTGGGGGAAAGAGTGTCATCATGGTGGTAGTTGACAGACTTACCAAGTATGCACACTTTTGTGCATTATCACATCCATTTAAAGCTAGTACAGTTTCTACTGCATTTATGGAAACAATTCAAAAGCTACATGGAAACCAAAAGATTATTGTAAGTGACAGAGATCCCATTTTCATTGGAAATTTTTGGACAGAATTATTTTCTTGTCTTGGTACTCAGTTAACTCATAGCTCATCTTATCATCCTCAATCTGATGGGCAAACTAAGATAGTAAACAAATGTTTGGAAGGATATCTTCGCTGCTTTGTATCTGATAAATAGACACAATGGGTCAAATGGTTGCCTCTGGCTGAATGGTGGTATAACACTTCCTTCCATACAGCAACAAAAATGACCCCATTTATGGCACTTTATGGATATCAACCACCATCCATCACATCATATTTAAGAGAAAATTCTAAGGTTCAAGCAGTGGAACATCACATCGAGCATCAACAACAAGTCCTCCAACTCTTAAAGGATAACCTCATGTTGACATAGAATAGAATGAAACAACAGGCAGATCAACATCACAATGAAAGAAGTTTTGATGTAGGTGATTGGGTATTCCTACGGATACAATCATATGAACAAATGTCCCTCAAGCAAGCTAAGAAGGATAATAAATTATCACCAAAGTATTATGGTCCATACAAGGTGTTGCAAAATATTGGTACTATGGCATACAAATTGGAGCTTCCTGCAGCTTCTCGAGTGCACCTGGTTTTCCATGTTTCATGTTTAAAGAAGGTTATAGGCGACAAGCTCCCAGTTCAAACAATATTGCCAGAACTTGACGAGGAAGGAAAAATTATATTGGAACTGGAAGCAGTCACAGAAACAAGAACTCGACAGCTACGAAATCGATCAATTTCGAAGTATCTCATCAAGTGGAAGAACTTATCCGTTGAAGATTCCACATGGGAGGATGAGAATTTTATACAGAAGCATCTAGAACTACTCAAGCATTGATGACAACACTTTTTTGAAGGAGAGGCGCATTTTAGGTCCCTATAATACTAGTGATTACCCCATTACTATTGTAGTTGTATCCCTTATTAATATTGTTGTGCCCCTATTGTCCCCATATTGTTATTATTGTGCCCCATAGAATCCTTCTATTGTTATTTTTGTGCCTTTATATTATTATTCTTAGGTCGGCTGGGTTATATTGTGACTCCTTACACTCCTATATATAGAAAGGAGGTTTTGTCAATTGAATCATCAAAGAGTCATTCATTTGTGTAATGTAAAGGAGGTTGCCCCCTCGAAGAGGCTGAATTCTAAGGCGTTGATCTATCTTTTCTATCTTTTTGTGAGCTGGTTTCATAACAAGTCTCAAACACCTTGGAATGATTGTCCAAGGCTTTTTGGAGGTTTGGAGAAATAAATTATTTCAATGTTTGAACCTATAGTGAGCATAATTGTGCAATTAGGCCTCATTTTTGTTTCTTCAGAAGACTTTTTCATGCCATTATATATTTTTACGTTTCCTGGTTTCTCTATGATACCCCTTAATTTAACTTCCTTTCCTTCCCAAAAAAAATCAATAAAATTTCTTGAAAATTGAAAGATATCGTCCCCAAAGATTGTAACCATTGGACTCCTAATACAACATTAGCACCACCCATTCGAATTGAAAGAATTGGACTATTCAATACATATTTCCCAATGGTTAGTTTTATATTATAACACTTTCCAGAGAAATTTATAGTTCCTCAATTCACAACCATCACTTGACACTTTGGTGTTGGATATAGGAATCAATTCAATTCCTTGGCTATCTTACAATGAAAAAAATTATGGGTACTACCCGAATCAATCAACACTAATACATTTTTCTTCTTCATATATCCTTCTATCTTGAGAGTTTGAGGAGTGGTAATTTCTTCCAATGCATTACAAGATATGGTCAAATTCATTTCTTCTTTCTCTAGGTTTGGTTCTTGGTGTATATCTTCCTCTTTTGATGTTTCTTGTTCATTTTCTTCCTCCTCTTCACAGTCTATGTAGAATAATTATTCTCAGCACACTTATGACCTTTAGTGTATTTTCTATCACAATTGTAACAAATCCCTTTTTCTCTTTTTTCCTCAAATTGTTGTGGTGTAAACCTTGAAGGTTGTGGAAGACTAGGATCAACAACACTTCCATCTTTAGAATTGTGAGTGGTAGACTTCCTTGTTGCCATAATTTTTCTTTCAATTTTTCTTGCCACACTGAATGCCTTCTCTAATGAATCATGTTCCCAAATGATAACCTCATTTTTGATGTTATCTTTTAAAGTCCCTATGAAGACATCAATACTATGTTCCTATAGAATATCGGTTACCCTAATATTCATTTTTTGGAAGTCTTCAATGTGTTTCGCCATTGAACCCTTTTATTTGAGATTTATCAATTGGCTAAAGAAGGCGTTTCTCTTTATGTATTCATAATGTGCTATCATTTCATCCATAAAAATTGACCATGTGACAAGTGGTTTACAAGAAAAAATCTATCTATACCATACAAACTGATTGGGTTCTATATATAGAGATGCAATACGTACTTTTTGTGAGGGTTGTACATCCTTCAGATAAAAATATTGCTCCATTTGTAGTATCCATGTTACCGAATCCTTGCCATCAAACTTCCTCATATATATTTTTGGAATGTTCTGGTTTTTAAACCCCACATTGGAGTCTCTAAAATCATAATTCATATTCCTTTTGTCCTCATCATGATTTTCATGGATTACCTTGTCACCACCTGGAAGCCTTTCTTGTAACAACCTTTTCAATCCTTCCATCTTGACATTCATTGATGCTTCCATGTATGCTTTTAAACCATTCATGTTATCTTTTATTTTTATTTTTAAACCATCCATGTCTCTTTTTAAGCCATACATGTTCTCTTTGGTTGTTCTTTATGAGAGTGAAATTTGTTTCACTTGGTCCCATAATTTTGATATATCATGTTGCAATTCTTCTTCTTCGTGCGTCATAGTAGAGATTTATGAGGGCTTAATGGGTGTAGAATTATTTTATTTTAGAGGAATTTTAGAACAAAATACTAATATCTATGCTTCAATATACCCTTTGAATCACTTCAAACTGATTTTTCAAACAAAAGTTATGCAAGATTTAAAAGATACACACCTTTTTCTTGTTTTTAGGAGCTCGATATTGAAATTGTTGTATCTATGTAATTTAGGACTTCCAAGGTCTAAAATTTGATCTTGTGGTAGCACTTTGAGTCTTCTTTCCAATTTCGCAATTTAAATCAAATTTGGATTCTTCAAGACAAAGTTATGTCCAATCTCCCATGATGACCTAATTATGGACTGGTTCAGTAGAGCAAACTTGTACAAAGTTCCATGTGTCACTGTTTCGAGCTTCAGCATTGAAAACGATACAAACGATACTAAAGCTTGTGCACTTTCTTCCACTTTTTACGAAATTCAAATCCAATGCTCGTAGAGGAAGATATGATGATTTTTCCAAGGGCATCTATATGAGACAAAATTTTATAGCATGCAAAAACCCTAACTTCTTTGGATTATATATTTGAAAATATAGCGAATAAAGATCTGAAATTTTTACACAAAGTTCATTGGGATTTCAGCTCCTCATGGTAAACATTTCATCTTCTCAACCTTTGTACAAAAAATGTTATAGAAAAAATTCCACAACGGTCTGTTTGCAGCAGCGAAACCCTAGAATCCAAAGCTCTAATACCAAATGTTATGTAACCTAATAAAAAATGAGATAGATTGATGCAGGAGCATTCAGCTCAGAAGAATCATTTTAGTTTAGTAGACATAAGGGGGTCTTGTGTTTTAAGGAAGTTGGTTCATTTAGCTCAGAAGAATCATTGTATTCTAGTAGACATAGGGGGATCTTGTGTTTTAAGGAAGTTGGTTTCCTAAGTGTTAAAACTGATGTAATTACTTAGGGTTTTGAGTGATTTTAATGAGAATAGGAATTAATTAAGTATTGTGAGGCATATTTGTAAATGTTCTCAAATGTTGGAGAACATGAGAGATTTAGGATAGTTGAAAGATTTGAGAATCAGTTGTAAATCTTAGATTAGGAGTTAGTTCATGATTTTGTGGATTAGAGAGGATCCTTAGAGATAAGGAAGAGATTTTAGGATTTTGTTGAGAAGGTTATGGATCTAAACCAGGAATTGACTGTAGAATCCTTTTGTATAAATGTAAGCCAAAAAAGGCAGAGGAAAAGCTAGCTAGTTATTCAAGTTAGATAATTAGCTGGTTAGCTAGTTAGAGGTTTGTTTGTAAGCCTACGGGAAGTTAGGAAAACAGAGGCCACTGATACAGAAGATCAAGCCAAGGAGAGAGTTCCTATGTAAATATTTGTTTATTAATACAAACAACTCGATTTTGAGTTCATGTGTGTATATTGAGTAATTGAGATATAGATTGTGTATGATCTTGAGTTATTTTGCGTAACATAGGTTGCAGCTGCAAAATCAGAGATGAAATACAGAGAAGAGTAATAGAGAGGTGTTATGGCTTTACACAAACCGACAGTACAAGAGGAAGCCTTTAATGTTATAGTGAAGGTGAAGGAAGCATAAAGGCACAAGCGGAGTTAAGCACAGGAGGAAGTTGTGATGCAGGACAACTAAACACCCTAAACCCTGAAGTAAACTGAAACCACGTAAAAATGAAGTAAATAGAAGGATGAAGAAATGAAGTAAACGTGCACAGGAGCCGTTGGATCAGCGAGATCAACAGACGAGATTGTTTGCGATAAGCGGTCAGGATTAAGTCGCGTAGAATGGAGTCAAGAAGATGAACGACGAATATTAAGTCAAGTGTTAGTAGAAGAGGAATTCGGAGGAGCCGTCGCAGCCATCTAATGGGCGAAGATCTACGGTCATCGCGCACCAATAAGCTCGTGTGTTAGTCAAGGAAGAAAGACAGGTTTATAAGCGGAAGTTGTTTATCGGGTGGAGAAAAAGTGGTAAGTGGTAATTCGGGGTGATCACCCGATTCCATTTAGTAGTTGACACGTAGCACGTCGGAGGAGAGAGGAAACCACTTTATCGGGTGGGTAATCCTCGTGCAAGTGGCTCATCTGATATCACTATTGACAGTTGGATCAAGTGTGCCTTGATCAACGGTGGAGGATCGCCGATTAGTTTGTTGATCGAGTGAACCAACAACCATCGGATTGGAAGATGAGATCAACGGCGGAGATTGAAGCTGATAAGGCTTGGGCCTAAGTAGACCCGAGAATTTTATCAACACGGGTTAAGTTTGTTTGAGTTCTAGAGGATGAATGGAGATTGCACAATGGCCGTTGATCTGATGGAGTGAAATAAACAGTGGAGGTTGAATGTGATAAAGGTGAGCGTCGGAAAATGTGCAAAGGCTGTGGATTGGCGGAAAGGTAAGGTTTAAGTGAGTTTATGTAATATTTCTATTATAGGAGAGTTATAATAGAAATAGTGGAGTTAAAGGTATTTTGGGTTAAGTCGGGTTTAACCAAAGTCTAACCATGGTATGTCTAAGACGAGTAGATAGTGAAATCAACCAGAGGGTTAAGTTCTAAGGTATAAGAATTAGCCAAAGTTTATGACGGTGAATAAAGTTCTGCTGGAAAAGTTAATGAAGGTTTAGGCTATTGAATAGCCAAATATAAAGTTTCCACATAAAACTTAATTAAGAACATTAAACCTTGGTTTAAGAAGTTTTTCACCATGGATCAGATGATTAAGGCCTGGGATCAGTGACATGCAATTTTATTTGCATAATGTGGGTATTGTCGGCTTAGGCTGGCATCATTTGGTATCAAAGAAGAATTGTGGTTGAAACATTTGGTATCAAAATAGCACAAAGAAATTCTGTGTGAAAATTTCTTTGAGAAAATTTAGAACAAAGTTATGTTTTAAGGTGTGTATCTAGGCAAGACGAGATCAGATTCTAATATGACAAACAGTAGGCACACAGAGATAATGTGTAGCAGAACTTGCAGATGCAAGAAACAGAGGACAATCCATTCAAAGTGCAGGTGAATGGTAGAACAAGATCATGTAGAGATCTTGAAGGTGAGATGATATGTTTTTATTTTAATTTGATTTGAAGATTGGAGAGTTTGTGGTCTTTATATTGATGCACAGGTAGCAGCATAAGAAGGTGAGAAGATTGCAGCAACCTAGAGCAAGGAGTGCTCAATTGGTTCCAAAGGAAAGAACCAGAGAGATGCCAAAAGACTGAGCTCAGAGGAGAGAAGCTTAGTGAGGCATATGTAGCAAGAAGGAGACTTGTTACTGCAAAGGTATTGTTGCAGCTCACAAAGGCAATTCCACAGAGGATGTGGGTAGAATTGCTAAGGGATGAAGGAAGATGGTAAGAGTTTCTAAGTGAAAGAAGAGGTGGTCAGAACCAAGTATTTCATTAGTGATTGAAATACAAGAGGACAATTGTGTTCTTAAAAGGTGCAGATGAGTTGAAGCCTAGAAGGAGCAGAGAGAAGTGCTCAAAAGAGGTTCCAGAGATAGAGAACCAAGTGCTTGCCAAAAGACCAAGTATAGAGGAAAGCTTGGTGAGGTAAGTGGCAGTAGGGAGGACTTGCTGTTGCAGAGGCTTTAATGCAGCTCATATTAAGTGAGTAAGGAGCTCATGAAGATAGAGAAGGAGAAGATGACTATGGATAGTCATAGCAGAGGTTCTGAGGAAGACCACGGAAGAAGAAAGGTGAAAAAGGAGGATGCCAAGGCAAATGGCAAGATAATGAGTCAAGAGGAAATTGATAAAGAGATTGCTGAGATGAAAGAACAACTCGATGTATTAAGGATGATACTTGAGGAAAACCAAAGACTAGGTTGGGTATTAAAGAAGAAGCCAGTGAAGTGGTCTAAGTTACAGAGAAGGCTACAGTAAAGGCAAGTAAAGTGGTTGATGGAAAAACTCAAGGAAGCTGAGTTGGAAATGGAAGTTTCCATTTGTGAACCAGAGCAGGGTGAAGTTCTGGGTGAAGAAGAAGGAATTATTGATGATTTTCTGAACTATTGGACAAATATAGACCAGCAGGAGAATGTAAATATTGTTGAATCTAATAATTTTGATGTGATTACAGGTTTTGCAGAGGATGAGCAATCTTTTGAAGTTGTCAAAGTATGGAAGAGTATCTTTCAGAAGATAAAAACTCTGAAGTAAAGAATGATGGAGAATGTCTCCTGAATGAGAAAAGCAATGAATTATTGCAGCAAAAAGAATTTAGTAATACATTGATGTTTGAAGCTGTGACAACATAGGAAAAATTTCTTATGAAAGGAATTGAAATTTAGTGTGAAGAACTTATGTGTGAAGCAACAGTTGAGACTGTTGAACCTTGTAATTTACAAACTGATAATTTGTGTATAAATGCAGGAATCATAAGTAATGATGAATTACTTATGAAGTGTCACAGAGAAATTGAATTGCTGGAGTATTTGCTGGGAAATTCAAAGTATGACAGTGTGATTGCAGAGGAAGGAGTTCACTGCAGTGGTCAAGAGCAAAAATACATCATTAGAGAAGATGATGTGGAGGGGAGACTAACTGATAGTCTTGAGAGTACATTAGAGAATTCTTTAAAGAGGTTGAATCAACATACTAATGTGCTGATATAATAGGAGAAATCAGAGCAGCATACTGAAGTGTTGCCAAAGGAAGAAGAGGCACTGAGGCCTTATGTTTTGTATTTTAATAATTGTTTTGTGAGTGCAGGTTTAGTTGCATATGTTGGAGAAAATTTGGCACAGATGAGTAGCCATGTAAAGCCGGTAGAAGAAGATTCTGTGGAAGAATTCAATCCATGGAACAAAGATGTTCAATTGCTGGAGAGAATGATGGAAAGTCAAGATTCAATGCAGAAATAGACAATCATGAAATATGGTAAGGATGAAAGGGAGACAGAAAAAGCAAGCGTAGGAGAAAAAGTAAGAATAAGCAGAAAAAGAGTAAGAGTGAGAATTAGACAACTTCAAAGAGAAGAACAACAGTTTGGAGAGTTAGTGAACAACAACAACAACCTGAAACAAAGAGAAAGAGGTAACAGTAAGTGGCAGAGTAGGGACCAGCCCAAGTATGTGCTGGAAACAAAGATTGAAGAATTATGGCAGTTGATGATGAAACAGTCCAGGATGAGGGAAATGACAGCAGGAAGGATGATCAATCAGAACTTGAACTTGATTGACAAGGAGAGGAATATGAAACAAAAGACAACAAGCATACAACAACAGCAAAGATGTAGAGCTTTTAAACAGTTACAAACTAAAGTTTGGGACCCTGGGGGTTTTCTATCAACATATGTAGACACATGATCAGGAGATCATGAATGTTTTCTACTGTGGGAGTCTGATGTAGGAGCATTCAACTTAGAAGAATCATTTTATTTTAGTAGACATAGGGGGGTCTTATGTTTTAAGGAAGTTGGTTTCCTAAGTGTTAAAATTAATGTAGTTACTTAGGCTTTTGAGTGATTTTAATGAGAATAGGAATTAATTAAGTATTATGAGGCATATTTGTAAATGTTCTTAAATGTTGGAGAACATGAGAGATTTAGGATAGTGGAAAGATTTGAGAATCAATTGTAAATCTTAGATTAAAAGTTAGTTCATGATTTTGTGGATTAGAGAGGATCCTTAGAGATAAGGAAGAGATTTTAGGATTTTGTTGAGAAGGTTATGGATCTAAACCAGGAATTGGTTGTAGAATCCTTTTGTATAAATGTAAGCCAAAAAAGGCAGAGGAAAAGTTAGCTAGTTAGTCAAGTTAGATAGTTAGCTGGTTAGCTGGTTAGAGGTTATGAGTTTAAGGTTTGTTTGTAAGCCTACGGGCAGTTAGGAAAACAGAGGCCACTGATATAGAAGATCAGGCCAAGGAGAGAATTCCTATGTAAATATTTGTTTATTAATACAAACAACTCGATTTTGAGTTCATGTGTGTGTATTGAGTAATTGAGATATAGATTGTGTATGATCTTGAGTTATTCTACGTAACATAGGTTGCAGGTGCAGAATCAGAGGTGAAATACAGAGAAGAGTAATAGAGAGGTGTTACAGCTTTACACACATTGACAATACAGGAGGAAGCCTTTAATGTTACAGTGAAGGTGAAGGAAGAATAAAGGCGCGAGCAGAGTTAAGCTCAGGAGGAAGTTGTGATGCAGGACAACTAAACACCCTAAACCCTGAAGTAAATGGAAACCACGTAAAAACGAAGTAAATAGAAGGATGAAGAAATGAAGTAAACATGCACAGGAGTTGTTGGATCAGCTAGATCAACGGACGAGATTATTTGTGATAAATGGCCAGGATTAAGTCACATAGAATGGAGTCAAGAAGATGAACAACATCAATTAAGTTAAGTGTTAGCAGAAGAGGAATCTGGAGGAGCCGTCGCAGCCATCTGATGGGCGAAGATCTATGGTCATTGTGCACTAATAATCTCGTGCATTAGTCAAGGAAGAAAGGTGGGTTTAGAAGCGGAAGTTGTTTACCAGGTGGAGAAAAAGTGGTAAGTGGTAATTTGAGGTGATCACCTGATTCCATTTAGCAGTTGACACGTAGCACGTTGGAGGAGAGAGGAAACCACTTTATCGAGCGGGTAATCCTCGTGCAAGTGGCTCATCTGATATCGTTGTTGGCCATTGGATCAAGTGTGCCTTGATCAACGGTGGAGGATTGTCGATTACTTTGTTGATCAGGTGAACCAACAACCTGTTGGGTGTGGAGCATGATTATTTAGAGGTCTTTGTTTCAGCTGGATGTATACCCCAGGAAGTTTGTACACCCCTCCATGCGAGGGGGACTTGTCCCCCCCGCGAGGGTCTGGGGGGGGCCGATCCCCCCCGGCTGGGGGGTCTGGGGGCCAGCGGTCCCCCGGCGAGGGTTCGGGGCAGTGCCCCTGAAGCTAAAAACAGATGTAAAATTGCCTTGTAAAAATATAGTAATTTCTAGTCAATCTGGGCCGTTCATTAGGCAGATGATCTGATGGTAGAACTTATGTTTACTTTAGGGTTTTTTGCCCTAGAAGGCAACCCCTCTCTTTGTATGAGGGCATTGTATTGAGGCTGTGATATAGATGTGTATTTTTCGAGCGAGAAGCAGAGAGGTGAGACTGTGAGAGAAAACAAAGGATATTATAGCGGATCTGTTGTAGGTTGTGTCTCTTCATTTTGCTGGATAATAGAAAGGAAGGACTGGCTGTTCAGGATGGACGTAGCCCAAACTGGGTGAACCATGTATATCTGTGTCTCTCTTGTTTTATGTGTTTTCTGTGTTTATATTTTTGCAATATTTTATGTGTTCCATTGCTCCATAATATATAATTTTCTAACACAACCGTCGGATTGGAAGATGAGATCAACGGCGGAGATTGAAGCTGATAAGGCTTGGGCCTAAGCAGACTCGAGAAGTTTATCAACGCAGGTTACGTCTGTTTGAGTTCCAGAGGATGAGTGAAGATCATACAATGGTCATTGATCTGATGGAGTGAAATCAACAGTGGAGGCTGAATGCAATAAAGGTGAGCATAGGAAAATGTGAAAAGGTCATGGATTGGCAGAAAGGTAAGGTTTAAGTGAGTTTATGTAATATTTCCATTATACGAGAGTTATAATAGAAAGAGCGGAGTTAAAGGTTTTTTGGGTTAAGTCGGGTTTAACCAAAGTCTAACCATGGTATGACTAAGATGAGCGGATAGTGAAATCAACCAGAGGGTTAAGTTCTAAGGTATAAGAATTAACCAAAGTTTATGAGGGTGAATAAAGTTCCGCTGGAAAGGTTAATGAAGGTTTAGACTATTGAATAGTCAAATATAATGTTTCCGTATAAAACTTAATTAAGAACATTAAACCTTGGTTTAAGAAGGTTTTCACCATGGATCAGGTGATTAAGGCCTGGGACCAGTGACATGCAATTTTATTTGCATAATGTGGGTATTATCGGCTTAGGTTGGCATCATAGATCAACGACTTCAAAAATATATTATTCAAGGGGGAAACATCCTCTACATCACATAAATTAACAATTATTAAATGATACAAATGACAAGGCCTCCTTTGTATATATAGGAATATAATGGGTCACAATATAATCAGAGCCTACATAACAATAATAATGTAAGGGCATCCCCAGATGCGGGTGACCTGTAGCGCAATACCCACGATGGGATGTAGGAGGGCGGAGCATGGCTGGCACATGTCCAGCATGCGCGCCGGACAGAACTTCAGGTGGGCGGCCATAAATGCAAGGTTGATTAACAAGACGGGAGCTCGGATGTTCAGCATTGGAATTACAGCACTGTCCATTCGCGCATGCTCAGGAGAATATCGGTCTTCAGCGAACTTAATTGCCATAGTAATGGCGGGTGAGGATCGAGGGAAGGGCACCTGCGTTTTAAGTGACCTCAATGCCAATAATCTGCATCTGTGTTTCATTCAGTTCGGCAAGATTCGGAGCTGTAAGAAAGAATGGGTCTGGGGAAGGTCTAACGTCGGAGGCTGGTTTCGATTTGAGCCTGAGGCTACGCTCTGGCGGTGTAACTCTCTCACAGAGTCAAGCAATAGCCCCTGTGTCACTACTGGTCAAGGCAGCTCGGCTTTTGGAAACTTTCTTGCTGCTGTTTGTGTTCGTCATTGCGTAATGCCGAGACCACGCCAGCGTATGCTAAGTCGCAGAGGCTCTAGAAGAGGAACCCCCTCACGGCCCCCCGCTGATTCAGGTTCCTTGGGGATTCCTTCTCATCATCGGGGAACAGAGCGCATTCTGACCCCTAGCAACTTCCTGGACCCAAATTCTCCAGACTCGGCCAATTCGTCTTCATTTGGTTCAGCCACTTTCTCGTTCAACTGCTCTCTAACGCGCCCTCGAATAACGGCTCATGTCTCTAAGGAGGTCCATAATCCCAGCTCTCCAAAGCCCACCTCAGAAATGCAAAAGGAGCAGCCCCAGCCAGCCAGCGCCATCAGCTCCATGATGGAGGCCCATGTGCAGCCAAACATGCAGGAACCGGAAATGGGTTGGTGTAGGATCGTAGAGGAGGAGCCCGATGAGTAATCCAGGCTCCAGCTCTCACCTTTTTTCTGGTTATATATGGTTCTGTCTGTCAATCTTTCTTCATGTTTTCTGTACTGTTTTCTACTGTCTAGTGTCTGATGTGGTGATGTTACTTGTGTCTGTATACCCTTCACAGGGAATGTCTAGTGTCGGTTCTGTGTATCACTCTATCGCCCCTGCGTGGGAAGTAAGGTTCAATCTCTCTGTTTCTGAATCTGTCATGAACAAATGGCCTAATCCACAGGCTTGATGGCTCTCTGTTATCCAAGGATGTAATTACTCTCTTTTTTGTATATAATAGATTAAATTTACTTAGCAAAAAAAAAATAATGTAAGGGCATGACAATAACAATAGTGGACTTCTATGGAACACCAAATTAACAATATGGGGGCTACATGGGCATAAAAATAACAATAAGGGGGATACACTAGTAATATAGGGACCTAATAGAATGTTTGCGTGATAGTGTAGAAATTTGTGTCATATGTGCTGAAAATCATGATACGAGGGAATGTCCCTTAATACCTCGTCTTAAAGCTATCTTTTAGGATGAAGCTGGAACTAGCCAAGATGAATCACTTTCTGTTGTTGCTAAACGAACATGGAAAACCCAACAGACAGGTATGACACAAGGTTTCAACCTCAAAATAATTGGAATGCACCTATGCCTTGGCCTCCTCAACCCCAAAATCCATCTTGGGCACAAGGTTGGAAAAATTCTTATGGAAGAAATCCTCAATATCCTCAATTCCAACAACCTTATCCCCCTTACCCACCTCAATATTACCCTCCTCAACCAAATCAATCTCCTCAATTCCAAGCTCAACCACCAAATCAACCACTTTCATTACCATCCACTCCATTTCCTCAAAAATCCAATCAATTACCTGCTCAGCCACTCCAAATCCAAATAATAAAAATAAAAAAGTTATTTTCAATATAGAAGATCAAAATTTTCAATATTTTATGATAGCAACATTAGGTCTAAATGATGTTCAACTTAGATCTGGTAGGGTTTTGCAAAAGAAGTCACCACCAGTTGTCATCCAAAAATCTAAAGAGGATGAGGTTCTTGAAAAAGAAACACTTCTTGATCAAGAAAAGACTCCTCCAAAGGAAGATGTTCCTATACATTTGAAGGATGACCAAATAAACCCAACTCCTATAGTTCCTCTAGTAGAACAACCTTCTATTTCCTTACAAGATCCACCTTTTCCTGAAAGGCTCAAAATTGATAAAGGAGTAGAAAGGCAAATTGTTTTACCATAATATGATATGCTAGATGAACTAAAAAATGTTTGCATCAAAATTCCTTTGCTCCAAGCTATAAAGGAAATACCAATATTTTCAAAAACCATTAAGGAGTTGTGCATTAGAAAACCAGGAAGGAAAATAAAAGATGTCAAGAAAATCCAATTGGTAGGAAAAATTGTTGATATTATGATGGGGAAACCAATAGTTCAAAAATATCTAGATCCAAGTATCCCTATTGTAAAAATTCACATTAATGGTATTGAAATTCCAAACACCTTGATTGATTTAGGAGCAACCATCAATATCATGAGAAAACAAACTATGGATCAATTGAAGCTTCCCAATCTTCAATATACCCCTACATTATTACAATTAGCAGATAGATTTGTTATCAAACCAGATGGTATATTAGAAGATGTGTTTGTCTCTTTGGATTCATGGGAATATCCTATTGATTTTATGATTTTAACTCCCAATAATAATCTAGGAGGCCATCCATTGATCCTTGGTAGACCTTAGTTAGCTACAGTTGATGCATCCATAAGTTGTATATCGGGTGATATGTATATATCTTATGGGAACTCTACTAAGAAATTCACATTGTATCCACCTAAAAAAACAATAATTGAAGTATAAAGTCAAGTCTGGATAGATGATAATGAAGACTTTGATGATATTCAACCAGTATTTACTCTTTGACAAGTAGATGAGTAAAATCAGTTAATAGATTTGATGAATAATAACGATTCTTCTTCATACTATGCACAAGATCAAGGTTTTCAAGAAAAATGTAATATTGAATATTTATCATCTAATCAAATGGATTTCCATTCTATGGAAAAGTTTGGCAATTATCTAGTAGAAATACTTCCAGGTAAAACATTAAACATCAATAATAACTTGGAAGAATTTCAAAAGAGAAAATTGATAAAGATATTACAAAATCATTCCTCTACTTATACATGGGAATATACTGATATGAAGGGAATTGGTCCCAAAACTTGTATGCATCATATTTATATTCAAGAAAATGTCAAACCAGTTAGACAACCTCAAGGATGAATCCTAATATGAGAGAAATTTTTAAAGAGGAATTGCAAAAGTTAATGTGAATTTCATTTATCCTATATCAAATAGCCAATGGGTATCACCTTTGGTGATCGTTCCAAACAAGAATGGAAAATGGAGAGTGTGCATTGATTATAGAGAATTGAATAAATCTACTTTGAAATGTCATTTTTCACTACCTTTTATAGATCAAGTATTAGATACCTTAGCAGGGAAAAAATATCTTTCATTTCTTGATGGTTTCAGTGGATATAACCAAATCCAACTGACACTAGAGGATTGAGATAGAACAACCTTTACATGCCCACGGGGTACATATGCCTACATGGTACTTCCTTTCGGATTATGTATTGCACCTGCAACATTTCAAAGAGAATTTTTGGGTATATTTAATGATCTAATTCATGATTGTGTGGAAGTTTACATGGATGACTTTACTATCTATGGAAATACTTTTGAAGAAACTCTTGAAAATTTAGAAAAAGTTCTCATTATATGTAAAGAATAAAATATTTCATAATTCATGAGAAGTGTTTTGTGATGTTTAATGGGGGAATTTTTTTAGGCCACCATATTTTAGGTGATGGAATTAAAGTGGATACATCTAAGTTAGAAATAATTTCTAAAATTTCAATTCATGTTTATTAAAGAGATGTTATTAGTTTTCTTGGTTTCACTCGTTATTACAGAAGATTTATAGAAATTTTCACAAAAATAGCCTCTCCACTTTTCAAACTTCTTACAAAAGATTGTGAATTTGTTTGGAATTTTCACTGCCAGAAAGCATTTGAGACATTGAAGCATAAAATCACTAAAGCACCAATTTTGAGATTTCCGAATTGGTCTCTTCCTTTTCACATTTGCACTGATGCTTTAGATACAACTTTAGGAGTTGTGTTCGGACAAAAAAATCTAACTCCTTATGTTATTTATTATACAAGAAAAATTTTGACTCCTACAGAGTTAAATTATATTGTAACAAAAAATGAGTTTGTAGTTGTTGTGCATGCCATTAATAAATTTTGACATTGTATCACTGGTTATGAAACGTCCATTCATACAGATCATTATGATATTAGATATCTAATGAACAAACCAATTACTAATGGTAGAATTACAAGATGGTTGTTATTATTATAAGAATTCAATATTACTATCCCTGATAGACCAGGAAAAGAAAACACAGTTGTTGATTTCCTTTCTAGAATGCAAAATAATAATAATGATGTTCTTGTAAAGGATAATTTTCCTGACGAATATGTTTTTGCAATATCCACTGAAACTCCTTGGTTTGCAGATATTGCTAATTATTTGGCTCCAGGAAAATTACCCCCACAATTATCAACCAAAGAGAAGCATAAAGTTATCAAATCCAGTGCACCTTATTCTCGGATAGATGGAGAACTATACAAAATTGGACCTGACTTAATCATTTGAAGGTGTTCGAGAAAATGAAGTACCAGAAATATTGAAAGTTGGTCACAATGAACCATGTGGAGGACACTTTGTTGATAGAAGATCTTCTTACAAAATCATTCTTCTGGGATATTATTGGCCTTCTCTTTTGAAGGATACCAAAGAACAAGTCAAAAGATGTGATGGCTATCAAAGAAAGGGAAACTTTATTCCATCAAATGAGATGTCTCTACACCCACAATTACCTGTAGAGCCTTTTGAAAAATGGGCTCTAGATTTTTTTGGACCAATCAATACTCCATCTAGGTAGAAAATCTATATAATTATTTGTACAAATTATGTTACAAAATGGGTAGAAGCTAAACCAATTCTATTTGCACCTGAAAATGTTGTAGTTACATTTCTTTTTGAAGATATTTTTACTCATTTTGTTGTCTCAAGAGAAATTGTGACAGATCAAGGTACTCAATTCACATCCAAGTTGGTGCAAAAAATATTGGAGCAATACGATATCAAACATCAAAAGTCTACTCCATATCATCCACAAGCCAATGGGCAAGTGGAATCCACCAACAAGGTTCTTGAAACAATTCTAACCAAAACAGTGCCTTTGCATAGAAGATATTGGGCAGAAAAGCTTCCAGAGTCACTATGGGCATATCGAACCACATGGAGAAATACAACTGGACATACTCCTTATGAGCTTGTCTATGGAAAGCAAGTTTTGCTTCTAATTAAGTTCCAAGTGGATACCTTCAAGACAAAAACCAAATTGGGCCTTGATCTATTTGAAGCTCAAAAGCAAATATTATCACAATTAAATGAGCTAGATGAGATTCGACAAGTTGTTATCCAAAGAACCAACATAGTTCAACAACAAAGATCAAGATGGAATGACAAGTTCATCAAAGCTAAAAGGTTCAAGCCAAGTGATTGGGCTCTTCTTTTCTACTCTAAATTCAAAGATTTTCAAGGAAAATTTCAAACTCACTGGCTTGGCTCTTATGAGATATATATTGTCTTTGATAATGGAGTAGTCAAAATCAAAACTATTGATAATGAAAAAATTGTTTTCCTTGTTAATAGTCATGGATTAAGATTATATCATAAACCGTTAACAAGATAAGAAATTTTCAAGTATTTGCAAGATAATTCTAATCTTAAGTTGGTTGAAAAAAGAGATCTTTCTCCTCTTCCTCCAACTCAATCGTAATTTTCTCGACAAAAAAAAAAGTATAAGCATGAAAACCAACATAGTTGGCATGTTTATACAGAAAATATTAACCAAAAACCAAGAATTCTTGGCGGTTTAGATTTTCACAACTCCCTATCTCTTTCCCATTTCCCTGTTATCCCTCTTTTATTAATAATTTTACAAATCTCACGCAACACTTCTAACGACCAGGCTTCTTAAATTTCCATCAAGAAGCAACAACAATAAATATTCTCTTCCATGCAATAGCAAAATTTTGAAGAAAAAAATGAACAACTACAGAATCAGTGACATTCTATAGCCAATTTTAAATTCCACAACTGATTTCAATTTCTACAGTCAGATCAGAAGCTTCCAGAATTTGTAGCAAAAGAAAATTACAAATATGATGAGGTATGTAGGATGTTGAATTAC
The DNA here is from genome assembly GCA_031772625.1 of Pinus tabuliformis. Lineage (NCBI taxonomy): Eukaryota > Viridiplantae > Streptophyta > Pinopsida > Pinales > Pinaceae > Pinus > Pinus tabuliformis. The sequence continues at coordinate 969,831,853 of CM062805.1, read as the reverse complement.
TTTTCATTTAAGGAACATTAGATTTTTAAATTCATTGGATGATCATGATACAAATTTTGAGCAATTAAAATACCTCATAGCATTGCCTACTATTGTACTCCTAAATCATAACCGTTATAATCCTATGATATCATAATACTCCAACCCATCACATCAAATCTCTTTAAAATCACCTAAATTTTAACGATCCTATGGAATCAGATCTTAAAATCATGGCAATCATGTGAATAATAAACCAATCCTATTATGAATTGAACACCCCACGAACACCTTATTTCATCATCACTCAACCTCTAATTAATACCCTTAGTCATCCAACTTTGTCAACCATTCTTCATATTTTCCTCTACCACCTTTGTCGAAAAGAGACAGTCTAGGATTGAAACTTCTCCTCACCATGGGTGTCATTGTTAGATCAAAGCCCAACAGAGTCAAATTTCTTCAGGCATATCCACGATTCAGGGAATAGTTGTAGCAGGTGGGCCGAATCAAATTCTTTGAGAAATTTGATGGGAACAATACAAAGGTCACAAAATATTTTACTCGGGCTTTTGATTGGGTAGAGGTAGAAATTGGCGATATCAAACTCATACTTATAGAGTCCATAGTGGAAGAACTTACAAAATTTCCCAGGAATGGAGAGAGTTGGTTCAAAAGTAGGAAAACCAAGGAGAAAGAGTTGAGGCTCTTCCTCAAAAACCCAAGTATGGATGTTTCTATTTTCAAAAAGGGAATCCCAGTAACAACACTGAAAACTAAATGGAGGAAATTTTTATTAGTCATTCAAAAGTTATTAACTTGTGAAGGGAGGTTTGGGATCATGTTCTTTTACCATGTTCAACTTCTAATGCATTTCATTGATGGCAATGATATTTTCTACTTTGTAGCCTTAAGAAGATGGCCTCTAGTGTGAAACGAGAATAAAAACCCTCGTCGATGCTCTCTATCATCATGGACTCATTAAAATTCTCATTGAAGCACACTTGAGGGCCAAGGGAGATAATTGGCAGAGTTTTCTAGTCTGTAACCATTTTGTAGAAGCTCAAGAGGAGGAAACAAGTATAAAAAATAGGAGTTGATGCAGAATACTCTCAAACCCTAACCCTGAAAACATTAATGAAGAAGAGGGTTTGGCTCTTAATGAAACAAAGAAATTAGAGACCCCACTGGAGATACATGAAGATGACACTCCTCTTTCTTAGTTTTTGGAAAATATTAAACAAAAAAATGAAAAATAAAATGTTAAAAGAAAGAAATCCAGCACAAGTGTCAAGCCACTTGAAGAAAAAGAAGAAGAACTAGTGGATAAGGAACATAGGAGAACCAACAAAATAAAAAGCATCCAAAACATAGAAGAATTAGAGGTAAAATTGTGCAGCAGGAAAATTTCTAAACGTTCAAGTATACACTATCTACAAGTAGTTGACCTTGAAAAGGAAGATTATATCATAGGTGAAGAGGCTAGAACATCACCTCATTATAAGACTTTGAGTCTGACAAGGAAGACACCAGAGATTGACCCAGTCCAACAACAAATTTATGATTATGTGGAATCTTTGGAGAAAAGAGCACAACAAAAGGTAAACTCTCCTTCCCAAAATCAAGAAGATACTTTCAATGAAGAAATTCCTCTGTCTGATGATATTCCTCAAAAAGAATATAGAATTGAAGATGCTTTAAAACAAGACATATATTAGTTAGAAGTATCGAACAAACATCTTAAACAAGAGCATGAAGTAATAAAGGTACATAATGAAATTTCGAGGACTCGAAATGATAACATACTCTTGCATTTGTACCATTGGTATAAGAATAAGAAACTCAAAGCTAACAACAGGTTCCTTATAAACAAATTAAGAGGGTTATAGAGCAAGATTCTAATGAAGAAGCCAAGGGTAGTATTCAGTATTAAGAAAAGAAAGAGGAGCACTATTCTAGATTTTCTGGCACAAGCCTCAGAGATAGTACATTGAATAAAGGACTTGGAAATATTTGAAATTTTGATGCATGAGGACATGCAAAACCCTCGATGTGGGGGAATGTTGAAGTTTGACAACCCTTTTGCCTTCCTTTCCATCTTTTTCCATAATAGTTTTGTTGCAGTCTCAAGCTAAAAGGTCATCTTAGACATGCTCAAACATCCAAAAAGGTATCAATCATCCATGATTTATAATATTTTTTTTCTTTATGAACTTTAATTGAAACATTCCTATAGCTACCGAATCACATTCATTCTGCAATTAACTAAGAATTATGCAGCTATCTTCATTGTTAGACAGGTTCTAGTGCATTAGAGAACAAATAAAAGACACAGGCATATGGAAAATGGTCAACACATGGATATCCACCTATCTTGGCAATCTAGCAAGTCACATGGTTCAAGAGATCTGAAATTCAAACCAGAAGTCAACTTTGGTTATGACACTCCAATGATGAGCAGACTTTGAATGCAGTTTGAGGCAAGATCAAGCGAGCGTGGAAGTGACCGAGTAGAGATCGAAGCTGATGTGTCAAATTAAATCCCTCATGATTTTCTCTTTCAATAGCAAATCATGAGAAGGAAGACTTTAATTTCAATTTCATTTCTTAGCTGTTAGATTAGCAAAGTTACCTCTCAGCTTATGACTCTTAAGGAAATTATTTAATAAGAGAATATATAAAGGCCTGAGGCGAGATAATAGACAATCATTATTGTTGCTAATTTTCTGCACTCATTTGTTATTGAAGACTTCGAAAATTAATATTAATACTTTGTTCTTTTGTGATCAATGCATGGCTAAGTGATTTAATATTGATTGCATACTTGCACTCAATAGGAAGGCCCCATGGAGAGCTGTAAGACTAGATTAGCTTTGGATTATGTTATTTTCAATTCATTAGATGAATAATTCTTTCTTCACTTGAAATTGTTGATGCTTTTAATTATTATTTTGTCCATAGATCTCTAATTTAATTTTTAGTATTTCTATTAGACCATTCACTCATAAAATACAAAAAACATTTGTTTTTCATAGTTCATTCCATTCAACATTTTCATTCAGTAATTTAGTTGATTTATGTTAGTGATTTTGTGAATGATAGATAGAGAAATTGTTAGGATATTCCGACACATAGGAAATAGTTAAGTACAACTTGGTCTAGTGTAGAGTTAGGTAAAGTGTGTTTCTTTACTATGTACTTTTGTAACTTACAATCCGATGGTCACGATATGTTCTAGACATGAAGTGATTCGACAGTTCATTCTCTCCTCGGCATTACCGACACTTAATCTATGGCTTAACACCTGATTGGTCCATGATCTCTATTTAAAGAGCATGGAGGGTCATTTGTAAGGTGATCGTTCATGAGAGAAGCTTATGTAAATTTTCTTTCTTTTACATTAATAAATTTCCTGAAGTTGTTGTGTTGGCTCAGGCTGTGGACTGTTTCCCTCTTTGAGGGTTTTAACCATGTCAAGAATACTGGTGTATTGATCTGTGATCTATTTGTGAGCGGTGTCCTTTGGTGTTCTATCTAAGGAACTTACCCTATAAATTCCTATATGGTATCAGATCTATTTGAGGGCCACATCTATTGTTGATCCAAATCTGAAGCCGGTACAACTGCATCCGATTGAAGTTTCTTAGATTTATTGTTTCTGGCCGCTTTTGGGTCGAGAGGGTTGCTCTATTGTGTTAGGAGCATATGTTCCAGTGAGTAACCCCTTTCATTTCACGCAAAAAGGTTTCTGGAAGCCCTAACTACGTCATTTTTAAGATCTTGAGGTATACATTCTTTATTTGGAGTTTTAGTTATTTATCTCTATATTTATTATGGTTTATTTATCTCTTTTTTTTTATATTACCAGATCTATACCTTTCATTTCTGTGTATGCTCTTTGCCCTGCGACTCTGTGCAATCTGGGAAAATCAGAAACAGAAAGGAAGAATTTTTCTCATGCATATGCTCTTTTCCCCCGCGCCTTATTGTGATTTCGAAAAATCAGAAACATTGAAGAAAATATATAGTTTCTGGTGAAATTTAACTTCAAGCCGTAAGGTTTGGTTTTTTTTTTTCATTTTGGATTGTGTGTTTTTTTGTTTTGTAGGAAAAAAGGGCTTTCTCAAGTAAACACACACTCCAAAGCTTCAGTGACTTCAAAAAAAAAAACCCTTCCTCTTTTCCAAGAATTACTAACCTTTTAAACTAGCTCACTTGGTCTAAAGTTTCTTTATGAGAATAGAGATCTTGGGTTCAATTCTTTCCTTTTGTTGAGTTACATTTTCAAAAAGCGCATGCAACTTATGTTTTAAAGTTACTTTATGTAAAAGTGTTCTCACCCATTATAAAAAGTGAGTCACTTATAATTCTAAAGTCTCTTATCATTCTTGTTCTTTATGTTGATGATCTTATCCTTATTGGTAGTGATCCCAACCTTATAAACCATGTAAAGTCCAGCCTTAGAAAGTAGTTTGAAATGTCAGACTTAGGACATGTGCATTATTTTCTTGGTCTTCAAGTCTTGCAATCCAGGGAAGGTATTTCCCATTCCCAGTCCAAGTATGCCTGTGATCTTCTACGCCACTTTCACATGGAAGACCGTAAGCCAGCCCCTTCTCCCTTTCAATCTGAAGCCAAACTTTCAGTCACTTGTACTTCCCCTGAAGTTGATGCTACCTTATACCATCATCTTGTAGGAAAAATTTTGTATCTGACCCATACCCATCCTGACCTTTCCTTTGTTGTTGGACTTATTGTTCAGTTGATGCAAAACCCACATGAAAGTCATTAGAAAGCAGCTAAAAGAATACTCCATTATGTTTGAGGTACAATTCAGTTTGGGATTCATTATAGTGCAGAAGCATCTCCTCTATTTGTTGGTTTCACTGATTTTGATTGGGCTAGTGACCCTGACGATCGAAAATCTACTGCAGGTTATGTCTTCACTCTTGGTTCTAGACCTATTACATGGGCTTGCAAGAAACAAAGTGTTATTTCTCTTTCTTCAGCAGAAGCAGAGTATCGTGGCATCGTAGAAGCTAGTAAGGAAGCCCTGTGGCTTCGTCAAATCCTGTCAGAGTTTGCATTTTAGCAGCAGCATCCGACTACACTTTGGTGTGATAATCAAAGTGCCATTCAACTATGCAAAGATCCAGTCCAACTTCAGCGCAGCAAACACATTGAACTACACATGCACTTCATCAGAAAGATCATTCATGACCATGTTCTTGAAGTGCAATATTGTTCAATTGATGATCAAGTTGTAGATATCTTTACAAAGGCTCTCACAGAGGCGAAGTTTACTAAACTTCAATGTATGGTTGGAGTTCAGGAAGTTGTCACTAGGGGGCGGGGTAGGCTCTAATTCCTCCTTCCTTCTCCTATTGTGTCATATTTGTACATCCTTCAATCCTATCCCAAGTTGTTCTTAAGGGGGGATGTTAGGATATTCCGACACATAGGAAATAGTTAAGTATAACTTGGTCTAGTGTAGAGTTAGGTAAAGTGTGTTTCTTTACTATGTACTTTTGTAATTTACAATCTGACGATCACGATATGTTCTAGACATGAAGTGATTTGACGATTCATTCTCTCCTCGGTATTAATGACACTTGATTCATGGCTTAACACCCGATTGGTCCATGATCTCTATTTAAATAGCATGGAGGATCATTTGTAAGGTGACCGTTCATGAGAGAAGCTTATGTAAATTTTCTTTCTTTTACATTAATAAATTTCCTGAAGTGGTCACGTTGACTCAGGCCGTGGATTGTTTCCCTCTTTGAAGGCTTTAACCACGTCAAGAATATTGGTGTATTGATATGTGATATGCTTGTGAGCGGTGTCCTTTGGTGTTCTACCTTAGAAACTTACCCTGTAATTTTGAAGTATAATTGCGCACACTAGTAATCCTTTGAAGTTACAGTTCAAATTGATATTTTATTGAAGAAGTCTGGTTTTGATTGAATATCATTTTGATCTACAAGTAGTTACAATGTTTTAATTCCTTGCAATTAGAAGTAGAATTTCCATTCTGCAATTAGAATAGATTTCTCAATTCAGCACCAATTAAAATAAATTTTGATTACTGTTGTAGTTCAGTTCAAATAGAGTAATCTTAAATTCATGTTGCAATAGATTAAAATTTCAATTCAATTCAGTAACTAGAATCTTTTGATCTTTCCTTGAAGTTTGATTTGCTTTGAAAAGAGATTTAAATGGTTTGAAAAGAGATTTAAATGGAAAGAAGGTGTGTGTAGGAATATTTTGAGTTAATTTAATTTCATTCATGTTTAGATCAATTTCAAATTTTAAAACCAAAAATAGAACTCATAGCATATGTTGTGCACATGCACTTCATAAATACATGAACCTTGGTTGACAATTAATGAAGTAATTTAACCATCAATTAAATTTCTCAACACCCACCTTCATCAAATGAGTAGACTAGATGAAATAAAGCATTGGTCGAAGCATGAATAAGTGGTCTTTTAGGCTATCTATCTATGGATCATCATAGGGTTGCTAGCTAGCAAGTTGAAACAATCGAAAAAATTTCTCTCTATATGTTACCTACATGGGTGGGTAACAAGTTCTTCATGGTGCATGAGAATTTAAGCAAGTTTTCACTTTTTACTTTCCAAGCATCGCTTTGAATAAGCATGTTTTTGTCTAAGCTAAAAACATTTTAAACTTGTTCATAGTTGGTAATTTTACGTGCTTTTCACACACACCTAAAGTTTGTCCTTTTATCCTTGAGACTAGTTAGCGTCAACTTGCCAAAGCCTCAGTGAAGCCAAGAATCAAAACTCCCTTTAATGATTCAACAAGTCAACTTAGCTTGACCTTTAGGGGCTCCCCGCTTGACTAGGATCCTTTTCCTATAGTCTAAAGAGTGGGGCAAGGCATGATTAAGGTGACAGTGGGTGGCCCGCGTAACATTTGCCTCTAGGCTCTCCCATTAGGCTTAGGATTTTAATTTTGTCTAAGAAAGAGTTTGAACCACAACATTAGTGATGTCACTTAAAGATATGGAATAGGAAAATTATCACGCATCTTAGATATAAACCACAATCTCAACTAAATTGATAGTAAATGTTGGTTTTCCAAAGGCAGAAAATTGATCAAATGAAAATCATATACTGAAATGTATCCTTGAAATGGAAATTCTTTTTTTATCTTGCACGACTTAGCAGCACCAGTAATAAAATAATTTAATTTTGTTTCATGAGCATTTCTTTTTTGTAAGAATGACAGTAACAATCTAGTCTGTAACACATAAATACCATAATATATCAAAAGAGTAGCTTCATAGTCTATGGTGTGATATTGATACCTATTTGCTATATTGAGCACTATCATGACCATACTATCCTAAAGGCTTTTACTCATTCACAATTTTCAAAACATCAACACTTTATTGGAATAGTTTATGCGAATGACACTATAAGCTAAAGAGGTTGCTAATATAATGGTACTTTATCGAATCATCTCTAGGGAAATATTCCTCAGATGTGTGAGGTTTTCCAATGTCATCTTTAAGAACACTTAAAATCTATCCAGATAATACTTATATTCAAGAACCTCCAAATCACTGTAATCTTTCGTTACATGTTATGAAGTCTCAACTTCAAATGATCCATTTGATGATTGTGAGTCAACTTTCATTCTTTAACTAAAGCCCATTTTGCATTACTTGGATTAAGTCCTTTAATGAACAAATCAGCCAAAGCCACAACATATAATCATTTCACATCTCAACGTGTGTCTTGAATTATTTGTTCACCGTGATGATGAAGCACATACATCTTAAATGATTGAATGAGTTTTCTTAGACATTATCACAAAATCGGTTTCTTGGGATAATTGTACTAACCAATTTAAGCTAAATCACATTTCCACTTAAATCTATAATGATTTTGGCTTTTAGATAGACCATAGGGATTACCTAGGGCGGTTTAGTTTCCTCAGTTTGAAGTGTAGGGCAAGGCTACTGAGATGACAATGGGTAGCTTGTATGTAGTGCCTTAGTACTTTTTCTCTTAGATGAAAGTCTGAACAGTAACATTTTCAATTTGGAACTGATTATAACAATTTATAAAATAGAAGATTCATCATAAAGTTTGCAAGAAATATTTTGAAACAGATTGAGATATCCTATTAAGGCTAATATTGAAATATTTTTGTTGTTATTAATAATTTAGTCTCTTTTAAAATGCCACATATCATATCAATGTTTAGCACAACTAGATCTTCCTCAAATTGTACTGTAGAAAGATCCTTTGACACAATAACTTTGTTTGCCACATTTAATGTGTCAAATGTGTTGTGCAAGATTTCCCAAGCTTCTTTCACAAACTTTACATGAGATATATGTGATATATATGTTTATAATTCAATGAGAATAGCAACAAACTACTGTCTTGCTTGATGTAATCGTTGTGATCAGTGAGCCTTCCTCTAGTTTTATGATCTAACCACACAACCCTCCACCAACCTTCTCTATCAAAGGCATTTTGTAATGTACCCCAACAAAAATTACACAAAGGTTTTCACAAATTTTAACTCTCTTTGACACATTTCTTCAAATAGATGTAATGCAAAGTATGGAAGCACCTTCAACGAAGTTATCTTAGAATTTTGTCGAAGAATTCATGAACATAATAATAGAAATAACGACAACCACAAATCGGGGACGAATCTGAATTTTTATTGAGGACTCCAAGGATTACAAGCAAGATTTGAGAGCAGAACCTGGAAATCGGTCCACCCAACAAGAGGACAATAAAATTATTTCACTGCCATTACATTGTCTGCCTGAAGATTCATGCGTCACACACTGTTCAACCTTCTGGTCGAAAACTCAGCTTCCAGTGGAATTTGTGCTACAATACTGCAATAGATTGATATGCTAAGGGATGCTGAATACTTCAAGCCAATACAAGTTTGGTATCAGAAATATCTTTTGCTTGAAAGACTGATTTAAATTAAGGAACTCAACCTCTGACAATAATGCCAAATTTATGAAGATTACCAAAGGAACTCGCAACCCTCCTGAGATAGTAATATTAAATTCATGTGCTGAAGAATTCGGCCTTAAAGACATAAATTCGACCGTCTTCTTAACTGATTAAAACCCTTCTTCTAATGGTGACAGATGGGTTGAGATCGAACTGCCCGTCGGTGGACAAATTTTGGGTTAAACTCTGGTAAATTTGGTTGAGCGAATTACATTAGGAAATACCCAACTTAACCTCTCCAAATTTGGCACAATTACTCTAAATAATTCGGCCTCTGCCAACAGAAATCAATCAACTTCTGCCACAGGAGTGCAACTCAGCCTCTTTAGATCTGAAGTAACAAGTAACACAACCTCTTCAATTTGCTGACAATAACAGCAAATTAATAACCTGAAGAAACAAGTAACACAACCTCTTTAATTTGCTGACAATAACAGCAAATTAATAACCTCTGTTATAGGCTATAATTCGACCTCCTTGCTGCTGATATAATTTTGGGGATAAATGGCTCGAGTATTTTGGAAACTCGACGCTCTCTTATGCTGAACTCGAACTCGAACTTCCTTGAGAATGATATGAACCACGCCCTCCTGCAATGACCAAGATGAGCTGAAGAATATCTGTAATAAACTCTATTACATAGCTTCCGAAAGGAAAAGGGACGAGATAATGTGAATTTGTCCATTGACATCCGAATCTGGACAATCTTTTTAGGACAGTTGTTTTACTTTTGAGCCATCAAACCCTCTGTTTTATAAAAGAAAGAGGAGCTCATTTTGGGAGGGAGGTTTTTGTATTGGCGAGGAATGTATTTTGAGTAAAGAAGTTTGTAACCGATTGTATGTTTGGTAATAAAGAATGGTATCAGAGCCAAGTTGCATTTTGTTTGAGCATATCTCTTTGAGTTCGTTGATATCCTGAATAGGTCTGTAGTCTGTTATGCCGCATGGATGGCGCTTGAAGACGTTGAAAGACTTGGATGTAGAACTTGAACTTTTGTTTTAAGAGGAAGCCGCAAAACCAGCTCTGTTTGTGATCATATTTCCAGCGATAATCGGTATTTACTTTCGAGATTCACAGTACTCTGTTTCGCGCAAGTTATTTTTAATCCGCTGCATATATCTATCACTCTGTATAAGTTTCATATTATGGATTCTCGTCCTTCTACTAGTTCTCGTCACAAATTTGGTGATAAATCATTTGAAGAAATTTTAAAGGAACACGAAGAAGTAGATATTGGAAGACAAAACTCTGTTACACATGCATCTGTTATACAAGAAAAGTCTGTTAATTTATTTTTTGAACCTATTCCTTCTGGATCTTGATCTCTTCCAAAGATAGATCCGAAAAATGTTTATAAGAATTTAGGATTACTGGACACTATCCAGTTTTAGAGATATAAGGTGAAAGAGAAAGTCCTGCAAACTACCTCTAACAATAATATCCTTCATTCTTTAAACATTATCAACCAAGTTGAATTTGACGTTGCCCGGAAAGCAGGTTATAATTTCGCCCACTTTGGACATGTCCAAGTGGGAATTCAACCTCTACACAGGAAAGGACAAGATGTGGCCTTCTTTTCCTGTATATTTGATCGACAATGGAGAGCTTTTCCAAAAGCTCTCATCGGTGGTTGCCAAGGTACTCTTGCCTATGGCCCTGCATCATGGTCATGTGTCCCTAACTTTTCCATATCCCTGTCAGATCCCAATGCAATCAATTCTCTTATGCTCGGATTGCAGACACATGGATATGATGACTTTGATGATGATAGCAAAAATATTGCCATCTGGTGGTCCTCTGTGGTAAAATTTTACAAAAAAACTACTCCTTCAATAGTTAAATCTGTTTCCTCAAAGTCAGAATTCACGACATTAATCACTAATGATTATGGAATGAATCTCATAGCACTGCAAATGATTCTCAGAGCTGCCTTAAAACCCCCTGCAGAATGGGTTACAAAATGGGAATCTATTAGAAAACCTACCAGACCATCACCTATAAATTCCTCCACAATTTTTACTTCTAAAGATGGAAATGTTCATACCATCTTCCAAGAGTCACGAGCTGAGCGTGGTGGACCATCTATGTCCATTTCCAACTCTGTACATACTCCGCCTCCCATTTACTCAGTAGACCCCACATTTTTAGAATCAATCAAAAATCTGGTTATGAATCATGTTGCCTCATCCAGCAACCCTTTAGCTATTGTTTGTGACCATCCTCGCTGTTCCAAAACATACTGCCAGTGTTCTTCACAGCGACCTACCCCACATGGAGATAATCAAGAAGACAGAAATAGGATAAACATGATTACTTTTATACAAGATAAAAGTAAATCTGAAGAGGACTATACCAAAACTCATCTCTTCAATATTCATGAAGAGATAATCATATAGTCAGTACAACAGAATACTCATAAAGGCCTAGGACTTAATGATGGATCTGAAATCCCATCATACAGGAAAAATCCTATCAATAAAATTCCAAACAGTGTGGAAATTCCTTCAAATAATGAGATCATTTCATTCTTGAAGATCTTTAAAGGAATTAGTCTGTACGATCCAGATGATATGTGGAAGAAGAAAATGTTCAATTGGGACATTTTCACACACAAGTCAAAAAACAGATATGTTAAGAACTGAAGCTTATTCCCAAAACCGAAAAGAAAAGTTTCAATAAACAAAAGAATGAGGAATGGAGAAATTGGATGAAATCTAATAACCAGTGGATTTCTTTTTATGAATGGTATTACCCTTCCTCAAATCAGATAGAAGAATCCTTAAGAAAACAGTTCAAAAATCAGGCAAAACAAAAAAGGATTCTTGATGTTGATAATTTCATTAAAGGAAAGATGGAATCTAATGTTGTCATAATTCCATCTCCTTTAGTAAGTCCTGACTTTTCTCCAAAAACACAGAAAACGCTGTCTAAACCAAACCTGCCCAAAAATTTGCAGGTCATAAGGATAAAAGGAGAAAATTTGGTGAAATAAATTTGCAGCAGTCTGCAAATAAACATGATTATATCTGGTTCCCCTCCAAAACACAAATGGGAACTTTTTGATGGACAGATCTATCAAACAGAAAATGATTTTCCACCATGGAAAAACTTTGTTATCAGACAACAGGATGGAAAAATTTATAAACTGTCTCCAGTTCAAACAGAAGATTCAACCAAAGAATCTGTCTTAGCTACAAACTGGACGAACCTTGCTCTTTCCAGTTTGGAAAAATTTCTAAGAACACAACATAAGTCTATTGAGGACATGAATAATATTCTAAAAGAAATGATGATTAGAATGCTTCAGAAACAGGACTATGCTACTGTATGTTTAAATGAGAATGTCAAGACTCTTGCAGAAAATGATAAACATATAGCTGAAAGCCTGGATAACCTCAAGTTATCCACAAAAAAGAAAATTCAAGATGTAACAATTATCCAGGGAAGAGAAATTGTTAAGGTTAATTCTAGCCTTGACATACTCAAGAGGCAAGTCTCGAATGTCTCTATTTCTGTTGATTCACTCAAAAAGAGACATCCTATAGATTCATACAAATCTACCACTCTCCTTATACTATTTCATCCTCTGTCTCTAGTCTCATAAGACAGCCAACAGAGATTGAGTTTCCAAAACCAGGGATTTCATATTCTTATGCACCTTTTGCTACACCTAGTTATTTGGCCATCTAAAGCCAAATCCCTGTGTTTCTTCAAAAACAGATCCATCAGCTAGCTCTTCTTTCACAGAAAGGATAAAGAAAAATGCTTCAAAAGATGAAGAAGACAAAGAAGAAAAGAAATGGTATGAAAACTTAGAAGAAGACAAAGAGACATGATTGAACAAACTTGAAATAAAATATGATGAGCCTTCACTAGAAAGTCTTGAGGAACTTGTACAGAATTTTTCTCCTCAAGATAAAGTTCATTTTAATATTCCAAATGAAGAAGCAATTCATGCAACTACTTCCAGGTCCACATGGAATTCCACTTGGTCCCCTGCTCCAGACAGAAGGGATATGATGAAATCCGAGTATCACAAAGATTGGTCAACATCCTCGACATATTCTTGGAATATTGACAACTGCACAGTTTCAGAAGTATTATTAGTCATGCATTCCATGTTAGTATGCTATAGGACCTATCTGGCTGATGATATTGGACCCATAAATTCTACAAGAAGAATCATTGGCGGGTTTGAAGGATCTTTAGATTCTTGGCTAAAAGCAGAAACGGTCAAAGATCCTCTATTGCTAACTAATTGGGAAAATTCACAAGTAAAGAATGCCGACGGAAGTACTTACATGGATCTGTTTACCTCACTTCTAGTAAACAATATGATTGGTTGTTTACTTTATGGCATTACTGTTAACTTTATTGGCTTCCCACAAATAAATAATGATCTGACTGCTATTACTCTTGTTGCTATGAAACTTCATAATATGAAGCATTTTGATGAATACTTTAATGAGTTCCTGCATAGATTGCATACTTTGTCACCAGAACTCATTCTTGAACCCAAATGGAAGGAAATATTTGTTTCATCATTACCATTATGGGTGTCAACAGCAATAGTCAGCAAATTGCTAGGAAGCATTGGTGACTACAAATTTGGAGTAATTAGGCAGGCAGTCAAAGCCATAATTGTTGAACTTTGCTCCCAAATGAAGATAGCCAAAGCAGCCACGAATCCAAAGAAGCCGCATGGTTACCAGCAACTGTGCAAGCAATGGCACCTTTCTGCTCCAAAAAATTCAGAGGGGAGAGATGTGCGTGCTTACAGGAAAAATAAGCACGCAACAAAGAATTTTTCAGGCAAAAAGATCATCCACCAAAAGAAGCCGAAAGATTACAAACAGACACAGCTATTTACAAGAAAAAAGGAAGTTCAATGTTACCACTGCAACAAAAAAGGACACATTTCTCCAAACTGTCTAGAGTTGGGGAAAGAAAAAAAAGAAACCAGAGAAAGGTAAGAAGAAAGTATTTTATAGAAATAAATCTGGTAAAGTAAATTGTTTAAATCTTCCTGATAGCTGTGAGGAAAGAACAAGTGAAGAAGAATCAGATTACATCAATAAATTTAATTATGATTCTAATACCTTTGACTTGGAAGAAGAATATTGCAATGATCCACATTGTGCAGAATGTTCCAAAGATAATTGTGAATGCAGTGACCCAGATGTCTGCCAGTGTCATTCCTTGAATATGATGAAGAATGGTGAATCTGATGAACATACTAGAAATCTTTTCACGCAAATGACGGCAGCAACAGACCCACAATTAAAAGATATGTATAAAGAGTTGTTAATCAATCACTTAAATTATAAGATAGCGAAGCAAAGCAATCCTAACAGAGGATATGTTCCTCCAGCCTCTCTTTTCTCAGTAGAAGCCTTGACCAGGCAATTCAGGCAGGAAGATTTTGGAGATCTTCCCTAGACTTTGCCCAGTATCCACCAGGCAATAAAAGATCTAAGGAAGACAGTAAAAGAAAATAGAAGGCTTTGTATTGAAAGTCACCAAGATTGCCAAATCAGGAAATGAAAGCAGAACAACCTTCAACTTCTGCACAGACACAAAATTGGACATTTCATCAGAAACCCTTTCCAAGTATACAAATTTAAGAACCCAACATTGATGATGAGAATGATGATGAAAGGGTAGGATTAGGTTGCAATCAGATTAATGGAGATGTAATGTATTGCATCAAATTAAAAGTCAGAATTGGTTCCAAAGTGGAATACTGGAAAGTCCTTATGGATACTGGTTCAAGATTAAATATTGTAAATAATACAGTAGTTGATACTCATCTCAGAAGGCCAATTACTTGTCCAAAGGTTACAACAACCAGTGGAGATATCATCACTACTTCAAAGGTTCCAGTTGATAGTTTCCTAACTGATTCTATTGGAATAAATGTGGTTTGCCCAATTGTTACAGGGATGGATTGCGCAATGTACTTAGGAACACCTTTCTTCCAGAATTTCCAAAAGCATGGAGCAAAATTTGATTATCAAACAAGGAGATATGGTTATTTTCTTGAACTGGAAGGTAAAGAGTTGTTTTTTCCTTTTATAAATTCCAGCTCACCCAATAGAATCAGAAGGATTGAACGGCTAGAACCCTTACTCTCAAAAATGGAAAAGAAGAAGGAGATTTTAAAAATTGATGAAAACATTGAAGAAGGAAAGTTTGACAGGGAGATAGCCAATCTGAAAAGTAAATTTCTAGAATGCTACTCTGAAGACCCAAATGCCTTTTGGCATGTGCATAAGCATGAAGTTGAGTTACCATTGAAAAATGACTTCAATGGTAAATTAAGAAGATCGAAATTTGTTCTGATGAACCAAGAACAGATGGTTCACTGTAAAGAATAGATCAAGGGTCTTTTACAGAAAGGCCTGATCAGAAAAAGCAAAAGTCCAATAGCCTGCTTTGCTTTTTATGTAAACAAACATGCAGAGATTGCCAAAGGAAAACCAAGGTTGGTGGTAAACTACAAACCATTGAATAATCTATTGGATTATGATGTTTATCCCCTTCCAAAGCCCTCCACAATCCTAACACAAATCTCAAAATCAAAGATTTTCTCAAAATTTGATTTGAAATCGGGATTTTGGCAGGTAGGCATCAAGGAATCTGATAAATGGAAAACATATTTTTTCTGTTCCTGAAGGTCATTTTGAGTGGAACATAATGCCATTCGGATTCATCAATGCTCCATCAGCCTTCCAGTGCATAATGGATGAGACATTTGAAGGTATGGAGGAATTTATAAAAAAATACATTGGTGATATTCTTGTACATTCTGATGATATACCATCTCATATTAAGCATCTGAAACTATTTCTCCAGAGGATAAAAGAAAAAGGGATAGTCCTCTCTGAAACTAAGATGAAATTGTTTAAAACTATGATAGATTTTCTTGGATATAATATCCAGTATGGTTCATATCAAGTAATCCAAAGAAGTCTGGATTTCATAGATAATTTTCCTGATGAAATTTTGGACAAAACACAGTTGCAAAGATTCTTAGGGAGCTTAAATTATGTCTCCAAATTTCTTCATCATTGTGCACAAGAAGGGAAATTACTAAATAAGAGATTACAGAAAGATCCCATTCCTTGGAATGAAGATTGCACAAATGCAGTCAAGAAAATCAAGGATAGGATTCGCAGAATTCAGCCTCTATGTCTGATCCAAGAACAAGGGAAGAAAGTAATTATGACAAATGCCAGTAATATTGGATGGGGAGTTGTTCTTTGTCAAGAAGATCCAGAAAAGAAAAACTCACTGGAAATTTTTCAATATGCTTCTGGACTATGGTCGACATCTCAATAATTGGGCCAGCCTCAAGAAAGAACTCAGAGCAGTTTGTTTGGGAATAGAAAAGTTTAAAGACTTTGTATCTACACTAAGTTCCTGGTTAAGACAGATTGCCAAGCTTTAAAGTTTGCTATTCACAAGTGTGAATTTGAGGATGCTGCTATGGTAAGATGGGTAATGACTCTCAGTCAGTATGATTTTGAAATTGAATTCATTCCTGGACATAAAAATTCTTTCGCTGACATGTTGTCAAGGGAATTTTTAGAGAAAAATTATATTCACTCTTTATCATGCAATTTTATCAGAAGATCTGAAGAACATGTTGAAATAGAAGGCAGACAGGGATGGGTAAGATATGATATGAGAGAAAGTATTTTAGACCACGATGAAATATGGTATCCAGTATCTGAAATTCGCTGGAGAGAAGGAGTTCCCAATCTTTGGACTTGGCATGACCAAGAAATTGAAAATGATCTGGCAATTAGTGAGCTAGATTATTTGGTCCATATAGGCAACATTTCCTATGAACTCTTTTATGAAGAAGATGATAGAATTGGAAATTGCAAGATTACTATTAGACAGTTCAATAGTCCTCTGCAGAGGACTGATTTTGATCTGGAAAGGCAGGAGACTGCTTTTTTCCAATGCATGAATTTAGAAAATATTTCCTCTAACTTCTTTTATCATCTACAATTTGATTTCAGGTATGAAGATTGGCCAACTTCCTGAATGAATCATGAAGATCCTTTTCCGGCTTGGTTTATCAGGTGGTGGAAAATATATGGACTCAACGCTCTCTTGATAAAGCCATATACCTTATGTCGACTAAATATTGATGGGTTCTCAGAACCACATGCACACCTGACAGGAATCTTGTACAAGCATGTCGAAGACATTGTCAGAATTGAAGATGCTGATTTTATCAATGCACTAAGAAGGTGTGGACATACTCATTGGTTCGTCACTCATGAATTCACTGCACGAATGCTGACACCCAATAGAGATGGGACTCAAATGGAATACAATGAATTCCACCTACAATCAGATCCAGAACAAAATCCTTTCATATCTATTAACTTTTTACAACCACCCGGAAATCACGAAAATGAGATTTGGGAATCCGAAAAAGAAGTGCATGTGTAGTACTTCACAAATTATCTTCTGGAAAGATTCTGACATCAGCACTATACTCATCCTCAGATTACTCATTTCGTACTCTAAATGTATCATGTCTTTTCTTACCGACAGTGGTGTAAGGACGTTTGTTTGTATATTTCTTCGTAAAATGAAATATGCATCTGTATATTTCTCTTTTCTCGTAGGCTTTTGAGTAAAAGTATCTACTTTGTAAGATCGAGTCATCCTTGATTCGATCCCAATATCTATTTTGTAAAATTGAGTCGTCCTTGATTCGATCCCAATATCTACTTTGTAAGATCGATAAGATTGAGATGACCTAGATTCGGTCCCCATATGCCAAATGGCTTTCCGAAAGGAAAAGGGACAAGATAATGTGAATTTGTCCATTCACATCCGAATTTGGACAATCTTTTTAGGACAACTATTTTACTTTTGAGTCATCAAGCTCTCTGTTCTATTAAAGAAAGAGGAGCTCATTTTGGGAGGGAGGTTTTTGTATTGGCGAGGAATGTATTTAGAGTAAAGAAGTTTGTAACTGATTGTATGTTTGGTAATAAAGAATGCTATATATCCATTTCCAACACTGTACATACTCCGCCTCCCATTTACTCAGTATACCCCACATTTTTAGAATCAATCAAAAATCTGGTTAGGAATCATGATGCCTCATCCAGCAACCCTTTAGCTGTTGTTTGTGACCATCCTCACTGTTCCAAAACATATTGTCAGTGTTCTTCACAGCCACCCACCCTGCATGGAGATAATCAAGAAGATAGAAATAGGATAAACATGATTACTTTTATACAAGATAAGAGTAAATCTGAAGAGGACTATACCAAAACTTGTCTCTTCAATATTCATGAAGAGATAATCATACAGTCAGTACAGCAGAATACTCATAAAGGCCTAGGATTTAATGATGGATCTGAAATCCCATCATACAAGAAAAATCCTATCAATAAAATTCCAAACAGTGTGGAAATTCCTTCAGATAATGAGATCATTGCATTCTTGAAGATCTTTAAAGGAATTAGTCCGTACGATCCAGATGATATGTGGAAGAAGAAAATGTTCAATTGGGACATTTTCACACACAAGTCAGAAAACAGATATGTTGAAGAACTGAAGCTTATTCCCAAAACCGAAAAGAAAAGTTTCAATAAACAAAAGAATGAGGAATGGAGAAATTGGATGAAATCTAATAACCAGTGGATTTCTTTTTATGAATGGTATTACCCTTCCTTGAATCAGATAGAAGAATCCTTAAGAAAACAGTTCAAAAATCAGGCAAAACAAAAAAGGATTCTTGATGTTGATAATTTCATTAAAGGAAAGATGGAATCTAATGCTGTCATAATTCCATCTCCTTTAGTAAGTCCTAACTTTTCTCCAAAAACACAAAAAATGTTGTCTAAACCAAACCTGCCCAAAAATTTGCAGGTCATAAGGATAAAAGGAGAAAAATTGGTGAAATAAATTTGCAGCAGTCTGCAAATAAACATGATTATATCTGGTTCCCCTCCAAAACACAAATGGGAACTTTTTGATGGACAGATCTATCAAACAGAAAATGATTTTCCACCATGGAAAAACTTTGTTATCAGAAAAAAGGATGGAAAAATTTATAAACTGTCTCCAGTTCAAACAGAAGATTCAACCAAAGAATCTGTCTTAGCTACAAACTGGACGAACCTTGCTCTTTCCAGTTTGGAAAAATTTCTAAGAACACAAGCATAAGTCTATTGAGGACATGAATAATATTCTAAAAGAAAGGATGATTAGAATGCTTCAGAAATAGGACTATGCTACTGTATGCTTAAATGAGAAAGTCAAGGCTCTTGCAGAAAATGATAAACATATAGCTGAAAGCCTCGATAACCTCAAGTTATCCACAGAAAGGAAAATTCAAGATGTAACAATTATCCAAGGAAGAGAAATTGTTAAGGTTAATTATAGCCTTTGACATACTCAAGAGGCAAGTCTCGAATGTCTCTATTTCTGTTGATTCACTCAAAAAGAGACATCCTACAAATTCATACAAATCTACCACTCTTTTGGGTGAACCTCACTCTCAAATGCCTTATACTATTTCATCCTCTGTCTCTAGTCTCATAAGACAGCCAACAGAGATTGAGTTTCCAAAACCAGGGATTTCATATTCTTATGCACCTTTTGCTACACCTAGTTTCTTTGGCCATCTAAAGCCAAATTTCTGTGTTTCTTCAAAAACAGATCCATCAGCGAGCTCTTCTTTCACATAATGGATAAAGAAAAATGCTTTAGAAGATGAAGAATACAAAGAAGAAAAGAAATGGTATGAAAACTTAGAAGAAGACAAAGAGACAGGATTGAACAAACTTGAAATAAACAATGATGAGCCTTCACTAGAAAGTCTTGAGGAATTTGTACAGAATTTTTCTCCTCAAGATAAAGTTCATTTTAATATTCCAAATGAAGAAGCAGTTCATGCAACTACTTCCAGGTCCACATGGAATTCCACTTGGTCCCCTGCTCCAGACAGAAGGGATATGATGAAATCCGAGTATCACAAAGACTGGTCAGCCTCCTTGACATATTCTTGGAATATTGCCAACTGCACAGAAGCAGAAGTATTATCAGTCATGCATTCCATGTTAGTATGCTACAGGACCTATCTGGCTGATGATATTGGACCCATAAATTCTACAAGAAGAATCATTGGCGGGTTTGAAGGATCTTTAGATTCTTGGCTAAAAGCAGAAATGATCAAAGATCCTCTATTGCTGACTAATTTGGAAAATTCACAAGTAAAGAATGCCGACAGAAGTACTTACATGGATCCGTTTACCTCACTTCCAGTAAACAATATGATTGGTTGTTTACTTTATGGCATTACTGTTAACTTCATTGGCTTCCCACAGATAAATAATGATCTGACTGATATTAATCTTGTTGCTATGAAACTTCATAATATGAAGCATTTTGATGAATACTTTAATGAGTTCCTGCATAGATTGCATACTTTGTCACCAGAACTCATTCTTGAACCCAAATGGAAGGAAATATTTGTTTCATCATTACCATTAAGGGTGTCAACAACAATAGTCAGCAAATTGCCAGGAAGCATTGGTGACTACAAATTTGGAGTAATTAGGCAGGCAATCAAAGCCATAATTGTTGAACTTTGCTCCCAAATGAAGATAGCCAGAGTAGCCATGAATCCAAAGAAGCCGCATGGTTACCAGCAACTATGCAAGCAATGGCACCTTTCTGCTCCAAAAAATTCAGAGGGGAGAGATGTGTGTGCTTACAGGGAAAAGAAGCACGCAACAAAGAATTTTTCAGGCAAAAAGATCATCCACCAAAATAAGCCGAAAGATTACAAATAGACACAACTATTTACAATAAAAAAGGAAGTTCAATGTTACCACTGCAACAAAAAAGGACACATTTCTCCAAACTGTCTAGAGTTGGGGAAAGAAAAAAAGAAACCAGAGAAAGGTAAGAAGAAAGTATTTTACAGAAATAAATCTGGTAAAGTAAATTGTTTAAATCTTCCTGATAGCTATGAGGAAATAACAAGTGAAGAAGAATTAGATTACATCAATAAATTTAATTATGATTCTAATACCTGTGACTCGAAAGAAGAATATTGCAATGATCCACATTGTGCATAATGTTTCAAAGATAATTGTGAATGCAGTGACCCAGATGTCTGCCAGTGTCATTCCTTGAATATGATGAAGAATGGCGAATCTGATGAACATGCTAGAAATATTTTCACGCAAATGACGGCAGCAACAGACCAACAATTAAAAGATATGTATAAAGAGTTGTTAATCGATCACTTAAATTCTAAGACAGCCAAGCAAAGAAATCCTAACAAAGGATATGTTCCTCCAGCCTCTCTTTTCTCAGTAGAAGCCTTGACCATGCAATTCAGGCAGGAAGATTTTGGAGAAGATCTTCCCCAAACTTTGCCCAGTATCCACCAGGCAATAAAAGATCTAAGGAAGATAGTAAAAGAAAATAGAAGGCTTTGTATTGAAAGTCACCAAGATTGCCAACTCGGGAAAATGAAAGCAAAACACCCTTCAACTTCTACACAGACACAGAATTGGATATTGCATTAGAATCCCTTTCCAGGTATACAAATTAAAGAACCCAACATTGATGATGAGAATGATGATGAAAGGGTAGGATTAGGTTGCAATCAGATTAATGGAGATGTAATGTATTGCATCAAATTAAAAGTCAGAATTGGTTCCAAAGTGGAATACTGGAAAGTCCTTATGGATACTGGTTCAATATTAAATATTGTAAATAATACAGTAGTTGATACTCATCTCAAAAGGCCAACTACTTTTCCAAAGGTTACAATAGCCAGTGGAGATATCATCACTACTTCAGAGGTTCTAGTTGATATTTTCCTAACTGATTCTATTGGAATAAATGTGGTTTGCCCAATTGTTACAGGGATGGATTGCACAATGTACTTAGGAACAACTTTCTTCCAGAATTTCCAAAAGCATGGAGCAAAATTTGATTAGCAAACAAGGAGATATGGTTATTTTCTTGAACTGGAAGGTAAAGAGCTATTTTTTCCTTTTATAAATTCCAGCTCACCCAATAGAATCAGAAGGATTGAATGGCTAGAAACCTTACTGTCAAAAATGGAAAAGAAGAAGGAGATTTTAAAAATTGATGAAAACATTGAACAAGGAAAGTTTGACAGGGAGATAGCCAATCTGAAAAATAAATTTCTGGAATGCTACTCTGAAGACCCAAATGCCTTTTAGCGTGTGCATAAGCATGAAGTTGAGTTACCATTGAAAAATGACTTCAGTGGTAAATTAAGAAGATCGAAAGTTGTTCCGATGAACCAAGAACAGATGGTTCACTGTAAAGATGAGATCAAGGGTCTTTTACAAAAAGGCCTGATCAGAAAAGGCAAAAGTCCAATAGCTTGCTTTGCTTTTTATGTAAACAAACATGCAGAGATTGCCAGAGAAAAACCAAGGTTGGTGGTAAACTAAAGACCACTGTATATTCTATTGGATTATGATGCTTATCCCCTTCCAAAGCCCTCCACAATCCTAACACAAATCTCAAAATCAAAGATTTTCTCAAAATTTGATTTGAAATCGGGGTTTTGGCAGGTAGGCATCAAGGAATCTAATAAATGGAAAACAACTTTTTCTGTTCCTGAAGGTCATTTTGAGTGGAACATAATGCCATTCGGACTCATCAATGCTCCATCAGCCTTCAAGCGCATAATGGATGAGACGTTTGAAGGCATGGAGGAATTTATAAAAAAATACATTGATGATATTCTTGTACATTCTGATGATATACCATCTCATATTAAGCATCTGAAACTATTTCTCCAGAGGATAAAAGAAAAAGGCATAGTCCTCTCTAAAACTAAGATGAAATTTTTCAAAACTATGATAGATTTTCTTGGTTATAATATCCAGTATGGTTCATATCAAGTAATCCAAAGAAGTTTGGATTTCATAGATAATTTTCCTGATGAAATTTTGGACAAAACACAGTTGCAAAGATTCTTAGGGAGCTTAAATTATGTCTCCAAATTTCTCAATCATTGTGAACAAGAAAGGAAATTACTGAATAAGAGATTACAGAAATATCCCATTCCTTCGAATGAAGATTTCACAAATGCAGTCAAGAAAATCAAGGATAGGATTCGCAGAATTCAGCCTCTGTGTCTGATCCAACAACAATGGAAGAAAGTAATTATGACAGATGCCAATAATATTGGATGGGGAGCTGTTCTTTGTCAAGAAGATCCAGAAAAGAAAAACTCACTGGAAATTTGTCAATATGCTTCTAGACTATGATCGACATCTCAAGCAAATTGGGCCAGCCTCAAGAAAGAACTCAGAGCAGTTTTTTTGGGAATAGAAAAGTTTAAAGACTTTGTTATCTACACTAAGTTCCTGGTTAAGACATATTGCCAAGCTTTAAAGTTTTCTATTCACAAGTGTGAATTTGGAGATGCTGCTATGGTAAGATGGGTAATGACTCTCAGTCAGTATGATTTTGAAATTGAATTCATTCCTGGACATAAAAATTCTTTCGCTGACATGTTGTCAAGGGAATTTTTAGAGAAAATTCTATTCACTCTTTATCGTGAAATTTTATCAGAAGATCTGAAGAACATGTTGAAATAGAAGGCAGATAGGGATGGGTAAGATATGATATGAGAGAAAGTATTTTAGACCATGATGAAACATGGTATCCAGTATCTGAAATTCGCTGGAGAGAAGGAGTTCCCAATCTTTGGACCTGGCATGACCAAGAAATTGAAAATGATCTGGAAATCAATGAGCTAGATTATCTGGTCCATATAGGCAACATTTCCTATGAACTCTTTTATGAAGAAGATGACAGAATTGGAAATTGCAGGATTACTATCAGACAGTTCAATAAAGAGGACTGATTTTGATCTAGAAAGGAAAGAGACTGCTTTTTTCCAATGCATGAATTTAGAAAATATTTCCTCTAACTTCTTTAATCATCTACAGTTTGATTTCAGGTATGAAGATTGGCCAACTTCCCAAATGAATCATGAAGATCCTTTTCTGGCCTGGTTTATCAGGTGGTGGAAAATCTATGGACTCAGCGCTCTCTTGATAAATCCATATACCTTATGTCGACTAAAGATTGATGGGTTCTCAGAACCACATGCACACCTAATAGGAATCTTGTACAAGCATGTCGAAGACATTGTCAGAATTGAAGATGTTGATTTTATCAATGCACTAAGAAGGTGTGGACATACTCATTGGTTCGTCACTCATGAATTCATTGCACGAATGATGACACCCAATATAGATGGGACTCAAATGGAATACAATGAATTCCACCTACAATCAGATCCAGAACAAAATCCTTTCATAATCTATTAACTTTTTACAACCACCCAGAAATCACGAAAATGAGATTTGGGAATCCAAAAAAGAAGTGCATGTGCAGTACTTCACAAATTATCTTCTGGAAAGATTCTGACATCAGCACTATACTCATCCTCAACTTTCTAATTTCATACTTTAAATGTATCATGTCTTTTCTTACCGACAGTGGTGTAAGGACGTTTGTTTGTATATTTCTTCGTAAAATGAAATATGCGTCTGTATATTTCTCTTTTCTCGTAGGCTTTTGAGTAAAAGTGTCTACTTTGTAAGATCGAGTCATCCTTGATTCGATCCCAATATCTATTTTGTAAGATTGAATCGTCCTTGATTCGATCCCAATATCTACTTTGTAAGATCGATAAGATTGAGTCATCCTAGATTCGATCTCGATATGCTAGATGGCCTTCCAAAAGGAAAAGGGATGAGATAATGTGAATTTGTCCATTCACATCTGAATCTAGACAATCTTTTTAGGATAGTTATTTTACTTTTGAGTCATCAAGCCATCTGTTCTATAAAAGAAAGAGGAGCTCATTTTGGGAGGGAGGTTTTTGTATTGGCGAGGAATGTATTGAGAGTAAAGAAGTTTGTAACCGATTGTATGTTTGGTAAATGAAATTCTCGAAAATGGGCCAATTAGGGTGGAAGCGAAAACCATGGCTCCAACTCAAGAGATAGGGGACATTACAATCCTCCCTGCCCAAAATTGTTTGTCCTCAAGCAATTTGCGTCTTGGATGTTGTAATATCTATTATCTCTCCTATTTCCACACAATCTAGCAGGGTTCTTAGGAGGGGTACCTAAGGGATACTTACTAGACCAAATGACAACAATGGGCCAAAGACCCATTGTCACCTCAGTCAGTGTCCCCTGCTCTTTACGAACTTTCATCGATGGGAGGAGTCACAATATGAGGAAAATCACCTAAAATGATGATCCAGATTAGATCATTATATTGTTTTTCATCCATCTCGATGCATTTGGAGCAGAAAAAATGGAGAAATCAGCTCACAAGATTGTTTTTACCGGCGGGACCCAGTTTGGCAACGAGGTTTGAAACCTTTTGGGAGCATTTTGAGGCATCAAACGAATTTTTTTGGAGGTAAAATATCGTCATAGTATTTCTACACCATTTCATGTTATTATACACATAGATATCTTTCCAACGGTGCAAGAAGTGTGTCAATCATAGTTCGTATGCAAAAGTTATGCCACTCAAAAGTTGACCTTCTTGTTTTCACACCTATAGTTCAGGAGGATGTTGCATCAGTCCCCATTATTCATGGAAAAGGGGCTAGCCACGTGATTATGATGTAAAAGACTCTAGAAGAGTCTATATTGTAACTCTAGTTAAGAGTTGATGTAGTCAAAATTAACCACTAGTAGGCTATCAGGTTGTGTTATAACTGGGCCACTAGGAGGAAGAGACATTCCATTCTTTCAAGAGAATTTTGTTCCACAACTGAGCAAAGATAGCCATAAGAAATAGGAGGTAGAGCACATAGAGAGGATTTGTGCATTGTAATGGCCCACGGGCCACGAACATTACTTCTTTGTACTTGCAGCAATATTTCCACACAGAGAAAGACAGGGAAGCGGCCTCACCTTCCAGCTGGGTTTTCTCCTGAAAGGGTTTCCCAGATAGCATATCTTGTGTCTTATGTGTGTGTGTGTGTGAGCTTATTATTTCATTCTCTTCTTTTTTGTATAATTTTCATTTGCATTCATGCACTAATTATAGTTAAATCTACAAATCTAGAATTTTAATAAAACTGTAATAGTGTAAATTTTCAGTATTTTAATATATTATTATCAGATTTGTTGTGACAAATTGTCCAATGAATTATCCACTACAATTATGGATCAAATGATGGGATCAATGATAAGGTATGATGTGATTTCCAAGGCCCATTCACAGGAGAGGCTCAAGATAAAGGCACAATGCTTCAAAAGATGCTAAAGTCTCTCTAAGAAAGACCTATGAGGAGACCTAGACCTAGGGTTAATGATATTCAATAATGACCAAGATGCTTAAGGTCAAGGTTCCAAATATGATTAGGACGTCTCAAGAAGCTTTATATGATGCTTATATGCCTTTGAATAGGATTTTGCTTATCCTTGTTAGATTTAGAATGGGACCAAAAGAGACCTAGGGTTTATGAATAACCATGGGAGGAGACCCTCCAAGGAGCTCACTAGCTCAAGGTAGTGTAGGGAAAGGGTTTTAAATAATTTATTACACCAAATACTATGTGCAATGACCCTAGTAAGAAGACCTCTTACCAAGATGTTTAAGATGATTTCCAGGATTGAAAATGGGGCTTGAGTTTTCTCATAATCCAATTGTGGGAATTTCCTCAAATTTGAAGGAGAACTAGAGGAAACACCAACACAGTGGCTTGTCCAAATGGTTTTGCAAAAGCTTCTCTTTAATGCAATTAGCAGGAGGCCCTAATTAGTTGTCTGGGGAAGGCGCCGAAAAAAATTTGGAAAGAGAAAAAGAGAAGGGAAAGGGGGGATAAGAGTGATCACCAAATTTACTTGGATTAGTGCCTTACCCTTGGGCTATGGAGTCTATGTGATTTGAAATTTGGCCAAAATTGTCTTCAAGAAGGCTAAAAAGTGATGCCCTAGCAAGCACTCTTTAACAATTACCCACCCAAAATATATGGATTTTTATGGAAGAAAAACAAGTTTTACTCCACTAGGAACATTCATATACTTGTTATCAATGAGTAATATGCCCAAATTTGCAATCTAACAATATTTTACAAAAATATTCAATAACTAGGGCACAAAGAAAGAGCTAGTTACAAAATTTTTACACATTAGACAATTCTTCATGTAAAAATATTCAACAATATTACTTACAAGATAACAAGAGATATATCCAATCCAAGATCAAGAAGATGGCTCCAAGAAAGAACGAAATTTCAGCTCCAATATTGAAATGCATCAAGATATCTCCAATAGACAACCAAGAGAAAAGTGTGAAAATCCTCAAGAGAATTAGATCCAAGAAGTCATCATGATATTTGATACAAGTGAGGTTTGACTTTATTTATATGAGCCTCTAAGAGTTCGAATTAACATAAGATGCCTCTAACAATATTTTAATGTGCAAAATGACATCACTTTGGTGACAAACCCACCAAATAGCTCATGAAGTGTAAGATAAACCATCCAATGAAGCTAAAATGATGTAGCAACGGTGTAGGATGGTTGTTGGAAGGCCTTATTGAGTCCTCAAGGTACCATGATGAAGAGGAGGGTTCCATAAATGATGGTCATGGGGGTGGCTCTTGATCTCCAAGTAAAACATCATGTGGTGCTCCAAATTCGCTATGGGGCACATGTAGTGGTATCATGGATCTCTTGGTGTAAAATAAGCCTATATACTACTCTAAATGAGGGAATGGAAGATGGTTCTTGTTCTCCCATGTCTCAAGGATGAGATATACCTCCTTTGGGCCTCGAATCAGCTACCAAAACCTGCATACAATGCTAAGCCGACTGCGGGAACTGTTGGTCCAAATGCATCATCTCTCATATAATGTGGGCAATGAACATGATATTGAAGGTGTTGAGGTTTCCCATGGCATGAAATGATGCTTTGTCACGTGATGGAAACCCATGACTCCTAATTCTTCCCCTACAAGTGTCAATATAATCCTCTAGTGGGCTTGGATCTCGTATAGGGGGGTAAGCCTAAAGTGAAACCACCTGCCAATCCTGTATAAGATCCACTACATCTCCTCACCTTCAAATAAAATAGTTGGTAGTGAAATTGAGTAAATAAGCTTATTAATCAAGGGAAGAAATGGACACTTCATATTGGGTTTCCCTTCCAGATCTCGGGCTTTGAGTATGTAATGAGGTTACCTTCCTTGGTAGGAGTAGTTAATAAACCACCCTATTAGGTGTTTCCAACCCCTAAAGGGAAGGACATGTCCAAGGTACATCCTTCAATTGGTAGGTGTCATGTGAATAATGATGAGGTGGATGGGGACACAGGGGTCTCAAGGCCAAATGACATGGGCTCAAGTGTGGCAATGATGAGGGATGTCCACATATTTGAATGTATGAATGTAGGAGGGAGTAAGTATGGTACATGAGTTACCCTGACCTTTGTTTTTCCACCCTTCTTCATTTTCCTTTTGCTTTCTATTGATTTTTCTTTATTATACTGTTCAGGGCTCCAGGGGATGAGAGCATGATGTGTATGATATAATAGTGATTACCCCCTTAATGTGGGGCATTTCATTGCCCACCAGGGGTTGGGACATACATGGGTTCCTTTATGATGCAGGGGGCACTCATAGGGTCCCTAGGAACTAGGGTAATGGTCATAATTATAAAGGGTAGAGCCAAAGTTTGGCTTTTTCCCTCGTGCCAAATTTTATTGTCTCGAACATCTTTTGCATTTTGTGGTACATTTCCTATTGTATGTGGCCATATTATGCTTATCCTTTTCTTTAGCTACATCAACCTCCAAGGCATTATTCTATGCCCAACCTAGTGGTCATGTGGACCCAAAGAGAGAATATGATGAAATAGGGCATGTAATGTGTGGAGGGGAGTGAAAAAATGTGGAACGGGAAAACGGGATCATGCTACCAAAATCGAGGTTTCCCAAGTAGTGCCCATTCTAAAGTTGTAAGATAGTAGGGGATATCCTGCAGGACTAGGGTTGAAGATTAACCCCCCAATTAAGGTAAGGGAAAAATACTATAGTTGAAACCCTTCCTCCTTCCAAATCACCCAATAATCCATACCCAAGTGTACCCAAGGAAAACAAGCATAAAAACCCAATTACATAATGAAAAATCATACCATTAGGATTGGATGGCCAACCTTCAAACATATGATGTAATATTCCTAGGGAAATTTTATAGTAAATATGCAAAGAAAACATAGACAAAAATCCACAAAAATTAAACACATGAATGAGATCACATAAATGCACCAAAACTGCATTGTTGAGTTATTTTATTAAAATTTGAAGAGGGTACAATTAGGTGTTGGAAGGAGTGCACCTAGTCTTTCTCAAGGCAAGATAGCTAAGCCCAAATGAACAATAGGAAATCCCCCTCAGGTATGTTGTTGCCTTGTCTTCTAGCTCTACGTTGGACTGCCTAGAAATACGTTGTTAGATGATAATATCTACTACTAGGGCCTCCTGTAGTGCTCAAAAAATTCCAGGAAATTAACCCTAGGATTTCCTCAATATACCCAGGAAGGAATTGGGCTATGGTTGACCCAAAAAATTCGGCCCTCTTTTCACTCTATGGCTCTGCTGCTGGGAAATTCAGCCCACGTGTCTATCCTACTGCAAATGCCCCCAAAAATAGTTTTAAACTCCAAGCAAAGGCTCTCCTAGACTCCTCAAACCTCAGGCCTAAACTCCCTTCACAACTCAACTCCCAAGTGTGCCTCCTCCAAGCACTGCGCAGTCCTCGCATTGTTGGTTGTGTCTCCTCCCCAAAAACTCGCACATGACTACTAGAACAATTGGAAAAAGATGGAACTCCCTCCTTGGGTTGGCATTCGAAGTCCACTGAAGCAAGGGTTGAGATCTCTGATTGGATACACTTGTGTGCTAATGACACTATAGACCTAGCTTAAGCTCAAGCGTGCTATGTCAAAGACACAATTTCTGAATATATGATTGAATGACCAAATGAGTGTCTTCCCTTATTTGTCAAGAGGCCTCCAACGCACTCATGTGGGCCCTCCTCTACTTCCTCCCACCAAATTTCCCTCCAAGGCCTGTGTATTCTCCATGTGGGCCGAAATTTTCCAAGTGTGGCCCCCACACTCCACTAGGAGCTCGATTGTAATAGCCTTGGTGAAAATTCCATGTAATAAAAGTTAATATAATAACCACGTTAGTGGGACATTTATTCCAAGCTTAATATTGGGCAAGACATCCTATTGTGGGTGTTCATTTGGTTATTAATGGCTAAGGAAATTGGCAAAGGCAATGGATAAAGATTTGGAAAGGAAAAATGGCATTTTTGGCACATTTATTTATGAAAATAATGGAAATTAGGAGAAGAGGGAGGTGAAAGGTCACAGGTTGCGTGTGAGGAGGAAATTCAAGGAAAATATTGGAAAATGAAGAAAATAGAGGCCTCATTCATAAAAAGGCTTCTAAGGATCAGTTGGTAACCTTTTGTCAGTTCAGTGTTGGATCTCTCTCATTATTCGCTCTCTCTCATGCTCTACGATACTTAGAGTTTCTTGGAGCACTCTTGGAGGGTGTGACATACTTGGATTTTTGGATCAAGAAGGCAAAGGAAGAGCAGGAAATCGCAAGAGGACATCGGGATCAGTAGCTACAACAATATTTTCCTGAAGGTACTAAGTTGCATGTATGTTTTCCTCAATAGTTTTGGCATGCATGGCATATGCATGTGGCTTATTGGTTATGATCTGTCACTGGCATGGAGGATTGTCTGGATAGATAGTGGATTTCCTAGCCTTTCCATTTTCTTGATAGTCATGGAGAATGTGGGTTCATTTCATTGTTTGTTTTTTATTGGCTCTCATGTTTCCTTAGCTTGGGTTGAGTTATTAGTTCTTGGAGGATTAGTTGGACAAACGTTCTCGAAGCCTTGTAACAGCTTGGGTTAAGTTACTAGTCCTAGAAGCCTTGTTTTGAAAAACACTCTAGAAGCCCTTGGTGGGTTGGGTTACAAGTCCTAGAAGCCTTGGTTTGACAAATGCTTTGGAATCATGATGGCAGTTGTTGTTGAGTTACTAGTCCTGGAAGCCTTGGTTGGAACAAATGCTCTGGAAGCACTAGAAGGCTTGGATGGAGACCAATTTGATGATGGTTTTGTGATGTTTGACCGTGAGGTGGAATCATTGTTTGATGTATTGAGGTGAATGGCCTCTGGAAGCCCTGGATGGTTTTGGATTGATGTGTTCTATGAGATCCCACATTCATGCTTGGAATATGGCACTAGGGTGAATGGCTGAAGAGATATTTGACTCAGCCATTCTACGGTCGGGTGGAACGTGGAAGTCTCATCCCAGGTTTGGATTTTTCATCATTAATATGAGGTTATTTCTTCTGGTATTTTTATGAGTATTATTTTGGTTTATATGTGGATTATATGGATAAGATTTCTTTGGTATTTATATTGCTATTATGTTGGTTATATACATGTTTTATGTTAGTAGCTATATATGTCTCTCATCATGTTTTTTACTTGTAAATGAATGAACAATGTATCTATGACCTAATGGATGAAATGGCAATCAATGTGTTGAGGCATCTATGTCTCTTAGCAATTCTCAGCTAAGTATTCAACCCTTATGCTCAGATCTGTTATTTACACCTGTAGAAATTTACATATTCGTGATATGTTTGATGAAATGCCTGTCATGGCTAGCAGGGGTCCAGTCAAGGCCTTATTCAATTAATTGCTTTTGCACTGTCATTTCCCTGTTATCTTACTGTTATGAAGATGTCATTATATTCTGGGCAGTGACCCGAGCTTGGGCCTAAAAAAGTGGTTCAAATCATGAGGACACTGGCACAACACTGAGCAAAAGAGTCCCTTGATGCTCGCTAGCATGCCTGTGAGACCAGAGGTCCCTAGACATTCACATTCCCATAGCATGAGAGAATCCAAAGGTCAAGTTGTCCAAAAGTTCAGTGGGACCTAGGGGCAAGCTGCCTAAAGTGTTGGATTTGTTCATGAGGGTCTTAATATTGATGTTGAATGTCTGTATGGTGGTTTTCTGTCGGTTCCACTTCCTTAATGTGACTTAGGAGGTTGAATCATATCATAGTGGCCTCTCGTCACATGTTTACCTCGGTTGGCCAATTGCTTGGGTAGATGTGGGAGGAGGGTGTTACAAAGTGGTATCAGAGCATGGTTCACCCCTCGGACCTGATGGGTTGTGTGTTGGCCATGCATGCGTGTCAGTTTCATGTGTGTCTCTTACACTTGAATTCCATGTGCTTGTTACATTTGCATGATGTTGATCACGGTTGTAGTGATGTCGTGATGTGGAAGTTGATGTTGTTATTGTGGAGTGCACCATCATGAGTGTATGAATGGTTACATGTTGTTATATGTTGCTAACATGTATTGTTTTATATGCTCGGTTAAATTCTTGTATGTTGGTTGCATTCTTGTATGATTGGTTGCATGTATCATTCTTCTAGGTTTGGTTTCAAGTATTGTTCGTTCATGCTTGATCATACGTGTTTATGCATGTGTGTGGTTAGTTACACATTGCTTATGCATGTTAATGTATGCATGTGGTCAAGTGTATAGTGATGTAATGATTATTGTCATGCATGAGGTCATGGTGCATGTTGTCGTTAAGGTCATGCATTGATGATTGGACCCTAGCTAGAACAATGGTTGCTTGGTTATATGCTTATGTGTTATGTTTCTATATGTTGTCATAATTATGTTATACATGTATCATGTTGATTTGTTTATCTTGCAAACAAGGCATCCTCCCTGAGCTATACTAAGGTACATTGGCTTATTATGATTTGGTTTTGCTGACATGATATACCTTGCAGGAAGAAATTTCAAATGACTAGCAAGATGGTAGACTACCAAGACTCTCCTTATGAGTCAGAAGAGCAGTATGGTGTTGGAAACTCTTTCGATTTGGCAGTTACACTGAGAATATTAAAGGAAGAAATAAGGAGTTGTAAGGCAGATAATGACATAATCATGCAGGCACATGAGAAACAAGCAGAGGTGAATGCATTAATACTTCAATGTTTGTCAAATTTGCAGCGGAAGGGACCATGTTGGATCAGCTATGAACAGGAGGACGAACTAAAGGGGCATATGGAAGTAGGTCGCATGGTGGTCACAAATTAGATAGTGATGACACAGTCAGAGATGGCAGATTGTTGGACACTCAGGATAGGAGGAGGGATAGACACAAGTACCATTCTAGTTTTGGTTCTGACAGGCATGATGATCGATATCGTTATCATCCTTAAAGTAGAAGTGATAGGGGATACTTATCAGATGAATTTAAGAAAGCAAAGCCACCTACTTTTGATGGAGATATGAAGAAGCCACGGGATATAGAGGAATTGTTGCTTGGCATGAGGAAGTTCTTCAGGTTGCATGACTATTTAGTGAACATGAAGGCTAGAGTAGCTACATTCTATCTCAAAGGTAAAGCAGAAATTTTGTGGGAAGATGTGAAGAATGCCAGATGTATTCACGAGGAAGACTTGACTTGGAGTGAGTTTGAGCAGCTATTCAAGAAGAAGTATTTGTCAGAGAGATACTTTGATGACAGGGCAAAAGAATTCTATGAGCTAAAGATGGGAGAGATGATAGACGATGAGTACACTAGAAAGTTCTTGGAGTTACTGAGGTATATGCCTTATCTCACAAAGGAAAAGACCAAGATTCAGAGGTTCAATAGTGGATTACTGGTTTCATTCAAAGATAGGATTGAGTTCGATGAGCCTAGATCATTGGAGGAGACCATTCAAAATTTAATGCATTGTTATGAACAATCGAAGCACAAATTTGATACTAAGCCAGACTAGAAAGGTAATGCAAGGAACAAAGGAAAATGGGACAGAAAGAGAGCAAG
Source organism: Pinus tabuliformis (assembly GCA_031772625.1). Lineage (NCBI taxonomy): Eukaryota > Viridiplantae > Streptophyta > Pinopsida > Pinales > Pinaceae > Pinus > Pinus tabuliformis. The sequence continues at coordinate 969,797,871 of CM062805.1, read as the reverse complement.
ACCTCAGGGTACATATAACAAAGAGAATGTTACACCATCTAAGAAGTTCAATGCATCAAATAGAGGATAGGGACATCGATCTGAGGATCAAAATAAGGGTGCAAACTAGAAGCCTATAGAGTTTTGGACTTGTGGCAAAGATCATCACAGGAGAGATTGTCTGCAGAATCAGGGTGGTAGACCTTAGATATACAGTGCATAGGACACACAGACTATTGGGGATGTTGGTCATATTGTTCCTCGTATTTATGCAGCATTGGATAACAAACAGGCAGACCATCAGGCATCTATCATTGAGATGGACGTAAGCTTTGTGATCAAGTTATTTCTATTTTGATTGACCCTGGATCTAATTATAGCTATGTTAGTCCTGACTTGGTGGATAAGTGTGGTTTGAGTAAGGAATTGCATGCAAAATCTTGGTTAGTGTAGTTGGATACAGGTACCAAGAAGCGATTTCATCATTGGGTAAGAGCTTGTGCATTTGATTTGAATGGTATGCCTACCACAACACATTTGAATGTATTACCATTGGGATCATACAGTATGTTGTTGATAGTGGATTGGTTGTATATTCATCGGATCAAGGTGGATTGTTATGACAAAGCTATTGAGTGCTTGGATGAAAATGGGGAACCAAAAGTCTTACGGGGAAAGAAGAAAGCCACATAAGTTAGGATGATGATATCTATGCAAGCAAAGCGTAGCTGTAGGAAAGGGTGCAAGCTATTCGCAGTGCACATTTCTAGTGACAAAGGTAAGGAAGTTGAGGATGCAGATGTATTGAGTAGGTACCCGATTCTACAACATTTCAAGGATGTATTTCCTGAGGATATTTGAAAGTTGCCACCTCACAGGGAGGTAAACCTTTTCATTGAATTAGTGCCAAGGGCAGCGCTAGCATCAAAATCACCTTACATGATGAGCACACCTGAGTTGGTAGATTTGAAGCTACATTTGAAGGAAATGTTGGACACGGGATACATTAGGCCAAGTGTATCACAATGGGGCGCACCGGTATTGTTTGTGAAGAAGAAAGATGGTACTCTCAAATTATGCATTGACTACAGGTAGTTGAACAAAGTAACCATCAAGAACAGGTATCTGTTATCATGGATTGATAACTTGTCCGATAAGTTTAAAGGTGCAACAGTTTTCTCGAAGATTGATCTGAGATCCAGATATCATCAAGTACACATCAAAGAGGAGGACATATATAAGACATATTTCCAGACTAGGTATGGGAATTATGAGTTTGTTGTAGTTCCATTCGGTTTGACTAATGCTCTAGCTAAATCTATGTGCTTAATGAATAGTGTGTTGTGTCTGTATTTGGATAAGTTTGTTATTATGTTCATTGATGACATATTGGTATATTCTAAAAATGAGGAAGAGCATGTCGAGCATTTAGCAGCAGTCTTGAGGTTGTTGAGAGCGCATTAGTTGTATTCTAATCTCAACAAGTGTAGTTTCTTTTAGAATAGGGTACATTACTTGGGGCATGTTGTCTCCAAGGAGGGAATTGTAGTAGATATAGAAAAGATAAGAGCCATCATGGAGTGGGTAACTCTGAGGAATGTAGATGAGGTGAGGTCTTTCATGAGATTGGCAGGCTATTATAGGAGGTTCATCAGGAACTTCTCACAGATTGCTTATCCTATCACATCAATGTAGAGGAAGGGTAACAAGTTTGAATGTACAGAGGAGTGTGAGGCTATTTTTGAGAAGCTTAAGCAGTTGTTGACACATGCACCAGTGTTAAAAATTGCAAATCCGGACAAAGAGTTTGAAGTATGCACAAATGCTTGCAAGAAAGGACTTGGTGGAGTCTTTATGCGGGATGGACAGGTGGTATGATATGAGTCGCGAGCACGAGTAGAACTACCTGACACATGATTTAAAGTTGCCAATGATTATACATGCGTTAAAGATGTGGAGACACTATCTTCTGGGCAGGAGGTTTACATTGATGAGTGATCATAGTGGTTTGCGATATCTATTTGACCAACCGAATCTGAATGGTAGGCAGGTTCGGTGGTTGGCTACAATCAGTGAGTTTGATTTTTAGATCAGGTATATCAAAGGTAAAGAGAACAGAGTGGAAGATGCTCTTAGCAGGCGGATATAGGTAAATCACTTGGAAACTATGAGTTCCTATGGGATAGACTTACAGGATAGGATCTTGCAGGTAGGTCAGCAAGATGTCAGATATATGGATATTTTTCACAAGTTGTAGCATAGTACAAGTGCAGGTACAGGTATAGGTCATGGTATAGGTCAAGGTGCAGGTGCAGGTGCACATGTTGTGGACTATTTCCTTACAACAAATCGATGGTTCTAATTTAGAGATAGTATATATTTGCTAGATAGCAATGATCTCAAGAAGGTGATCTTGAGGGAGTTTCATGTGATACCATATTCGGGTCACCTAGATTATCAAAAGACATTTACTGTAGTAAATAAGTTTTGTTATTGGTTGAATTTGAAGAGGGATGTAGCAGATTTTGTGGCTAGGTGTTTTGATTGTCAGCGTGTGAAGGTAGAGTGTAAACACCCAGGTGGACTGTTACAACCAATTGTGATTCCAAAAGTGGAAATGGGAGGTCATTTCCATGGACTTCATCACAGGTTTTCTGAAGATGGCGAGACAATATGATTCCATCATGGTTTTTGTGGACAGGTTGACAAAGGTTGCACATTCATTCCAGTGAAGTCTACATTCTCAGCTAGCGATGTAGCACATGTATTGATCAAATATGTAATCATATTGCATGGTGTTCCAAAGAAGATTGTGTCAGACAGGGATGCAAAGTTCACTTCCAAGTTTTGGAAGGAGTTGTTTGTAGGTTTGGGCACAGAGTTGGCCTTCAGTATAGCTTATCATCTGCAGACAAATGGATAGACAGAGAGGGTCAACAAGATATTGGAGGACATGTTGAGGATGTATGTGATGCATCAACAGTGAAAGTGGGAAGAGTATCTTCCATTGGTTGATTTTGCATACAAAAATGGTTATCAAGAGTCATTGAGGATGAGTCCTTTTGAGGCATTGTATGGACGGAGTTGTAATGCTCCCATCACCTAGAGTGATCCATTGAATAGGGTACTTATTGGACCATATATGTTGGTAGACATGGAAAAGGAAATGCAGGTGATCAAGAAGAATCTAAAGGCAACATAGGATAGGCAGGCGAGTTATGCAGATCGTAACAGGTTGTTCAAGGAGTTCCAGGTTGGGGAACAGGTGTACTTTCCATCAAACTAAAGAAGAGATCCTTACGAATTGGATCATGTGCCAAGATGGCACCGCAGTTTTTTGGACACTTCAGTATGTTGAGAGAATTGGGCCAGTAGCCTATCGACTTGCACTGCCCCCGAAAGTGAAAGTCCATGATTTTTTCCACGTCTCATTGCTTAAGAAGTCTATTAAAGATGTTGATCATGTGATTGATTGATCTATATTGCAGGTGGAACCAGATGGATAATTCCATCCATAGCCTTCGTGTATATTGCAGAAAAAGGTTCTCATGCTACAGAATCGAGCAATCAAGCAAGTTAAAGTGCAATGGAATGACTTTGGGCCTGATGAAGTTACATGGGAGATGGCAGATTAGATGCGGGCTATGTATCCTTCCTTGTTTTTCGGTTGAGGCAAAGTAGTTTTGGTATGGTGTTTTGGTATATGTCTTGGTATATGTTTTGGTGATGTTGCTATATGTACATTTGTATATGGATGTAAATACTGCCATGAGCTATGTTATAAAGCTCTAATAAGCAGTATGGGTTCCATGTCATTATGATGTTATGTTGTTATGTTTTCATTTTGGTTGCTTCTCAACAGGTTGATCATTGTAAATGTCGCATCAAGCTAAGTTATAAAGCTCCATCGGCAATATGTTTTTCTTACAACAATTTTGTGGTTATAGGTGTTGTTGAACATTGAGGACGGTGTTCTCCAAGGGGGGGGGTTTTGTAACATCCATGTGGTGAAAATTCCATGTAATAAAAGTTAAAATAATTACCATAGTTGATGGGACACTTATTCCAAGCTTAATGTTGGGCAAGACATCCTATTGTAGGTGTTCATTTGGTTATTAATGGCTAAGGGAATTGGCAAAGGCAATGGCTAAGGATTTGGATAGGAAAAATGGCATTTTTGGAACATTTATTTATGAAAATAATGGAAATTAAAGAGAAAAGGGAGGTGAAGGGTCACAGGTTGCATGTGAGGAAGAAATTGCAGGAAAATAATGGAAAATGAAGAAAATAGAGGCCTCATTCATAAAATAGCTTTTGAGGATCAGTGGGTAACCTTTTGTCAGTTCAGTGTTAGAGCTCTCTCATTATTCTCTCTCTCTCTCTCTCATGCTCTTGGATACTTAGAGTTTCTTGGAGCACTCTTGGAGGGTGTGGTATACTTGGATTTTTGGAGCAAGAAGGAAAAGGAAGAGAAGGAAAGAGCAAGAGGACATCAGGGTCAGCAACTACAGTGGGATTTGCTGGCAGGTACCAAGTTGCATGTATGTTTTCCCCCCTAGTTTTGGCATGCATGGAATATGCATGTGGATCATTGGTCATGATCTGTTACTGGCATGGAGGATCATGAATAAAGACAAAATTTATCAAAATTGATATTTCACTTAGCAATAATTCTAGATGTGAATATCATATTCATCCCTACCAAAACATTGCTTGTCCTCAAGCAACTGCAATGAAGGATGTTGAAGTATTTTCTCCCCTTCCCAAGTGGAATCCTCATCTGGAAGGCTCCTCCATCTAATCAGGAACTCTTTGATGACTCTGTTCCTCAAACACCTCTCCTGAGTATCCAAAAATAACCTCAGCCTTCATAACTAAGTGCCCCTCATCATCTGTAGGAGGTAACTATGTAGATGTTGTCACCTGTTGTCCCAATGCCTTCTATTGGGACCAATGGAAATGGACCTAGCACATTCCACACATCAAATTTGTAATGATAGTGTCCTTCCAACATATGTGTTGCACCCCCTTGGGAAAGACAATGATAGTTCGTGACCATCACTAAAGGAGACTTTAGGCAATGGACCATGACCATGACCATTATTCTTATTCATGATTGTGATGGTTAAAAACTATGAACAAATCATTGAAATTTCTAAGCTTTAATCATGCTAGTCATTAATATACCTCTGAGTCACTAAGTCTTAGTTTGATCACTATAACTTAGTGAAAAACAAGTGGAGGGTGGATCTATTAGATGATTTTTTTAATAATTGTCAAGATCTTGTGTTGATTTTACAAAGCTAATACATGATTTTTACTATTGAAATTGTTGATCTACTATTATTAAATATGAAATATTTTGTATTAGATCAACTAGTTATTTAATATAATGAAGTATAGTGGCATGTTCTATGCAAAATAGATTGATTTTCTTTGTTAATTAATCCATAAATATTGGTAGGGTAGTTAGATGAATTTCTTTCCTAATAGCCTCAAAATCTTGTCAATGCACTATCAACTTGAACTAACCACTCATCTCTATATTGTATCCAACCATAAAAGGTGTTTTCCCCATGTTCCTAACCATGAGTTACAAATTTTTGGGTGAAGAGCATATCTATTATTTAAACAATGTTAATTAGTCCCATGCTTATGAGCAATGGTTTGAAAAAGAGAATGTTAAGCAAACACTTATACTAAGAGTGTGGGTGAGTGAATCAATATAAGACAATATTTACTTATTCAAACATTCATGAACCATAAGAAGACAATCACATATGATATCTATTAGCTACAAGCTACAAAAAGTGGAACACAAGATTTACATGGAAACCCTTCTAGGACAAAACCACAAATGATTTTTTATTTTCATTCTTTGTAGGAACCAACTTATTGTTACAAATATTTTTATGCATTAATCTACTAGAGACACCAATTCTCACTATGGAAAATATTCGTAGGCACCAACCTAGTTGAGACACCAATCCCCACAGCTACAAATATTCACAAGCATCAACCTATTGAAGACACCAATCCCCACTACTGCAAATATTCCTAGGCTACAACTTACTTCATTGGGTTATCTCGATACTTATTCCTTCACCAAGTTCACTCATTGCTTCAACCTTCATTGTGTCTACTTGCTTCTTCTACCTTCACCGAGTTTGCTTCTCCCAAAACTTGTTGTTATTGGCCTCTTCCCAAGAATGAACTTGTATAGCATGCCATGTATCCAATTTTACAAATCGACTCTTAAATTTTTACCAAAGGAACTTATGTATGTCTCCTTAGATCTCTAAAATTTTACAGTTTAAAAAGTCCCATAAAATAAGTTACAGCAAAAATTCCAAGTTAACCTATTTGAAACTGATTCTAGGATCATTAAAAACCCTAAATTATAGAAGTGTGAAAGTATAATGAACCAAAGCATGAAATTTTTACAAAAGGTACTACTATATGTCTCCACAGGTCTAAATTTCATAATCTAAAATATTCCAAAAAATAAGTTATAACAAAAATTCCAAACTGACATGCTTGAAGCTAATTTTAGGACTATTTAAAAACCCTAACTTCCATAGGGAATATCTATGAAATTTTAGTGAACAAAAGTCTTAAATTTTTATCATAGACATCTACAAATATTGCATCTATCTCCTCAATATTCCACAATTTGAAACATCTCAAAAAATAAGTTTTAGGAAAAATGCCAAACTGACTTGTTTGAATCAGATCAATAACATTAATAAAGCCTAATTGGCACAAGGCATATCATTGAAATTATAGTGAATCGAAGTATACTATTTTTACCACATTTTCCTAGATATCTTGTCTCTCTGACCTCAACAATGCACAATCTAAAACATCTCAGAAGAAAAGTTATATTGAAAAATTAAAGATAACTTGTTCACTTCACAAATCACATTTTTGCTCCACCTTTAAAACCCAAATATTATTCCCTAGCTTCTCTTGTGCACCTAATATTTCTTCTTGCTTGGATAATGTTCAAATCTACTCATCTATCCTTTATTTGTAGTGTTTTTGAATTCACTTATGGGGCCGACTTGTAAAATTGGTTGGGTCAACCTGTACTTTCTAGCTATGTTGACTTAACTGAATCTTTTATATCTCCTCATTCCTATGGAGTTACAGGGAATGGCATATACCATTGGAAAAGTATTGGAATAATAATTTCAATCATATATCATAAGTTCCCATTTGGGCTAGTTATTTTTTGTTAAAGGGCCTTCAAAGATAGGGTATCCAAAATGGGCATAAAAAAACTAGGTATCCAAACAATATTTCGAACAATATTCATCTTGCAATATTTATCGTGGACATTTATAGTCTCTGCTTGTCTTTAACATCAATGAAAACAAAATTTCCAACAATCTCCCACTTTTTCATTGGTGGAAACCCTTAGTCATTTTTTCAACAATACTATAACACTCACTCTATTTGCAACTTTCCTTGTGTTTGTAAGTCTTTCTCTATCTACAACATATCCCCCTTTTACATCAATGGAAAAGGCATGCTCCCCCTGAGCTTGTGCTTCCCTTTATTGGCGAGATAAGAGGGATATCACTCCCATATTGTGTTTGATATATTGAAATGTTTCTCTAGGGAGGGGTTTGGTAAAATTATCTACAAATTGTTCCTTGGTGGCAACCTATTCCAACTTAACACTTTGTTTGGATATCTATTCTCTTAGGAAGTGGTAATTGATGATTGCATAATAGGATTCTTTGAAATTTTGATTGCACTTGTGTTTTCACAAACGATTTATGTTGGTTGAGCATATTCTACCTTGATATCCTTTAGTGTTTGTTTCATTTAGAGAACTTGTGCAACATGCTACCACCACAATATATTAGGCTTTTGTTGTGGATAGAGAGATTAAACTTTGTTTCTTGCTCAACCATGATACTAGGATGTTTCTTAGAATTAATTCTCATCCACATGTACTTTTCTCATAATCAATACTTCCTACCCAATCTACATCTATATATGATTTTAGATTGAATTCCTTACTTCTTAAATACCACAATCCAAATTCAAATGTGCCCTTCAAATATTTGAATATTATTTTTGTTGCTTGCACATGTGTCTATTTTGGTGCAGATTAAAATCTTGCAAACAATCTCATTACTTGCATGATGTTTGGCCATGACGTTGTCACATATAGTAGGATACCAATCGTTGACATTTACAATGTTTGATTTGTTTATTGGGATTCATCATCTTTTCTCAATTTGCATCTGTGATCATGGATGTACTGACAAGTGCACAATCTTCCATTCCAAATTTCTTCTGCATCTCCTTGATATATTTGGTTTGAGAAATGAATATATATTTTTTAGATTGATAAATATGCATACCTATAACGAATGAAATTTCTCCAAGCATGGACATTTCAAATTCTTTTTTCATTTATTTTGAAAACTTTTGGCTCATTTAGTTAGTGTTACTTCCAAAAACGATATCATCCACATAAACCACAATGATTAACACATTTTTATTTTCTGATTTGATGTAAATATCGTTATTTGTAGCTCCTCATTTGAAACCTTGTTGTCATAAGTATTTTTAAAGTCTTGAATACCAAGCTTTGGGAGCTAAATTTAGTCCATAGGTTGATTTCTTCAATTTGCATACATGTTCTTTATTTTTTGAGAATTGAAATCCTTATGGTTATTCAATATATACTTCTTCTAGATTTCCATTTAGAAAGGTTGACTTGACATCCATTTAATAGACTTTGAAGTTTGTGAAACATGCAAATGCCAAAAACATTATGATTACTTCTAATCATGCAACTAGAGCAAAGGTTTCTTCAAAGTCAATACCTTGAACTTGAGCATACGCTTTATAGACCAATCTCTTTTTATTTATTACTACTTATCTATTTGCGTTCAACTTGTTTCTGAAGACCCATTTGGTGCAAATCACATTCTTGTCTTTTGATCTGGGCACAAATTCACATGCATCATTATTCTCAATTCGATCCAGTTCTCCTTCCATGGCATTAACCCAATGCTTATCTTGACTAGCTTGTTTAAATTTCTCGAGATCTATTTTGGATAGGAAAAATAAAAGTTTTTTTGTTTTTTTTTTGGTATACTTACCAATCCTCTTCTAGTCTAATCTCTTGTATCTATATCGCTAAAATATGATTTTTTGGATTATACTTTTGGACAAGTCTAGATGGTGTCTTTGGATATTGGTGTTATATTTCTTCTTTGTCTTTATTTTGTTCTTTCTCTTCTTGTTCCTTTTCTCATTCTCTATATATTGTCTCCCTTGGATTTTCATTTTTTGTGACTTTTCTTTTTGAGGTATTTCTTCAACAACTCTTACATCAATACTTTTTACCACCTTGCACAATATTTTTTTGTAACATTTGTATGTCTTGCTTCTAGGTCCATAGTCAAGAAAGATACCTTCATCTATTCTAGAATTCAACTTGTTTATATTATCTCCTTTTATCTTTATATGGCACTTTCACCAAAATACTTCGAAGAATTTGACTATAGTTGGTCTACCTTTCCGTAATTCATAAGGTGTCTTATTGATATTCACTCTAATTTGTGATCTATTCAAAATATAGATTTGTGTGTTGAATGTTTCTCCCCAAAAGGTTTCTGGTAGTTTGGCTTCATTCAAAATTGTTTTATCCATTTCTTGTATTGTTATGTTCTTCCTTTCTACAAATCCATTTTGTTGTGGAATCCTTCCTACCAAAAAATGTCTCTTGATTACATGATTCTCACGAAATTCATTAAATTCATTATAGGTAAACTCACCTCCTATTTATGATCTTAAGCACATTATTTTTAAATCATCTCATTTTGAACTAGGGTTTTGAAACTTTAGACTTATTAAATGCTTCATGTTTTTCTTTAAAAAATGTAACCCATGTCATTCTTATGTAACCATCAATAAGTAGCATAAAATAACTCACCTTTTAAATTTTGGGTTCTTGTTGGCTCGTAGAGGTATGTATGTACTAGTTCCAATGGCTTTGATGTTGAGTACTCCTTTGTATCAAAACTAACTCTTGCATGCTTCTTGTGCTGGCATGGATTTTAAATAGTGTCTATAGGTTTTGAAATCATTAGCATATCTCTTATTTCTTGTGCCTTGTTGAGTTTTACTATATTTTCAAAGTTTGTATGACCCGTTCTTTTATGCCATAACCAATTTTTGTCTACTTGTCCCATGCAATATTTTTCCTTTGACTTCAAGGACGTATACATTGCTCAAGGTTTTGTTTTCATTTTCCACTAATCTTCCTGAAATTGCTCTTGTTATTTCACATCATTTAGAATGAAATGTGAGGTTGTAACCTTGATCACACATTTTACTGACACTTAGAAGATTGTGTTTTAAATATTAAACATACAATACTTTCTATGTTTTAGTATTTCCATCATCAAGACTAACCATATATTTTCCAACTATCCTTGCACAAAAATTATTTCTAAAGGTAATGTTGTCTCCTTTTTCTTCCTTTAGGGTGATAAATTTGTTTTGATTCCCTATCATGTGTTTTGAACATCCACTATCAGTGTACCATGCCTTCCTTTGTTTTGAGCATACAGTGAAAATATTCATTCTTCATTCTTTTGTGCTTCTTACTTCCTTTTCTATACCTTTGTGTATCCTTCTCTGTTCTTCGTAAGAATATCTTATTACTTTTTTGTTTATAATAATTTATTATGCTTATTCTATAGTCATGTGCTAAGTTCCCATAGTTATTGCACTTATAACATTCAATATTGTAATCAAGTAAGGGAGCAAATAAATTACAGTTTTCATCAACAAACCCATGATAACTTCTTGTTTTGTTTCTTAAGTAATCATTCTTTGATGTCTTACAAGGTACTCTATTTCTATCTCTCACATGATCACTTCTTACCTAAGCTCTACAATCTATTGCTTTATGACCAAAATTGTTGCAAGAAAAATAATAGCTAGGGAAGATATTTTGGTACTTAGTTGTGAAAGGCCTTCTTAGTGGAACAACTCTTCTAAACACATTCTTGTTGTTATTGTGAGAAGAAGACCAATAATCCAAGTTGGATTTTCTCAATTTCCAACTTATTCACGTGCTTCACAAAGTCAAATAATTTCTTGTCTTCCATTCTTTCTTCTTCCCATTGAATCCTATGGGTTTCAAAATATTCAACCTGCTTCTCCATTAATGATCTAATAATTTGTCGATGCTCCTTTATAGCCATCACACCTTCTTCATATGAAGCTATTAATTGGTTCCACTTGTCTTCTTTTTCTCTCACCCATTTATTAGGAATTTTATTTGGGTGCCCTTTTTTCTATTTTTTTTACTTTAGTTTGGGTAGAAATTCCAGTCATGGTAGGCATGTTTTCTTCTATCTAAACAACCACCTCTTTTATTTCTCTTTAGGGAGTCTAGATGATCCTAGTCATTTCCAAAAGAGGTTATTTTACCATAGGAGAATTTGTTGCTTGGGAAATGCACTCTAATCCATCAAAGGTCCTACCCTTCAACAATTCATATTTCCATATCTTAACAGTAGTTTGAAGCTTATTATTCTCCAATTCTAGCTTATGATTCTTCTTGAAAAACGATGTATGCAAGGGCATAATTAGAATAGTACTTATTATTTTCTACCTCATGCCCTTATATGTCCCTGCCAATTCTAAGGAAACAATGGTCTTCTCTACTTCAATTTCAACCTATTTTTCTCCTTATACAACAATGTCTTCTTATACTCTAGGAGTTGCAATAGTGGCCTCCCCCATACCTTCCTCTTCCTCTTGATATACATCCTGAATCATAGCAAGGCCTTCTACAAGAGTTTCCCTTGTTTATTCTTTTGTTTTAACAAATTCATATGTCCTTATTTCATAAAATATAGGCTCAGCAAGGTCTATATTGTCCCCCATCACGTTTGTTGGTTCTAATGTTTCAATAGAGTGTCTTTCTTCCAATACCTTATACTAGTTCTTGTGAAGTAGCAATGGGTTCTTTTGTTTCTACCCCTACTGGTTCTTGTGGGGTAGTAAGGGTTTTTTCTTTTGCTACAACTCTCTCTATTTCTAACCCCGTTGGTTCTTGTGGAGCAACATGGGTTTCTTTGACTATTTGCTAGGTTGTAGCCATGAAAGTGTATCTGGTCCTTTTCTTCCTTGGGATAGGCACATGATTTGGCCTCTTCTTCATCCTTCACAGTCTCTTCATTAGGGGTTTTATTCCTATTATCTCCACATTAATGACATGGTTTCCTTCATCTCTCTATGGATTTGTAGCAGAACCCTTAGGAAATTATTCTTCAATCGACACACTAGGGTGTATTCCATGGAAAGTGGAGTCACAACAAAGACCTCTATGATTGCAGATCCTAAATTTACAACAAATTCTAGGGTTTTCAAAGCATTTGGAGTTGCATCTTTTGAATTTGTAGTCTTTATATTTATTATTGTGTTGTCTCTTGGTGGAGTTTCTAAAACTACAGCTTCTCTAGGTGCAGTTGCAACAATTTCTAATATAGTTGTTATCCTTGAAACTTCACTCCAAACCATTCCTTCTTTGTGCAGTGCATGCTAGACTAGGAGCTTGACAAGCTCGTGATGTGAGAGGGTTTCTCATGGTTGCGAAGAATTTTGTACAAATGAAGTCATGTTGTACAACATCCTCTAGAGGAAGAATAACAAATTGACTAGCCTTCCATGCTACAGGTGGTCCAGGAGTCTAAGTTTCTCTAGGTACACTAGTCCATGGCAACCTTCCCAAGTGTATATCATTGCACTACCAGTGCCACACCCCCCCAAGGGTTTGGAAATGACCTCTTTTCAAGCCCTATTCTTTTCTTTTATAGGGCTTCCCCTAGTTCAAGTAATTGTTGCATGATTTCAGGATTCAGCCTCTTTTAACAGTACCAACATTCTCTAGTGCTAGAAAGCCCTATTGCTTTTGTTATGACCTCCTATATTACATTCACCATTGTCCCTTCCATCACAGTTCTATCTTCACTAAAATTCATGGTGAATTCTAGGGTTACATCATCATCATACCCCTAGAGATGGTTGATATACTTTGTCTATCCTCCTTTCCGAAATATTTCACCAATATGGTCATACACTTCGAACAATAGTTCCCATGTAGGTTCTTTGTGGTTGAATGAACCTCCCATCTTTTCTACTTAGAGCTCATGTAAAATTGTGGCTACAAAGTAGAATGAACGGTCTAAAAGGTAGAGCTTTCCAATTATGGAAGGAGCGGTCTAGGAAATCATGTTATAGGTTGGAGGCAATGGCAAGTGATGCAAGGGATCGGGTCAAGTAATGACATTCAATATCACTCATTACATAGTTCAAGATACATACCTTCTAACTTTCCATGAGTGTCTCTAATGGTTCATACCTCTATCGTGCTACTGGATTGGCCCCACGGGATAGTTAGGATCCCCTTTAGCATTAGAGTTGCAATGTAAACCCAAAGTTACAACATCATCCCAGAGTTGCAGCGACGATGTTTAGAATTGTAGCAAAAATGTTGGTAAAGTTGAAGCTCAGTCTAGTCATGGTGTTGCAACAGGAATTTTTGTTGCTCGTTATGGTTATCGAGATCACAGAGGTGGAGTTACAACAATGATACTCTAAAGCTGCAACAACGGTGCTTCCAAATTTGCATCAATGGTGCTCCAAAATTGCAACAATGGTGCTTCTAGAGTTGCAACAACAATGCTTTCATAGTTGTAGCAATGATGCTCCAATGATGCAACAACTAGCCTTTCATCTTTGAGTTACAATACCAATAATATAGCAATGAGTTGCAAAAATGGCAATATGGAGGTGCAACAATTAACCCTTGTTTATTGAGTGGAAACATCAGAGTTGTAGCAATGGTAGCATATCAACATAGTTGTAGCAACAACAATATCCTCTATTTAATTTCTTGAAAACCAATTTATTAAAAAAAATTATAAATGATTCATAAGAAAAAGGAACTTGACATAACCATCATAAAACCATGAATTTCCCTCTACCAACATAATATTTCCTTATGGATTCCCCCAAGGGTTTTCATACATGGGATCTTATTATTTCTCCTTTTATTTTTAAATGTTTGAAGAACGAATTATCTAGCAGGGATTCCTCCTTTTTCGATGATCTCTAGGTCAGTACATCCATTGGTGATCTCCTCAAAAAGGCTTTCTTGGACAAGGTTTATGGTGCAATTTAATCCTATGCATGTTTACCATTAGAGGAGTCAGCTATCTTTGTTGATGGTTTGATTTTTTATGGATTTGTTATAATACACTATATCAATCTCATAGGACCCAAGTCATTAAGTGTAGAACTTTCCCCTAAAATCCTTGAACCTGGATTCATATAGTAAGGCCTAGCCTCTAGCTTTGAATTTCTTCTTCTTAATGAACTTGTCATGCCACCCAATTCTTTAATGTTGTATCATTGTTGTTTGTTATAGGATAACCTAGTGAAGTTCATCCAACTCATTGATCTGAAGGAGTCTCTGCTTCTGGGATTTAGCTAAATCCATTCCAAGTTTGACAGTTATTCTAAGCATCTATATTTTCATTTCAATTGGAAACAATATTCTTTTCCATTAGACTAGTTCATATTTAAACCAATAATGGTTCTCCCTGTTGTCTGGTAGTGTCATAGAGCTTTGGGGAGTCTATCTTCCCAGTCATTGAGATGTAGTCGAACATTCTTGGTGATGATATCCTCAAGAATTATGTTCATCCCTTCCACTTTCCCATTCGTTTGTGGGTGATATGGTGTAGTAACCCTATGTGTGATATTGTGTATGGCCATCAAGTCTATAATGAGGCTTGAAGTGAACTGATTTTCTCCACCAATGATTATTTCCTAAGGTATCCCAAACCTGGTGAAGATATCCTCATGAAGGAATTTTGCTACTGCTTTCTTAGTTGTGATTGAGAGTGTCTTGACTTACATCCATTTCATAACATAACTAGTAGATACAAGGATGTAGGAGTTATGACAAGAAGAAGAATTGATTTGTCCCATAAAATTGAGGGCCCATTTATCAAAGGGTTCCAATGCCAACTATGTTGCAACAACATCTCATCATATTGTACTAATAATCCCATGCACTAGCAATTATCTCACCTTTTCACATATTCCTTGACATCCTTGAAGATGGTGGGCCAATAGTACCCTTGGTGAAGTAACTTGTATGCAATTCCCTTATCTGCAAAGTGGCCACCACATGGACCATCATGGCAAGCCTACAAGATATCATGGATCTTATCTTCCTGTACACATATTTGGATGATGAGATTAGGGCCTATGTAGAAGAGACAACCATCGATCCATGAGAACCTCCAACTTTGTTATTTTTTCACTCCTTTGGAGATAAGTGATGTGGATTTTTTCTTGTAGCCAAATAGTTAGTGATATCTGCAAACCAAGGAGAGTTAGTAGAAACCGCAAATAGGTGCTCATTAAGGAAAGAGTCTTCTATAGGAAGCTCATTTTCATTAGATGTAAGCCTTGAGAGAAAATAAACTACTATGTTATCTTTCCCAGGTTTATTCAAGATGATTATATCATATTCTTGTAATAATAATAACCACCTAGTTACCATGCCATTCCTAATTAATTTGTTAATTAAATATTTGATGGCAGCATGGTTAGCGTGTAGCACTATTGTACATCATGTGATGTAATTTTTAAAATTATTGATTGCATGCATCATTGCAAGAAATTCCTTTTCAGTTACAATATAATTTAACTTTGTGGGTGAAATACTTTTACTGATGTAGTATATTGCATAGGGATCATTACTTTCTAACTATCCTGGAACAACTCCAAAATTGATGTTTAACGCATTTATAGGAATATGAAACCGGAGGCATCAATTGATTCCTCTGAAAATAGGAGTCGCGGATTATAGAAATTTTACCTGTAGATCAAACTGATATATGCAATGAATTAAAGCATAATACTTGATCTAGTTCTACAAAACATTAAGCGGAAGCATAATCGAATTCATGAGCAACATCAAGCATAAACAGATATAACTGAGTAAGAGAAATAATCAACCATAACACAAGATATATCACTGGGGAAAGCACCAGCATAAAACCCCTATCTGTATTATCAATCAAGTGGAAATCCTCTTCAACATACAAAAAGAATCAGCTCAAGAGCTATCTTGTACTCTCTGCAATCAGAAGATGAAGATCATAGACTACCTAGGCCTCAATATATAGGCCACAAGTCCTCCAATCCCCTATTTCCTTGCGCAATTTTGGTTGGGGTCCAATTACATAACATGTGTGAATTGGCCCCAGATCATACCTGCTGTCAACCTCAGGTCCAACTATGCAATCCTTGAGGACACTACTTCCTCCTGCATGCAAGGAATATTTACTAGAAATATCCAAGCATCTGATAGTACATTGTCCCTCATCTGATCTCAACTGGGTCTCTGTCTGAACTACCATGCATCAGTTATCCATGAGAAAATACTCAGTTATCTGAAAATAATAGTTGTCACATGCATGCAAGCATCAACAAACTATATCTCATTATTTTAACAACTTGTTAAAATAATCTAACTGGACTTGACTAAGTTAAACTAAGTCAACTGATTCTCTCATTATAGAACTCATACTTAATTCCTCAATCAGTGGAGAGAATCAAGGATAAATTCCTCAATCAGTGGGACAACTAATTGCATGTTCTCACAAAGACTTCAAGTTTAATTTTCCATAACTAATTAACTCATGGAGATTAATTAATTAATATTTTAAACTGCTGGTAAGACCAAATTCGATTTTACTTCCTAAAGTTAGACGAGGGACTACTAAAAATAGGAAGGGACCATGAAATGCTATTTTTAGAAGATGTTTTTTTAGCAGTTTCACCTCTCACCCAAGGTGGCCAAAATGCTCATTGACCAAATTGCTATTTTTAGAAGTGCTATTTTTAGCAGTTCTATTTTTAGCAATTTCTAAATTTAGCATTTCTTGTTGCACACTTTTCAACACTCCCTCTCAACAAGAAAGGGATTATCAACAACCCCGATCCTGTCTCTATGGAACTCAAACTTGCCCTTTGACAATGCCTTTGTCAAAATATTTGCATCCTGTTCCTCGGTCGAAATGTATAGCAACATCATGATCCTCTTGACCACACAATCCCGTAGATGATGATAGCGGATATCTATATGCTTGGACCTATCATGAAACACTGGATTCTCAGAGAGTTTAATGCAACTCTGATTATCACAATATATCACAGTAGGATCCATCATCTGACCAAACAATCCCACTAGAATCTTCCGCATCCAGATGGCCTCACATGCAGCCTGACTAGTAGCCATGTATTCAGCCTTTGCTGAGCTAAGTGCAACTGATCTCCATTTCCTGTTATACCAAGAAACCACAGTTGACCCAAGGTTGAAGATTCCTCCAGAAGTGCTCTTCCTGTCTGATGGACTACCTGCCCAATCTGCATCCGTGAAGCCTTGGAGCTTCACTCCCTCTATCCGCCTGTACCATAATCCATACCGTGTAGTGCCTTTGAGATATCTTAGTACATGCTTTGTCGCCTTCCAAATAACTTGGTTGGTTGAACCATAGCTTGACTCAGTTGGTTCACCGCAAAGCAAAAATCCGGTCGTGTGTTCACCAGATACATGAGTGAACCCACAAGATGTCGATAGACAGTAGCAGCTACTACCTCACTTGAAGTAGCATCCTCCTTCCTCCAGTTACCTACTAGAGGAGTCTCCATGGGCTTGCACATCTCCATGTGGAAGTGCCTGAGTATCTCATTGGCATACTTGCCTTGAGACATAAATACTTCCCCATCTCTCTGCCACACCTCGATGCTTAGAAAGTAGTGCATGAGGCCCATGTCCTTCATCTCAAACTCTCTTGCAAGGTCCTCCTTGCAAGACTAGATCAACTGATCATTGCTTTTCAAAATCAAATCATCGACATAAAGTACAATAATCAATAGCTTACCTTCTACCATGACCTGGTAGAGGTTCGCATCTGCTTCACTCTTGGTGAAGCCCAACCCCGTGAAATAGTTGTTGATCCTGGTATACCAAGCATGGGGTGCTTGCTTCAGCCCATACAATGCTCGCTTGAGCCAGCACACATGCGACTCACGATCGAAGGTCTCAATTCCCTCAAGCTGCTCAATGTATACCTCTTCCTCAATCTCCCCATTGAGGAAAGTTGTCTTCACATCCATCTGATGGATCTTCCAACCCATCTGTGCTGATAGTGCTAGAATCGATCTGATTGATGGGTATCTTGCAACAGGAGCAAAGGTTTCATCATAGTCAATCCCCTCAACCCGTGAGAAACCACAGGCAACAAACCTTGCCTTGTGTTTCTCAATACTGTCATCAGTTGCCTTCTTTACCTTGTAAAGCCATGGGGAAGTAACCACTAACTTGTCCCCCGGTCTAGGAACAACATCCCACACACTGTTCCGCGTGATAGAATCATACTCCTCTACCATCGCATCCACCCAAACTGACTACTACACTGCCTCCTCAAAAGAAGAAGGCTCGGTCACTACACACTCCCCAAAATAGACCTGTTCTTCCTTTCGACCATCCCATTTTTTTGTGGGTTATGAGGTGCCGTGAGTTCTCGTTTAATTCCTTCTAAAGCACAGAAGTCCTTAAACTGCTGGGAAACATACTCTCCACCGTTATCAGTCTGCAAGGCCTTTACTTTCATCCCTGATTCTTTCTCTGCCAAAGCTTTGAACTCACAAAACTTCAAGAAGGTTTGATCCTTCTTTTGCATGAAGTAGATCCAACATCTACGAGAAAAATCATCAACAAAAATAACATAGTACCTATGCTTTGTCGTGGAGGCTATAGAGAAGGGCCCACATACATCTGAATGAACTCGCTCCATAACTACTCTTGCTCTACTATCCCTATCATGAAAGGAATATTTTGCATACTTACCCAAAGTGCAACCTTTGCATGTGCTCAATTGCTCCAACTTGCACTTGGATAATTCGGTAGAAATTTGCTGCATGATATTCAAGGCCCCATGATGCAAGTGGCCCAGTCTCCTATGCCATAACTCGCCAATATCTTGGCCATGCACCACCTCTGCTTTGGAACTCAGTGCAGCACAGTGTTCTACCTATAACTTATAGAG
Source organism: Pinus tabuliformis (assembly GCA_031772625.1). NCBI lineage: Eukaryota > Viridiplantae > Streptophyta > Pinopsida > Pinales > Pinaceae > Pinus > Pinus tabuliformis. The sequence goes on along the minus strand of CM062805.1, from coordinate 969,778,717 downwards.
ATTCTTAACTCGAACCCTATCTTTTTGGTTTGTCCAGTGCCGATATGCCTTAGGAAAACCTTTCCCATACTAAAGACTACATCATAGCCTTTATCCTCAAGCATAGCAATAGACACAAGATTATTTTTCAGCCCTGGTACATACATAACATTAGAAAGAGTGAGGGGCTAACCACGCTCCCTCTGAAACACAACCATACCTTCACCTAAGACACGGTACTTTCCGTCATCGCCCATCTCGATCTGTATCTGGAAATCCTTCTCCTCCAAAGTGCTGAAAAGATTATTGTCACCTGACATGTGGAAAGAGGTTCCATTGTCCAGGTACCAAACACATCCCATGCTGGATGAAACCATGCATGAAATAAGTGAGAAATCTAGCTCAAACTGTGAAGCTAGTGCCTCACCATCAGATTCCTTGGAGGAACCTTTCTTGGACTTCTTCTTTGGACAATTAGTAGCATAATAGCCCAACTCGTGGCAATGAAAGCATCTTACCTTCGACTTGTCAAACTTCTTCCCACCTTGAGAAGACTTGGATTGGGATGCCTTCCCTTTCCCTTTCTTAGCTTTAGTTGCTAAAGCCAAATTCTCTTCATCATCATGTTTTGATGAAGATCCATCCCTGGTGCTCCGTCTGATCTCCTCCTGCATCAAATCCGACCATAATCATTCCCAATCTGGCAGTTTATCCCTTCCATTCACTGAGTCCTGGTAGCTATGCCAGTTCTTAGGAAGGCCAAGGAGTGCTAGACTCACCATATCATTATCAACAGTCACGACCCCTACGCTTGCAAGCTCATCCCTGCAGGTGGTGAGCTTGTTCAGGAACGTAGAGATAGTGCCACCCTTTCGCACTTGATCTTGCGAAGTTTGTCCTTCAGTGCCAGCTTCCTCTGATCACTGCTATTCTAATATAAATATTTCACTATTTTCCACATCGAAAATGGAGACTCCTTCCCATGGAGGCTCGAGACTATGTGATCTCGAACTCCCTCCAAGATGATTCTCCTAGCTCTAGCCACACACTTTCTCCATTCCACCAGCTCAGTATCATCAGTAGGCTTAGGGACTTCTTGATCAATGAAGTCCTTAAGGCCATTATCTTCCAATACTGCCTCCATGCGATCCTTCCAAGCTATGTAGTTTGTGCTTCCATCAAGAGCATACTCAAGCCTCAAACCATTGAACGCCAACAATGAAATAGATGTGATAAGAACTTGAGATCTATATCCCAAGTAATAAACTTTGAATTTCGCTTGCTTGTATATTGTTCTTCATTGATCACCTGTGCTCTGATACCATGTATAAATTTCACCTGTAGATCAAACTAATATATGCAATGTACTAAAGCATAATACTTGATCTAGTTCTACAAAACATTAAGCGGAAGCATAATCGAATTCATGAGCAACATCAAGCATAAACAGATATAACTGAGTAAGAGAAGGAATCAACCATAACACAAGATATATCATTGGGGAAAGCACCAGCATAAAACCCCTATCTGTATTATCAATCAAGTGGAAATCCTCTTCAACATACAAAAAGAATTAGCTCAAGAGCTATCCTGTACTCTCTGCAATCAGAAGATGAAGATCATAGACTACCTAGGCCTCAATATATAGGCCACAAGTCCTCCAATCCCCTATTTCCTTGTGCAATTTTGGTTGGGGTCCAATTACATAACATGTGTGAATTGGCCCCATATCACACCTGCTGTCAACCTCAGGTCCAACTATGCAATCCTTGAGGACACTAGTTCCTCTTGCATGCAAGGAATACTTATTAGAAATATCCAAGCATCTGATAATACACTGTCCCTCATCTGATCTCAACTGGGTCTCTGTCTGAATTGCCATGCATCAGTTATCCATGAGAAAATACTCAGTTATATGAAAATAATAGTTGTCACATGCATGCAAGCATTAACAAACTATATCTCATTATTTTAACAACTTGTTAAAATAATCTAACTAGACTTGACAAAGTTAAACTAAGTCAACTGATTCTCTCATTATAGAACTCATACTTAATTCCTCAATCAGTGGGACAACTAATTGCATGTTCTCGCAAAGACTTCAAGTTTAATTTTCCATAACTAATTAACTCATGGAGATTAATTAATTAATATTTTAAACTGCTGGTAAGACCAAATTCGATTTTACTTCCTATAGTTAGACCAGGGACTGCTAAAAATAGGAAGTGACCATGAAATTCTATTTTTAGAAGATGTTATTTTTAGCAGTTTCACATCTCACCCAAGGTGGCCAAAATGCTCATTGGCCAAACTGATATTTTTAGCAGTTCTATTTTTAGCAATTTCTAAATTTAGCATTTCTTGTTGCACACTTTTCAACACGGATACCTTAGATTTTATTTCTTTGAATACATTCTAGCAACTCTTTGTCCACAAAAACATAGAATTCATGTTAAGTAAAGAAAGTAGTGGACGAGAAATTTGTGAGAAAATTTTAATAAATTGACGATAGTAAGTAGCATGTCTTAAGAAACTTTGTACCTCTTTTGTGAAGTCGACAAATTTAATATTACCTCAATTTTTGCCAAGTCCACTTCGATTCCTTTAGTAGAAATGTAATGCCCCAATATGATGTCATCATTTAACATCATTTTACATTTTGCGTTGTTGAGGGTAACATTGGATTATTTACACCTTATTAATGTTTTTTCTAAAATCTCTAATGCCCCTTAAAATTCATCACCATACGTTGTAAACTCATCCATATATCTCTCCACGCAATCATGAATCAAATAAAAAAATAAACATAGTACATCTCTTTGAAAGGTCGTAGGAGCATTACATAACCTGAATGAAAAACCTCAAAGGGTGAATGTTCTCCATGGAAAGGTGAACATTGTTTGGTCTTGATCCTTATGCGTGATCTGGATCTGGTTGTACCCATTAAATCGATTGAGGAAAGAAAAGTATTTCTTCCTTGCTAGTGAGTCCAACACCTTGTCAATGAATGGAAGTTGAAACTAATGGTCCTTGTGTATTGCTTTATTGAGCTCTCAGTAGTCTACACAGATCATTTATTTACCATTATTTAGCACAATGACAAAGAGGAGACCATTAGATGTTGGAAATTGGCTAGATAAAGTTCGCTTCAAGCAATTTCTACAACTCTTCCTTCACTATTTCCATTAGTGTTGGATTCATCCAATGTTGGGGTTGGCAGATGGGTCTAGATGTTTCTTTAATATATATATATATATATATATATATATATATATATATATATATATATATATATATATATATGTTATTCATCCACAGATATCAAGTTATTACACAGATCAAGATGGATCCCTTTCATGTCATAGTAATCCCATGTGAAGGCATCACTATGCTTTGCAACATCTTAACCAATGATTTTTTTTTGGTCTAGTTAGTTCTCAATTAATGTTCATGGTTTTCCTAGCGCTGATTTCTATAGTTTCTATAGTTAACTCTTAGTCTTCTTTAGTTGAGGAATGGTGTTCTAATGGTGAAGTACTTGTTGAGGAAACATAATCTTATGTTTCAGGATGCATAAAATGGTCAATAACATGTGAGTTGGGAGAGGAAAAAGTTATGAAATCACTAATTTCATCATCCTTGGTTTTCTCTCTTATGGATGGATATTGATCTATGGAGAGGACTTGTTGAGCTTCTTCTTCTTCATATATTTCCTCTCCTTTGGCCTAGAGTGGTCTTTTAAATTCTATGCTAGGCTTTGTGAGAGGATACAAGGTTAGTTGTTTAGTACAAGTCCCATAAAAAATTGTCATGTTGCCAGATTAACAACCTCTATAAGTATAGATAGTGGCCAACCATGGTCTTCCCAAAATTAGTGGATACCCACCCAAAGAGGATTTGGGTTGTAATACCATGTAGTTAGTGGGATATTCCCAAGAATTGACAAAGATCACTACATATTCCAATATTCCCTTGGGTTTAATGGTGGATTTTTCAACAAGTTGGAGTATAATATCGGTTTTCCTAAGACAAGAGTCCTAAGGATTCATAGTTTATCGCATCATGAAATTAATTGAAGCACCTAGATAAATTAATGTGTTAGGGATGACTGTATTATTGATCTATACACTAACTATTGGGTTGTTGGGGTCAAAATATTTGGCTATGAGAACCCCCCCCCCCCAATTAAGTCTGACAGTTTTCCCATGATATGGATAGTTTGGGGATCTGTCCTTCTTCAATCGAGCGTTCTTAAATGAATTTACCTTATCATTTTTTAATAGATGGGAACATCCTTAATGGCTTGAAACAACGGTATTATAACACACATGTTCTTTAGTTCTCCCAAGAAATAAAACTTGGGCCAAGTAATAGGTTTCTCCTAGGTCAATCTCTCTAGATAAGGTGGGTTTTGAGGTTTAGATCATGCATGGTCATTCAAAGGTTAAGAGATGGTTCTTGCTTCTATTCTTCATTCCAAATATCCTCATTCAAATCTTCAATATGAACAGGAGAATGGGTTTGGGTTAGTGTCTTCCCAAACTAAAGATGAGTATTCAAGCATTCTAGGGAAGAGATAGAATAGATAGGGTAGATAGCAAGTCCACCGCCATATGTTGGTTGGGATACCCCCCATTATTAGGGATAGGAATAGTTTCTACACGTAATTTTGAATGAGGAGGTGTTGATATGGATGCTTGCATCTAAGAAGGAGGTTGAGGCTACATGGATGATTGTATTATGGATTTTTTGGGTGCTCCATAAGCAATATTTCTTTACCCTTGTTTCCAAAGTTGGCTTGGAGGAGGAGGAGCCATCCATGGTTGTGTTGGCAGACACCATGGCTAAGAAGCATATTGCATAGAAGGGTTAGTGTAAAAATAATTATAACTTTGAGACTAGTCCTAAATCATACCTTGAGGTTACTATTTTCGTGGTCTTTTTTGAGCCATGGAACACAATTGTTTTGATTCATCTACTTCCTGATAAACAAATTTCAAATCAAGAAAATATGGGCAGCTATTTGTGTCATGTTCTTTGCTACATATGGCATAAACCTCAATTTGATCTAAGGGACATTCCTTCAGTGGGTGCTTTCTTCTACATAGAGGGTAGAAGATGGCTAAGGTTAACTCTATTTCTTCCCTCTTCTTATTCATTTGTACCCTATCCAGCCGGGGTTAGGGAAATTAGTGTGTTGGTCTTGAGTCCTTCGAGCATGTTCCCAATCTCTTCCCTTATCACCCCATTTCCAACAAATTTTCCAATCTTTGTTAGTATGTCTCTAGCTACTTTACCATCCTTCAAAGTGCCTCTAGAGTATTTTTGACATAATTTAGTTATGACATTGTAGGGTAATTGAGAGACATCTCCACCTCCCATCATATTGAGGATCTTCATACAATCATCATGAACTCCTCTTAACAATAGGACACATAGTGTCTTAGGATCCAGTTTTGCTTGCCTTGCTCTATTTAGATTGTAGTTAAACCTCTCAGTGTATTCGTTAAGGCTCTCTCCCTCATTTTGGGTCATTCAGAATACCTCTTCCTTTATTTCCTTATCATTACAATGGTCTTACTACTTTTCTAGGAATTTCTACTTCATTTGGTCCCATGTGCAGATGCTACCCTTATTGAGGCTAATGAATCAATGTAGTGATACATTCTTGAGGGTGGTAGGAAATAGCTTTAACTTTTAAGCAACTGTCACATAGTCGTAACTTTGGAAAAGTACATTGAACTCGAAAAGAAACGTATTAGAATCTTCCTTAGCAAGACTATGGAAGTGGGGCACAATAAAATGAGGAATGTTTTTATCTTTGTCTCCTCTTTTTATTCAAGAATATGGATTTCAAAGGTGGTAACTTTCTCCTTGACTTCATGGTCCATGTTTGTTGAGGCTTGTCTTCCTTCTTTGAAGGTGCTTTAGGAGATTTTGAAAAATCATCTCCTAAGAGGAGTTTCCACCTAATCAGATCCTTAGAAAAAATAGTTTATGTTGGTGCAAAGAATGAGGCTTGTGTGAACTTGGGCTTCTAGCTAGATATTTCAAGCTTCTTTTCTACAAGAGAGCTCACTATGGGAGTTGAGTAATTCAATTTCATGCGCTCTTTCTCATCTTGAGATTGTCCTACAATGTTAGTTTTCTAGCAATTTTTGGTAAATATACCCTGTTTTTCTCTAGTTTTGAGCATGAAAGATTAAAAATACATTCATCTTGATATAATAGATTGATTATGTTAATTTGAAGAAAAAAAATTCTACTAAAACAAGCAATCAAAGACAAAAATTAGTAAAATAGTGGCTATGTAACCAACTATACTATTGATAGTTCCCTGACAACGATGCCAAAAATGATCAGCCTTTTAATCATCTTTCTAATTGTACAGAAAGACAACAAAAAGTCCATTCATTTAATTGTCAATTTGAGGTTCGTATAGAACTTGCAAGTTGTCATGCACTATTTGTATTAGTACAATATGAAGTAGTAACCTAATTGAATGTCATAGAACAAGATCTTGGGATGCTCTAACAAGTCACCAAGGAAATTCTACTTGCAATCCAATCCACACTTGCATGAATGTAAAGAACACTTGCAGAAAAATAAATATCACACTTGTAGGAAATAAATCACACATGCATATAAGGTGACTTGTTCTATTGTTAATATGATATTTGATTACTTTAACAAAAATGTAGTTACGTGTGTAATAAGTTGCAATCACTCACAATTCTTCAAAACATGCCTTGATAACAAAATAATTGATTCTACAGTCCAATGTTGTAAACAAAATTCAATAAATAATAGAGTAATTATAATTCTAAAAAATAAATAGAGTAAATTGGTGTCAGTTTGGAGTTGCAACAATGGGATTTGCAACAACCAATTGAGTCACAATACTATATAAATCCCAATGATTAGTTCATAATTAATGTCAATATTAAATAACAATCAATCTATGCCATAGAGTTGCAACAATATATCTATGTTACGTAATTACAACAGCATAAATGATTAGGGTTGTAGCAATGTTAATTCTAGAGTAACAACAATTGAAATTTAGAGTTGCAACAATTATAGAAAAGTCAATCAAACTTAAACTTATAACAAAGAAATGTCAAAGTTACAGCAAAAGAGAAACTAAAAAGGTTATAACTAATTGACGATTAAAGGAATTGTTGGAAATAAAAGACAGAAAAATATTATAGCTACCTTAGAAAGTATAAATAATACCTAGTTACAAGGGGGGCCTACCTCCTTAGAAGAGCCACTAGTTACAAAAATAATAATGTGTTAGGTACTCAACATGTCATTGATTGAACAAGAATGAAAAAGGAATGTGTATTGCAAAGAATTGGAATTACAACAAAATATTTAGTTTTGACTTAGCTAGCTTAGCTTTGCTCTTCAACTCAAAGAAAGAATTGGTTTTATACATGAAATGTGTTATCTACATTAATCAAATCAATTGATGACTAGTCTTGAAGATCAAGTTTTTCCATCCTATTACATTAAATTTTCAAGAAATAACAAGATTTGGGCACATTTTGACTCAATCAACTATATTATGGGTGGTGGCTAAGTCGTTCATTCCTTTCTAGCACCTATTCACCTTTTCCATTTTCCTATGTGAGGTGATTGGTTGCTTGACTACCTAGCTGGTCCACAAATGGCAATTGTTCATTTGAGTGTTGCATTGTTATAGTTGGCATGGAGTTATAACACTCTTCCTCAACATTGTAGCAATAGCCTTGAGCAGGTTGCAGAAACAACCATATGGTGAGTTGCAACATCAAAGAGGTGAGAGTCACAACGACAATGAGATAATATTTGTAGCAGTAGGAAGTTAAGATTTGCGACAACAATGATAACAACTTACAGTTGTAGCATGAGTAGTAGTAGATCAAAGTTGCAACAACCATAATTAAGTAGATATTTGCAACAACTCATACTCAAGAGTCACAACATCCATGTCCTCTAGTGATCCGAACTTAAACATGAACACAACAAAATATAGATATAACCATAAATACAAAGTTTCAACAGAAATAACACTTCATTTCATTAAAATATCAAAGAAATGAAATATGCTTACATACAGAATGGAAATAAACTAGCTCGGCTGATGGTAGCTTATCTCTGAAAAGAGATGTGGCGGTGACATGCCTCCGAACTGTGTTACAATGAGACTCATGGGGATTTTTATTATTGAACTACAAGGGGGAAACCTAAACAACCAAAACCCTAACCTCAAGAGATGGAATGCCAAGACTTTGTGGGCCCTGTTGGGGTTAGTTGGGCAGCCAACTTCTTGGGGTCGTAACTTGGTCATATTATCTTTGTTTAGCACATAAGATACCTCATTGGAAATATCTCTTTGATTACTATAAGGTTTGCAGAAATCCCTTCCTTGCAACAATAGGCCTACGGGTATGGGCCTGCTGCAAATCTAAAAAAAACATCGTTTAGGGGGTCAAAACTATATTGTTATAAATAAGGAAACAGATGAAACCAATTGGAGAACTAGATGAAATAGGCGGTTTTCCACGAATATTCACTTGGATCATTCCTCTCTCATTAGGAAGCAATGGTCCCCATTGTGTGCAGAGCCTCCATGAGGTGAGGGAATTTCTTTGAACTTGTTCCCTTGTGAAACACTTGCCTTAGTGAAGGAGTTGGCCTGCTTTGACAACTAGATATAGTTGGATCCTCTCTTAGCAAGTGTTCTTGATATATGTGTCCATGATCCGATCAGTTGTGGCATGTTCCATGCAGTCTGAGTTTAACTTTGTTGGTGTGAGTTGTTCTGCAATATCGGATGTGTAGAAAAATGGTGGAAAGTATGGCAAAAGTTAGTCTACATTGAACAATGGATGCAAGCCAAGGAACGGTGGAATGTTGAGCTTGAATTCATTGTCCCCTAAAGCCTTGGTGATGGTGTATTGTCCATATCGAAGAAGGTGAAGCTTGTGGTGGGGTCCAGAGATGCGCTCATTCTGCAAATGTAGCCAAAATTTGTCGCCCACCTGGAACTTATGTGGCACCCAATGTTGATCATGGAAGTGCTTGTACTTGGCATTGACTTTTTCCAGTATGTCATGGACCTATTGGCAGATATGCTGAATGTGCTCAATGAAGTTGTTAGCCCTATTCGCTTTGGACTGGACATGAGTTGAACCTGCCTGAGTAGCTGCAAAGGTATGGCCACATAAATGGGACATAGTGGTTGGAATCCAAACCCCACCTGGAAGGGGCTATGGCCAGTTGAGCTATGGAGAGCTATGTTGTAGCTATGATGGACATAGGGGAGGCTTTCAGTCCATGTGTGTGGATGCTTCAAGTTCTACATGCACAAAATGTGTATGATCATTTTGTTGACGACCTTTGTTTGGCCATCATTTTTGGGGTGGAAAGTTGTGGACTTAGTTAGCCTGGTATCCAGCATCAACCAGAGACTTGACAAAAATGCACTTAGGAATCTATTGTCTCAATCTGAGATAGTGGACTGTGGGATTCCAAAGTGTACCCACACTTGTTCAAGGAAGATTTTAGTAGTGGATTCTGTTGTGATATTCTTCTTGCAGGTCGCAAGAATGGCCATCTTAGAGAATCTATCGACAACCACGAAAACACAGTCATTTTCATGCTTAGTAGAAGGAAGGCCCGACATGTAATCCATGGAGATGGATTCCCAAGGTCGATTAGTAGTAGGCACAAGAGTATATAGGCTTTGCTTCTTGATGGGTTGTTTGGAAATAACACAGGAAGTGCAGGATCTGATGTACTTCCCAACATCCTATCAAAGGTTTGGCTAATAAAAATAATTTTTTAGTACTGCCATTGTTTTCTCTACTCTGAAACGTCCAGTGACCTGACTGTAGTGCACCTCCCAAATCATCTTGGCATGCTCGCTTGAAGGAACATAGATGTGTCCTAGATGGCATAACAGTGCATCCTGGAGGTGAAAATTTGGAACTTGCTTTCCTTCCAAGAGCATATGATATGTGTTCTTGAATTCTCGATCATTGTTGTAAAGATGTAGCCACCCCGAAGTCTCATGCCCACAAGAGTTGAGCAGAGTGATAAGCGCCATGACCAACGGTCGATTGAGGCAGTCTGAAATATTATCGATGTTGCACTTCTTGTACTTAATGTTAAAATGTAAATGTTGTAGGTATGTGGACCATTTCTAATGGCAATCATTCTACGACTTCCCTTGTGTTTGTATGAACTGCAGGGGTTGGTGGTCTGTGTAGATCATTATTTCCTTCCCCATAATGTAATTCTTCCATTGTCAATAGGCTTGCACAATGGAATGCATCTCTTTGCCATAGGTGGGATACTTTCATACTGTGTCTAAAAGCGTCTCACTGTGATATGCCAATGGATGCCCCTACTGAGTAAGAACTGCACCAATAGCATAGTCAGAGGCATCTGTCTCAATCTCAAATGGTAGCTACAAGTCTAGTAATGTGAACACTAGTGCAGATTAGAGGTGATGCTTAAACTAAGCAAACACCTTTTGTTGGGATTTGGATCAAAATAACTATTCTTTCACTTCGCCCTTGGTGACTTGACTTAAAGGCAAAGTGATATGAGAGAACCCCAACATGAACCTGTAGTAGAAATTGGCAAGACCCAGAAAGTTGAGAGCTCTGTTAGAGTGGTTGGGGTTGGCCAATATCAAATGGATAATATCTTGGTTGGGTCCACATGCACACCCCGATCATCAATGATGTACCCTAGATATTGAACCTGGGTCATACCAAAAGTGCACTTCTCCAAATTGGCACACAACTTGTGTTGTCGCGGGATTTGGAGGACTTGTTGAATATGGTGGGGGTGTTCTTCCCAACTCTGGATAAATATCACGATGTCATCCAAATACACCACCATGAATGTGTTGGTGAAGGGTTGCAAGATATCATCCATCAGCCTCATGAAGGTTGTGGGGACATTATTCTACCCAAAAGGCATTACCAACCATTCGAAAAGGCCCTCCTTAGATTTGAAGGCAGTCTTCCACACATGAGAGGGTTTGATTGGTACCTGGTGATATCCAAACCTCAAGTCAATCTTGCTGAAATATTTGGCCCCCTTGATTTGGTCAGAAGGTCATCAATCTATGGAATTGAATACCTATTCCAGACAATGATCTTGTTCAGCACCTGATAGTTTATACAAAGTCTCTAGGTCCCATCCTTCTTCTGTACCAATACGGTCAAGCTCCCACAGGGTGATGAACTTAGCGTGATATGTCATTTTTGCAATAGATCTTGAATATACCTTTGCATTTCATCGTTCTCCAAAACAAAGCATTGATAGATCGATCCATTGGGTAGCGGCGCACCTAGGGTCATATCGATGGAGTGCTTGACGTGACAATGTAGAGGTATCCCCGTGGGTGAGGTGAAAATGTCCATGTAATCCTCCACGACCTTTTCCATCTCCTACTATCATGCTGAGGAGCCATGTTTGGAGGTCATGGCCACAATATTCTTCTTTCCCTGAGGGAAAATCATAAGGAAAGATAATTTCCTGGTGTGGGAAATGATCTTACTACATTGCTTTGTAGTGATCAAAAAGATGGTGGTAAGCGGTGTTACCTCTGATATCTTGTACAACTTATTGCCCAAAGTAATAATAACAGTGTGAGGCCTAGACTCATACATAGCATGTCACTTCCACAAGTATGGTTATCCTAATAATACATCACAAACATAAAGAGGAGCAACATCACATAGTACCTCATCTTTGAAGCACTTGATGCTATATGGGAAGGCGACATTGTTGGCTGACGTGGAGATATCATCCTTGGTGAAGCCTCTCAATGGTGTATGGATGCGAGTGTGTTGTGGTTGATAGGCACAATCGCTTCATGACCTATATTGAAATGAGGTTATTTTGGCTTCTGTTGTCGACAATGAACTACAACAGAGAACCCTTCACCCAAATATATGAGTGGAACAGGTGCTCCCCCTCCTCTGCATCTTTGGGCTCATTCTTCTAGATCTTGATGGTGGAAATAGTGGCACTGGGCTCTACATCAATAATCTGCTTCCCTTTATCATTCCCCTGTTGGGTTCTAACCCAGATTCAAAACATGGATCTGATTCGGAAGCCTTCAACTCGGCCACCAGTGACTGCTTGGCTGGCACTCAATTGTGTTTTGAGTGGGGATCTTATGGAACTCACACCATTTTCCCATGTCCTTCTTTGTCTTCATGGTTTTTTTTTGCTTGCGGCTCCGACGGGTTGTCTTGGGTTGCCCGCCTTGGCTTTGTCATTTGTTTTGCGGTTTGGGGGTGTCTTTCCCTTGCTTCAATATAATAACCCTTGTGAAAAATCCATGTAATAAAAGTTAATAAAGGCAAAATAAGACCACGGGTAAGGGACACGTATTCCAAGTTGGATGTTGTGCAGGACATCTTGGTGTGGGTGTTCATTTAGTTTACTATGGATAAGGAAATTGGCAAATGCAAAGCCAAAAAGGCATTTTTGGCACATTTATTTATGAAAATAAAGGAAATTAGGAGAAAAGTAAGGTGAAAGGTCACATGTTTCATGTGAGGAGGAAAATGAAGAAAATAGAGGCCTCGTTAATAAAAAGACTTATGAGGATCAGTTGGTAAACTTTTGTTAGTCCAAGTTTGGAGTTCTCTCAATATTCTCTCTCTGTCTCTCACTCTTGGTCACTTAGAGTTTTCTTCAAGCACTCTAGCTTTGGATTAAGGAAGGAAAAGAAAGCATAGGAAAAGGAAGGAAAGCAAGGATCAAGGAAGAAGAGCAGGATCAGGTAGCTTCAGCGGGAGTACTTGCAGGTAACATATTGCATGTGTGATTTCCTAGCTAGTTTAGACATGCATGGATTTTGAGCTTTGGTTTGTTGGATGGATTTAAAAATGTTGGGCGGAGGTGGTCGCAAGGTTCATTCCCAAAGGCTTATTGACCAGTTTTGGTGAGATACACAGTAAAGCATGAGGGGGGAGTCTTGGTTTAGGGCCTAGTGATTCAGGTTTGGATTGCGATAAATCCTGAGAGACTGGTCTTGGTTTAGGGCTCGGTGATCCGGGATTATATTGTGGTAAAGCTTGAGAGACAAGGAGACGGAAAATTCCTCAAGGATAGTGATGGATTCCTTATGGCATTCCAAGTTTGGTTTGGTTGAGATCGGGCACTAGTTTTGGTGTGATCACGGTTTGATGAGGGTGGAGGTGGTTTAAATTCTATATTACCTTGGTTGTTTTTGGATTGGTTCTTCTATGAGATACCACATTCATTCTTGGAATATGACACGGGTGTGACTGGCTGAAAGAAATATTTGGTTCAACCATGTCTACGGTCGGGTGGTATGTGGAAGTCCCAAACCTGGTCAGATTTGCCTATGATTAATGAAAACCAAGTTCTCTTACTTTTTCACTTGTTTGTATGTGGATTTGATGGTTGTCATATCTCTAATATTTACATGGTTTTATGCTGGTTATAAGCATGGTTAATTGACTGGTTCATACCATGGTTATTTCATGTATTTACTTGTGAATGTTAAGATCATGGATGAAAGACCTAATTGATGTTATAATAGTTAAATGGAGAAGGTGGTGATCCTTCTTGTTATGTTTCATAAGTGCTTTTAGTCATTCATGCTATGTCTTGTATCCTAGACTTGTAGGTTGCATTGATGCCAAGTGTTTGAAAAAATGTCAATCTTGGTTGGGGATGCTCAGGCCTAGTCCTAAGGTTGATTTTTGATTTTTTAGTCTTGTCATCATGTCTTTGATGGATTCTGGAAGTTGTAACAAGTTATGGGCAGTGGCCGTAGTTTTGAACTAAAAAAGTGCCTAGAATTCCGCGGACGCTGGCACAGGTCTACTGGGAAAAGTCCCTAGATGCTAGTACACAGGCCTGTGAGAGAGACTGGAGGTCTATGGATGCTAGCATGCCTATAGCATGAGAGAAACCAGAGGTTAAGATTCTTAAAAAGTTAGTGGGACCCAAGGGCAGGATGTTTGAGTGGATGAGGTGTCTCCTGGGGTTGTTGTTCTTGATGTGTAATGTCTGGTAGATGTGTTTCCATCAATTCCATTTCCTTAAGGTCACCAAGGAGGTTTAATCCCTTATAGTGGCCACTCTCATCACATGTTTACCCCAGTTGGACAGTTACTTGGGTAGATGTGGGAGGCAGGGGTGTTACTGAGTGGTATCAAAGCGTGGTTGCGCTCTCCTTGGGTGAATGTGTTTGTCATGCATTCATGTTCGTTGCATAGGTGTTGCTTATGCTTGTATTCCATGAACTTGTTCAATTTTTAAGGTGTTTATCATGGTTGTAGTGATGTTTCCATGTGAACGTTAATGGTGTAGTTGTGGGATGTGTTGTCATGAGTGTATGGTTGTATATGCATTTGTTATGCATGTTAGTGTCTATATGTATTATGCATGCATTGTCATGGTGAAGGTTGTTATGCTTGACGTCATTGCAGACAATTAAGTTGTCATGGTGTTATTGGTATGTTATGAAGCTAATGTGTTGGTTGAGATAGAGCAGGAGATGCAGATCATCAAGGTGAAGTTATAGCATTGGACCTTGAGGTAAGAGCATGTCGTCCTACAAGTTGTATGTTGGGCGTCCGGATATGTAGGATAAGAATTGTTATATGCGTTAGGGTTATATACCTTAGGTTTATGTCTATTGATGTTATATACATGATAGATGCTAGTTGTTTAGTGTATTCATATGCACATGTTTTGGATAGTCAAGCATGATACTAACCTATGGTGGTATGCATTACTATTGTTTTTTTAGGTTAGATAACTTGTTAATTATGTTACGTGTTATATATTGTTGATGAAAATGTATAGGTTAACCTGTTATTATTATGCCATATGTTATATATTGTTATTGAGTATCTTATAGGTTAACTTGTTGTTGTTATATGAAAGTTAGCTTGACGATTAGGTTATATGTTGTTGATGAGTATGATAGGTAACTTGTTGTTGTTATATTCTAGTAACATGATGATTAGGGTTATTGAATTTAAGATATTGTTGTTATATGTATTGTGTTAACCTGGATTGGCATATGCAGATGGTTATGGTTACGATATTCAAGTATGATAGGACATATTTGTGATATCGTGTTGTACTAATCTAGATTGAATTTACATATGTGGTTGTTATGTATGAATGAAAATTGTTTATGAGTTTATGATGTGAACATGTTAGTTAGATACTAATATGGATATCATGATCTTATGTGTTCTTGAGCTGATGTGTTGTAAAGTTATATCATGATAACTAGATTGATTGTGCAGATAAGATAGCCTCCCTTGATATACATTTAGGTATGAGTTTGCAGTAAACATGCTTGATATTAGCATGACAAGGTAATAGTTTATGTGTTTATATAATTAACAGTTGGGTGACATGACAGTGCATAGTAACACTCAATTGCAACAAGGAAAAGGTCATATAAAGGAATTGGGTATGAATTCTTTTGCCTATGTGTCGCACGGAATGGGTCGATCTTGCGGACAAGATAGACCTTCCTAGAATCTAAAGAAGACCTAACAACAAGCAAACCAACCAGACACTATCTTTCTCTAAATATGCTTCAATAAACAATAGTAGACAAAGGTTTTTAGGGCCTACCTTTGGTCCAACGCAAGCTTGTGGATGCCCTCGCTCTTTTGATCCAAATGAGCTCCTCTTCGCGAATCTGCAAACACAAACAAGGCAAACAAATTAAATAGCACCTGAAAAACCAATTGCATGAAACATATTTAACATGAAAGTCAAGGAGTCCATGAAACAAATAACATAAGATACTTGTTGAGAAAAATGAGTTTGATTGTATTAATTCAAAAGAAGAAGAACTTTACAACCTTTGCCTTGACGCTGTACAAGCTCCTCCCAGGGTCCAACAAGATGTCTCCTCTACTTTGACAAGCTTCACTCACTCTCCAATGGAACCAAGAGGTATGTGATCTTTCCTCTCAAGCTCAACCAAAGAGTCTTGATTTCACCAGCATTTACCCTCAAAATGTTCAGCTTCTAACCTCCCTAGTCCTCACCCCAATGCCTGTATTTATAGTGCAATGGAGGGAAGTTACTAGGTCCTCCTTCAAAGGGATAAAGCCCTCCTTCAAAGGGATAGCTCCTTTAGTCAAGGGATTAGCTCCTTCTCTTTTGGGATGCATGAACCACCTCAGAGCGAACAATCCACGTCAAAATTCCTTCTAGAAAACTCTAGAATTAACCCAAAGTGAGTTTTTTAAGATAAAAATTGCGCCTTTTGACTTTCACAGGGGTCCGCACCTGCACCGTTAGGAACAAAGCGGGTAGGTACGCAGCTTTTGTACACAGAAGGTGCGGGACCGTAGGTGACCATGAGAGAAAGTGCGGAACCAGAGTTACATTGATTTTTAATGTCTTTCTCCCACTTCCAAAGCTTGATTTGAAGAGCTGAGGTTCTAGACTTGCTTAGGAGGACAGTACAAGTGATGATAGACCCATACTGACTGCAAATAATCATGGTGATGATATTTTTGTGTAACAGATTGCCCCCTAAAGTGCAAAGTCTGATGAGGATTTCATTTATCATATAGGAAGAGTGAAGTACTTTATCATTTCGAGGATTATCTTGTGGAGAGCCCGGTCGGAACCTGTAAAAACATTCAATGCAAGATATATATATGAGATCATATCATCGCTGAGGTAGGCATTCCCATACTCAGATCAAAACTAACTAGAAACCTATCTACTGCTTTGATATAGGAATGATCTTGTAAAACATCATAAGTATAGACTCGTGTGAACACAGTATGGACGCAGCCATCTTTTATGAATAGTCCACAACATAATGAGTACAAAATTCCTCGCAGCCTGGATGGTGGAAACTAGATCCAGGGTCTTCATTTCTACTTTCAGAAATAGTACGATTCTATCCATGCGAATAAATGTGTTGATGTCGAACATGGTAGAAACCACTTGATTACCAGTCAATGATGTAAACTGTTAACAAGTGTGAGAGAAACCACCAGTGATGTCAATGGCTCTCAAAGTACCCAGTACAATCCATGAGATGTGAGTAAATGTATTGATGTCGAACATATCATGGAATCCTTTGATCGAAAGTCAATGATGTAAACTGTCGTCAAAGGTGAGAAACCTGCCATTGAGGCATGCAGATCCCAAGGTACTGACGATCTCTAGATCATCTTTCTAGATAGAAAGCGATCCGTTGCAGGCAAGCCCACAACACGAAATCATAGATCAAGTTGAAGAAATTTTGTTGCAAGGACTGACTCAGGGATGGTCAAGATGGATGACAGATATTTTGCAGATGAATGGCTTATTGGCAGTGACCTCTTGAACACATAACGACACGACAGGTGGCTCGGTGATAATTGACCCAAAGTTAATACCCAGAAACCGGCTGAAGACTTTCAATGTGGTTTGATCAACTGTTAGGCAAAGGATTTCCCAACCCAAGTGAATAAAAGTGTCGTGTTCAAGAGGGGTTACAAAGTATGACAAACAGACTCATTTTCCTCTCTTTTCCCCCACCATTTCTGGCAAGTACCTCTTTATTTTTGACAAGCTTGAGGAGGATAACATTTGCTTGATTATAAGCTCATCCTTCGGATGAGTCCAACTTAGTTTAAATTCGAACCCTAAGAAGGAGTGGTTCGTTCCTGTTTGTAATTGAACAGGTCCTTTACTGTGAAATTTTAACGAGTCCAGTATAGGATAAACTCGGCGTTTTTCAATTTTAGAGAGTCTGAAAAAACTTAAGAAAACTCTAGTGTTGACCTTTTTCGTAAATTTGTGTCTCCCAAGCCCGAAAAAGTATAAAATAATACTTGAGAGAACCGCTTGATCTTTTACGACCAAGGAGTACTTTTCGTTATTAGTGTCACTGACACGAAAAAGTAAAAAAGCGATCAATGACACGTCGTTTTATAACCAATATCGAATTTGAAACGACAAAAATCCGGCAATCTTTTCATGTTTTTACGGTCGGAAAAGAGCTGTAAGTGGACCGTCTTTTAATTCCGTTTTAACGAGTGTAAAGAAATGCTCGGCAATCTTTTCATGTTTTAGGAGTCAGAAAAGGGCTTAAATATGACTCTACTTGTTTTTTCGTTGAAAATGATAGATTTCGCCTGAATAATCCTGTATTCTGCACAAAGACACAAACATTACTCATACCTGTTTGAAATGGATAAAAGCGTTGCAAAATACCTTTTCAAAGTGAAACATAAACAAATTTGCGATTTATTTACTCAAAAAACTTATAAAAAGGGCCTTTGTCAATTCATTTTTACCGTTCGAGTTTGGGTGAGAAAATAGTGTTTTTGCTTAGAAAACTTCCCGTGAAGATTGTGGAAAATCCAACCGTCAGAATCGAGCGTCGTCTTCTCCAGGTAATCCACATCACCTTACTCTTCATTTTCAACCGTTTAGTTTTTTGATTTAGCCCCTCATTTTGTTTTTTGGGAGAGTTTTTAGGCGCAAAACCCGCGCACGGGGGTCCGCAGGTTTACCATTGCGGACCCGCGGACCCCGACTTTTTCTCCATTGGGAAAAAGCTCGGGGTCCGCACCTTCCGTGTAGACAAAGTGCGGACCCACGCACTGTGTCTAACGTGGAGGGTGCGTACCCCGCAGCAAGGGTTTTGAACCTAAAATTCCTCAAAAATGGACCAATCAAAATGTTTTCTAGCAATCTAATTAATCTTTATACTTGATGCAGAGAATATATCATGCTAGATTGGCGAGAACGGGAGCATGAGGACGTGGATACCGCCGCATGGAATCATCAGCCTTCACTTGATGCTTTGAGGGCATGCGGACTGTACAAATTCTGGACCATTCCTGGCATGAGGGCTCAGGTAGATTTCTTACAGTGGCTGGTTGACAGGTGGAGTGTACAGGACCAGTGCTTTTTCATTGGCGGACACCGGCTCGAAATCGAGCTGGAGGACATTTATTTCTTGACTGGTTTGCCTAAGAGAGGCGAGGACTTGACTCTATTCGGGACTAGGCCAGGTGGCCAGTCTGTCAATAGCCTCCGGCTAGAGTACTGCAACAGCCAGGATAAAGACAAAGGGATAGACATAAAGACCATATCCTGTCCTGAGCTCATGGTGATTGCGTTTACTGTCACCAGACTTTGCGGAGCTACCGCATTACATGTTGCCACCGGATCCCAGATGCGTATGGCAGTTGATTGCTTTCAAGGCACCATCTTCAACTGGTGCAATGCTGTGCTGGCCAATGTGAAAGGCCAACTGACCAGGGCCAAGAGCGGACGACTAAAGACCTTTGGTTATGGGGCTTTGGTCGTGAGTTTTGGCCTGGAGAGGGTTCCTATGCTGATCCCACAGCATCTTACTGTTGGAGCTTGGCTTCCTCGAGAGCCCAAACTGATGCGATGGGTCGCAGTCATGGCCCGTCACCCGGACGAGAGGACAGAGGTTGCTCGGTTCAAAACTGAGTATTTCCAATGGTTGGAAAACCAGGTCTTTTGCATTCAGGATTTCCATTACGCTGGGATAGATTTCCGTGGTGACCCAGACATGGCTCTTCCACCAGGAGAGCAGTGGGACGAGTCAGGTAAAATCCTTTTCAACTTTCCCTATAAATTTTTTTTTTTATATTTTTCATCGTCTCAAAACTGATAGTAAAAATTTCAAATGCAGATGTGGGTCCACAGCAACCAGCCGCTCTCCGGCCTTTCGAGAGGAGGCAACCAGTTGCACCCGCGCCAGCCCCACAGGACGAATCAGCAGAGGTTTTGGCCGAGTTGGAGAGTCATCTTGAGCGCTTGACAGGAGATATTCCTGAGACTACTATCGACGACATTCCTCGTCGACTTCAGCGCTATGTGATTGGAGTCCCGGGACCTTTTAGGAGGTTCCTTTGCAAGGTGGCTCGGGCAGTGGTTTCTTATAGAGATCATCACCAGTGATAGGATGATCGCCTTTTGTGGGCACATGTGACATTTTTGTTTTTTGTACTTATCATTTTTGCCGATCATAAGGTGTTTTTCAACCTATGATCGAAGACGATGTATTTTTTGACACACTCCTATATATATATCACTATTACCGGCTTATCTTGTAAATCATGTCATGGAATGGTTTTAAATTTACATGTATGATTATTGCAAATGTCTATTTAACATTCGAGAAGCAATTGCATCTGCTAATGTATTTAAAGACCTTGGAATATGCTGATATTCAATGTAATCAAACTCACGTTCCAAGAGACGCACTCTCAAAAATAATCTTAATAACACTGGATTTCTAATGGCATACACTCTATTAAGCTGTAATACAACGAGTTCAGAATCCAATCTCACTATCAAACTCCGAATCCCAAATGAAATAGATTCAGATAATAACTCAATCACTGCACTATACTCTGCAATGTTGTTTGTTGTTTGACCGAGACTTACCCCATGCATAGAAACTAACTCGTCAGAGGGCGAATAGATAACCCAAGCTGCGGAAGAGATGTTTCGTGTATTACGACAAGCACCATCAACAAATCCAATGTATGTTTGGAGAGGCATCGACATCTGCAATATCAAGAGTAAAACCAAGATAAGCAGGAATAATGACGAAAAACACTCTCTAAGCTAAGCACACTTTTGTTTTTTAAACTAAAACACACCAGCTAGAAAGAAAACTATCCTAACTAAAAATCTCCATACCCCATTCTTTTAAGCATAGTACCTCTTCAAGTAAAGGCCATTTCTGGGTTTACCCAAAGAGTCCCCATCAAAGTCTACCAACTCATAGGCCCCTTTTGCTAGCTTTCGCTTAACAATATAGGGACCATGCCACATAGGAACGAATTTCCCAGCGCCTATTTTATCATTAGCTTGATCATACAATAACACTAGGTCTCCTTCTGAAAAATTTCGAGGGGTCACATTCCGATCATACTGAGCTTTCATACGTTTTGCATGAGTCTCGATCGCCAATGCAGCATCACGTCGATTCTCATCTAATTGAGCTAAGTATAACAAACGCTTCTCCTCTTTGGAAGTAGCTGGAAGTAACTCGATGGCCATTTGCAGTGACCGGATTTCGCACTCAATGGGTAACACAGCTTCTAAACCATAGACTAGTTGGAAAGGAGTGAACCCTGTTGATGTTTTTACTGAAGTTCGGTACGCCCAAAGCGCTGAAAATAGCATGTTGTGCCAATTCGACCGATGAATCCCAATGATTCGTCGGATCATGATAACTAAAACTTTGTTGATGGATTCAACCAGACCATTTGCTTGTGGATAATAAGGGGTTGAACTATCGTGACGTAAACCAAGCTGGCCTGTAAGTTCGGTCATCATAACGTTTCGAAAATGACGCCCATGATCAGTGATTATCGCTTGTGGGACACCAAACCTAGCAATTATATGATTGAACACGAAAATTGCAGCTGTCTTGCCGTCTGCTTCGAATGTAGGCATCGCCTCGGCCCACTTAGTAAAATAATCTAACGCTAGGATGATATACGCATGCCCCCCGGCCGAGTGAGGGTTACATGTAATAAAATCGATACCCCATTTGGCAAAAGGACCAACGGCAATTATAGGGTGGAGAGGAGCAGGTGGAGTGCGCATCTTACGATCAAAAATCTGGCAGTTGTGGCATTTTCGGACCGCCGTAATACAATCTTTAAACAAGGATGGCCAGAAATAGCCAGCGCGCAATATCTTTTGGGCTGTGGCATACCCAGACATATGACCGCCACATGCTCCAGAGTGACAGTCATTTAGAACCCTTTCAGCCTCTTTATGAGTTAAGCAACGTCGAAAAATAGAGTCCGCCCCACGGCGATAAAGAGTATCTCCAATAATTTTGAATTGTTGGGACTGGAATCGAATTTTCCGACGTTCCGACCTTGAAATTTCAGGCCGAAAGGATTGGGTCTGGAGATAAACGATGATATCCCCATACCACGGATCTAAAGTGCTGATTAGAAACAAAGATTCGTCCGCAATGGGCTCCTCTGCCACAGTTTCCGTGTCAGCACGCGGGAAGTCACACATTAACTCTGCAAAAACTAAAGATTTCTTAGACTTAGATTTCTCAAACTCCAAGTCGAACTCTTGCAGGATAACGATCCATTTAGAGTACTTGCCCCTAGCAATTGTTTGGTCAAAATGTAGATCATAGGGTTGCAATCCGAAATTACCGTAGTTTTACGTAGTAAAATGTAGTGACGAAAACATTGGACAGCTTGAACGGCTGCCAATGCCAATTTCTCCACATGTGAGTATTTTAGCTCAGTTGGATTTAATGTGCGACTAAGGTAATATATCACATGTTCCGTTCCGAATTCATCTTCCTGAACTAAGACCATTCCAATGGTGGAATGGGAGGCGGCGAGGTACAAAAAGTAATCCTGGTTGTAGTTGGGAGGATGCAACAACGGTGCATGGGTTAACGCGTGTTTGAGTGCATCAAAAGACTTCTGAGCTATCTCATCCCAAGAAAATTGAGTATTTTGTTTCAACAGCCGTGTAAAACCCTTTGTAACCTCGGTGTAGTTAGGAATGAATCGTCGTAAAAAGTTTGCTTTCCCCTGCAAACTTTGGAGTTGGCGAAGACTCGAAGGAGGAGGCAAATTGATAATAGCTTCGACCTTCGAGGGATCAACACGAATGCCGGCTTTTGAAACTACAAATCCCAGCAATCGACCCGTTTCTATACAGAAGACACATTTGTGTGGGTTCAACCGAATACGATAATGCCTACACCTCATAAAGATTGCTCGTAAGTGGACGAGGTGATCAGATCGATGTAGTGAATGAGTAGGCAAGTCATCGAGATAGGGTTGCACAATGTGCTTGATGTCATGAAACGCATAAGACATCGCCCTCTGAAAAGTTGCTCCGGCATTCTTAAGCCCAAAAGGTAATTTGCAATAAGCAAATGTCCCCCATGGACAAATAAAAGCCGTTTTTGGTTGATCGGCAGGTAGAATGTTGATTTGATTGTATCCGGAAAAACCGTCCATAAAGGAAAATATCTCGCTGCCGGCACAATCATCAATGATTTGATCGATATAGGGAGTTGGGTAATTGTCCTTTGGACAGGCTCGATTAATGTCCCTATAATCGATGCATATTCTTATTGTTCCCTGTTTTTTGTTAACTGGAACAATATTCGATACCCAATCCGTTAGCGGGATCGGATAAATGAAACCTGCTTTCAACAGTTTTTCAACTTCTGCTTTAATTGCAGCAACTTTTCGTGGGTGAATCTGACGCAAACGTTGCCGGACGGGTTTAGCGTTCGGGTAAGTTTTGATCTCATGAACAACAATTGCGGGATCAATTCCTGGCATTTCCTCATAGGACCAGGCAAACACGTCGCGGAATTCTTGAAATATGGCCTTATATAATGGAATTTCGTCATCTGTACACGAGGCACCTATATGAATGTTCTCAACAATTCCAGGCTTAACCGAAATGTCAATGGGAATAGTTCGAGAGATGTTTCCCAAATTTAACTCTGAATCGGGATGTTTCATTGGATTCTAAGGTTCCTTGACATATTCGGTCGTAAAGATTGATGAGAAAATATTTTCAAAATGATCATCCTCAGGTAAAAACGAAGATCTGTGATGGAGATCTTCCCACGGTAAATCATCTACACATAGGATTTCACGAATTTTCTCATCAGAGTGAACAAGTTCAGAAAACGTAGTTAAATCCGAGGTTGATGTGAAAAGTGATTCCTCACGGACCACATTCATTAAGTCTTTTTCGGTTGAACATGGGTCGGCAAAAGACTGCACAGCTTCATAGGCCATTTCATATGGACTCAAAGGCATGGAATTACCAAATGAGTCTATTTCAGATTCAGAAGGAACGATCCAAGGATCGTCATAAAAAATAGTGTCTGATGTAATCATATGAATAGTTGCAAATGAAGATGATGCGTTGATTGGAGGAAAAGGAAAAGTTCCCAGTAAACCGGCATCTTTAACTAATCCTACTCCAACATCCTTATATGGGATAGTCGTTTTACCAACATGCTGAATACTCTCCGAAGAGGCTGGGTCGGATGAAAAGTAAGCCAGCTGGTCTATTGTTACGATCTTTCCATTATGTGGAAATTTTATGACTCTAAAGACCGATGAAACGACCGCTGTCATAGCGTAAGACCAACTTCGACCCAAGAGAAGGTTGTAGTCTAGAGGGGCATCAACCACCTCCACATCTAGACTAACGGTTTTTCCTTCAACCCCTATAGGCAAATCCTGTAGAATGCCAAAAGGATGAAACCCACGGCCATCAAAGGCCTTAAGAATCGTCGGGGATTGATTTAGTGAAGGAGAACCAAGCGATCTCCAACACTGTATCGACATAATACACGTTGAGGCTCCCTCATCAATTACAGTCCGATGAATAGGCCTGTTTTTGACTATCACTGGAATCTGGAAAGCCATTTGATGAGGCAAACGCGGTGTACTATTTTCTAGATCAAAGATTATTAGGTTCGGGTCCTGAACATCAACAGCTCCTATAGCCGACAAAAGTAATTTTTGTTGTGCTGGGCATGATTGCAGCACTTCCAAAGCCGACATTGCTGAGGGTGAAACAGCTAAATCCTCAACAATGTTATAATTCTGAGCCGCTCTCGCATGTGGATTGAAGGCTGACCTTCGAAGTACACCCTTGGCGGGCGGTTTGATTACTAAGTCTGGATTAGGTTTCTCGATCTGTAGTGGATCGGAACCGGGAGCTGAGGTTGATGGATTAGAATGAGAAGATTCTGCTTCTTTGCCATAATCTTGCGATCGAGTCGCAATCCTTACATGGGACATCATCAATATGGGTTCTTCATTGGCACTCGAGGAAGAACCTATCATCTTGCTATCTTGATTTGGAAATGGATCCTTCAAAACAGCAGGAGTTTGGGAACCTTTGACAATTTTCGCAACCTCTGCTCGATGAGGGCAGTCTCTTGTGAAATGTTCTTCGTCACAAATGAGACATGGATAACGAGGTTTGCGTTTTTCATCATTGGATTCCGCCTTTTCAGGTTTCTCCTTTGAACTCTTGTCCGTTTTATTCTTCTTCTTTCCTTTCTTCTTCCCACCGGATTCTGATTTAGCTGTAGATGATTCTACAATGTGAACATCGGCAGAAACCTCTGCAAAAGAATCTCCTGTCAGGGAATCAGGCAAGGTTATGATAGGAGAAGAATTCTTGGAAGACTTCTTCTTACTTTTAGTGTTAATTGTACCAATCATACCGTTAGCGGCATGAGATCCCAAAGGAGCTGCAGTGATTTGATTCGACTTGGGAAGATCGGGGATCTTTTCGTGTAACGTACCTGACTGAGTATAGACCAAGTCAAGGTACTGTGCTTGAGCAATCACTTGCTCCTCAGTAACAACTCCGGCTTTAGCAACATCTTCAGTGATCCTTGGCAACAAAGATTTTACAAACCACTCAGCCAAGATTTGATCCG
The DNA here is from genome assembly GCA_031772625.1 of Pinus tabuliformis. Taxonomy (NCBI): domain Eukaryota; kingdom Viridiplantae; phylum Streptophyta; class Pinopsida; order Pinales; family Pinaceae; genus Pinus; species Pinus tabuliformis. The sequence goes on along the minus strand of CM062805.1, from coordinate 969,753,240 downwards.
GAATGAATACCTTCACTAAACGTCGTCGACGTCTCCACTCATGAATATGATCTAAAATATATGTGGATGTCGATTTTTTAGTGAAGTTAACAATTCCGTGCCATTGTCATATCAAACTGGCAACTGGAAATGAGTTAAAAACGAGGTAGCTAACTAACTAAAATTATAAAAAGTGCCTCGCGGTAACTCAATGTACCACTTGGCCGCGAGACCAATCAGAGTGCGCTGGAAAAGTCTAAGACGGATCGAATCATCTGTGATGGAGTTAGACGCACACCAGAGGTGGTAAGTCATCACATGGTTCGACGGGTCCTCTCCAGATTTACCTTCGAACTTGGGAATTTCACTGGGCAACTTATTCGGCATTGGCGGCCAAAACGGAAGATAATTAATCGGATCGTTCGTTAGGCGCGACAAGTCTGGTAAGTCCAAAGTTGCGATAAATGGTAACTGCCGATTAGGATCCCTAAAACTCTGGGTCATGAGACCAGCCCCAGGAGGAGGATATCCAGGATAACTAGGAATAGGAATCGCGTTTGGGATATTGTATCCTCTCGGAAAACCAGGATTAACCGTACCGTACTGGGGTTGTTGAGGTTGTTGATAAGTGTACCCAGGATACGGTTGATACTGATAAACTGGCTGCTGGATAGCAAGACCGAATTGGTACTGTCCCTGGTACGGTTGATAGGTGAATTGAGGTTGACTGGTGACAACCGTACTTAAACCAGGTTGTCCTACAGGCATCTGAACCGCAGTTTGAATGGTGGATCCAGACGGTGGTAAAGATGTCTGAGGAGTAGATACAGAAACAGTAGAAACCGGAGCTGTCGATACTCCAGAAGTAGGTGGGGTAGATGGAACAGATGTTGCGGTAGTTGCAGCAGTCGTTTGAGATGGAGTACAAGGCGCAGTAGGCCCAGACTGTGAAACTACCGAAGGTACAGAAGTTTGAATGTTAGACTGGGCTGGTTGCTGGGGTGAACCAAAAACTAAGGGTTGTCCAGTTTGAGATGACAACTGTACACCTAGCTGCAACACCTGTTGAGTTTGCGATGGATCCCACACTATGTTTGTTCCAGGGTATTGACCCATAATAGGTTGAGAATATTGAGGACCATAACCGGGTTGAGGGTAGGTTGGATAGTTGAAAGGTACATTTCCCGTCCCTTGAACATAAGATTGACCTTGGGGTGGTTGGAAACCTTGGTTCGAGTACTGACCTTGGGGTAGATATCCCTGAGGCACGTACTGATACTGGGGTTGACCTTGAGGTATAAATTGATACTGGGGTTGACCTTGGAGTACATATTGAGTCTGGGGTTGACCTTGAGGAACGTATTGTACCGTAGGCACGTACTGTCCTTGAGGTTGCCCCCAGATGCAAATTGTGTACCTTGAGGTTGTCCCCCAGGTGTTAAATGAGGCTGCCCCCCAGGCAGTAACTGGCCACCTTGAGGTTGAGAATTGGGAATAGAACCTGACATCATAAGAATGTCTTCTACGCTCAACGGTTTTGCACCATTGCTTCCAGTGAATAACCCTTGTTCAATGGGTTGAGGAGATGCTCCCGAAAAAGTACCAGAAAGTGACTGATACCCAGCGGGAACAGAAGGACCGCCGTACAAAAAAGATTCAGGCGATTGAGTAAACATGGACGACTGACCTGACATATTTACGGGAGTATAAAAACCTCTAGGATGATAAGGAGTACGAGGTGGTGAAAAACTTAACACTGAATTTTCCAAATAATTAGTCAAAGAAAGATACCAAGTAGTACTTCTAGGTGGACTGTAAAAAATTGATTCACGCTCCCTTAGATCAATAACAGGTTGATTTTCAGGGATAGGGATGCCTACTTCTTCTTCCGGAGCAAGTTCTTCAATAGCTATCAAACCAGAAGGAAGATTTTCAGTGATTACTCTTTCTACCCTAGGTGAATTAGGACCACTAGAAGTTGGAGAGACAAACCCCGATGTTGGAGTAACAGGTTCAGATATCTCAGGTTCTTCACCTATATCACTAGTAGATGAAAAGCTACCAGCAAGTTCGGAAACCGAAATAGATTCAGGATTATAACCTGTTTCTAGAGTTTGGTAATCAGGATGTACAACCAATGAAGACTCTCCTTCTTCAGGTGAACCAACTTTACTGCCACTAGGAGTTATGAGGACTTTCAAGCCTTCAAGATGGCTCGTGATTTCTTCAGGAGGTTGGCCCCGAAGTCTACGGGACTTCCTCAGTAAATCAGCCACGGTTACAAACTCAGGAGACTGGCCCCGAAGTCTACGGGACTGTCTTGGTAATTTAGCCACAGTTAAAAACTTTTAACTACTTCACACGCAAACAAAGTAAAATCTCAATGAAAAACACCTAAAGCCTCTAAAGAACCAAACAAATTTGAATCACCCACCTAAAGAATCTAGAGATCAAAACACACACAAACAGTAACTTTCCGGACCAAAAACACTAGTTGGTGATGAAATCCAACGTCGCAGAATTCAGTACAGAAATGGTTGTTGGAACAGTTACCCCGCAACCTGCTTAATGAATAGACTGGACCAAGTTCCTCCACTTAACCGTCTCGAGTGGAGTGAACCCCCCAGAAAATCCAAGTGAGTCTAGCCGACGTCTGCTCCAGGTACAGTGGGATCTTCCCACCACTGTCACCTTAGGAAGAATCCTAAAGAATATGGCCACTAAGGTTACCAACTGAGACAAATACACCTGGGGGAACAGTCTACGATCCGATACGCACGCAAGGGCAGAGTAGCAAGCTCAATCCCCTTGAAGGCTCCTTGACATAATCCAAGGTTTACCAACAAGTGACCCTAGGCTCCTCGACAATGGTTAATTCGAGGTTTATCGTTTTTAATACGTGAATATCTGGCGTCGTTCCCAATGAGGAAGGATTGATTCCCACACTGGTTCAGACACGATCTCGTGCTTCTCCTTTAAGAGGAGCTTTCCCAGAGCATAAATGCAACAATTGGATTTCTTCCTACCACAAGATACAGCTACTTGTTTGTTTTTACTGTCTTGGAGAGTTAATTACTCTCCTACTCCAAGACACTAGCCTAAGCTAAGTTGGTGTATCAGAGCCCTAGAAATAAAATGTTACTAGGTGAATTTTACTTTAAGCGTTAATTTTAGTGGTTGTTGTTTAAGTCAAGAGGTGGCGGAGATGAAACTCGTGGTGTAAAGACTCGACTCAAAATCACTAAAAAGATGCACCTAGGATGATTTAAACAATCTTTTCTCTTCGATGAACTTCTAAACTTAAGAAAGAGTTTGAGAAATGCAACTACTTGTAAACACAAATCTTTCTCAATTAAACAAATTAAAAGAAGAGCTTTTCCTTTCCAAAGCACTCAAAACAAGACAACTAGCTATTTCACACAAATTTCCCTTTTATTTTCAAAGCAAACAATCACTACAAAAGACAAACTTTTCCAAAAGAGATTTTGTTTTTTATATTTTGTAAAAAAGACACTCAAAACTAATGAAAATGACTAACTTTGAAAGCTACAAACTATAAAAAGCTACTTGAAGTTAAAGCCTACTAAAAGTCTTTTTGAGGATGTTTTACTTAGCTAAATGTGAGCTAAGGACTAATGTATGCAGAATCACAATTAGTCAAAAAACAACCAATCTTTCGTTTTCTTTTTGTAAAAATGAAAATTCCAAACTTTCAACTACAAGCTTTTCGAAATTTTGAAATGAGAAAACTCAAAGCGAATTCCTCAACAAGGGGAGATTTCATAAATGGTCAGACTCACAAGAAGACCAGTAGATACCAAGGTAATCTGAGGTCTCTAGGGCTTCTAAGCTTAGAGCCACTACACAACCAAAACGAAAAACAAACCCAACAAGCAAAATTCCTAGGAATTCCACCTAAAACCCTAATGCTAATGAAATTAAACCAAGGAAAGTTTTTGACAGGGAACAAGCAGGTCTGGGCAATGGCTAAAACTTATAAACAAATTCTAAACTGATAAAAAAGAGGAAAATTTGAAATTCTTCAAATTTTTGACAGGGTATGCAGGCAACATGTTTACACAGGTGCGTCTATGCTCTGTGCACAAAGCAAAAGTGCGTACAAGTATGCACTGTGCTTAACTCAGAGGGTGTGTACCTCTCCCAAAACTATGAAAAATAAAAACTAACTCAAAATTAACTAAATACACCCAATCCCACAATCATCAAGTCAAAAACAGAAACAGAAAATACAGTTTCTCAGGTCAAAGTATAGACAAAGAAAACAATCAAGTCCCCAGTATGGTCGCCATTCTGTCGTGCGGAATGGGTCGATCTTGCGGACAAGATAGACCTTCCTAGAATCTAAAGAAGACCTAACAACAAGCAAACCAACCAGACACTATCTTTCTCTAAATATGCTTCAATAAACAATAGTAGACAAAGGTTTTTAGGGCCTACCTTTGGTCCAACGCAAGCTTGTGGATGCCCTCGCTCTTTTGATCCAAATGAGCTCCTCTTCGCGAATCTGCAAACACAAACAAGGCAAACAAATTAAATAGCACCTGAAAAACCAATTGCATGAAACATATTTAACATGAAAGTCAAGGAGTCCATGAAACAAATAACATAAGATACTTGTTGAAAAAAATGAGTTTGATTGTATTAATTCAAAAGAAGAATAACTTTACAACCTTTGCCTTGACATTGTACAAGCTCCTCCCAGGGACCAACAAGATGTCTCCTCTACTTTGACAAGCTTCACTCACTCTCCAATGGAACCAAGAGGTATGTGATCTTTCCTCTCAAGCTCAACCAAAGAGTCTTGATTTCACCAGCATTTACCCTCAAAATGTTCAGCTTCTAACCTCCCTAGTCCTCACCCCAATGCCTGTATTTATAGTGCAATGGAGGGAAGTTACTAGGTCCTCCTTCAAAGGGATAAAGCCCTCCTTCAAAGGGATAGCTCCTTTAGTCAAGGGATTAGCTCCTTCTCTTTTGGGATGCATGAACCACCTCAGAGCGAACAATCCACATCAAAATTCCTTCTAGAAAACTCTAGAATTAACCCAAAGTGAGTTTTTTAAGATAAAAATTGTGCCTTTTGACTTTCACAGGGGTCCGCACCTGCACCGTTAGGAACAGAGCGGGTAGGTACGCAACTTTTGTACACAGAAGGTGCGGGACCGCAGGTGACCATGAGAGAAAGTGCGGAACCAGAGTTACATTGATTTTTAATGTCTTTCTCCCACTTCCAAAGCTTGATTTGAAGAGCTGAGGTTCTAGACTTGCTTAGGAGGACAGTACAAGTGATGATAGACCCATACTGACTGCAAATAATCATGGTGACGATATTTTTGTGTAACACTATGTTTGGAAACCCTAATTCCAAACGAATGAGTGCTTTTCATACAGGAATTTTTCTTAACCTTAATGTTGTCTGACATTATGTGGATATGTGCTAGATGCATGAACTTGTATTTGATAGGTATATTAGCTAGTCTCTAGTTACAGGTGGATCTATCAAGGGAATTGGAATCCCTTGAGAGAGGGCATGGATGTGTTCAGTCACAAGGCAATGTGTTGGCACAATAAGACAAGGTAACTGGTGTATTGTTATGTTTACTTAAGCACTAATAGTTATGTGTTTGTGGCAGTATGATACAAGGTATTGCATGGAAAATAAATTTCCATGGAATCTTGAAGAAGGCTCAGGTTGAGCTTTGCCTTGGAAGCATTTGGAACCATGGGGATTGAGACATGGTGTCTGTTGATTGCTTTTGGTCTTTTGGTGATTTGTTTTGCTTGATTGTGGTTTTTCTTTTGCGCATTGTGCATGGCCATGCCACTTTGGTTGTGGTGTCGTATTGTTGTTAATGGCTTTCGTGATCTTCTTCTTGTTTGTTTCTTGCTTGCCTTTTATGTTTTGAGTCTTGGGAATTGGTTTGGGAAAGAGGAAAGTTAATGGAGCTCGGGGAGAGTTGTGTGGTACCCAACATGTAATGTAAGACAGGGATAAAGCTCAGTCCATGAGTAAGCACAACGAAATTTAAGATTATGAAAATCGGTTAGATTGGTTTGGTCCATTGGTGTAAATGGACAGTGACAATATAGTCATGAGAAAGGTAACATGGAAGGTGAATTAAATGGATCTGAGGCATCATATGCATTGGCTATGTTGGAAAAGATTGTTCTCAATGTTGTGCATGGTGTGCATAGACAAAGGGAGTTCTCTTATCCTTGACCTTATGATATCTAGTAATTACATTGTGATCATGATTATGTTGATTTCTATATATGTACATATGTATGTATGTATGTCGTTGACTAACTAGATCATTATTATTTTATGATGATGTTTATATGTATGTATGTGTATGTATGTGTATGTATGCATATCATTATATGACATGATTGTGATTGTTTATGCTAATGTTTATGTATATGTATGTATGTTTCCATGTATCTATGTCACTGTCTGACAGGGTCATCAAGGATCATTCTTGTGGAGGAATGATTGCTTATGCAGGTGAGTGGCATGAAAAGGTTCCTGGTTAGGAGTAATCAAGTGGGAAGAGTAGCCTGGTCGATATCATGTGGATATGAATTGATATTATGTGATTATACTATGTCTATGTTTATGTTATGGACAGGCTATACTGAGGGATACATCAGTGAAATGAAAGCAATGTGGTATGCGGCATGATGGGACAAGCATGGATAAGACACAAGAAGCAAGGTTACTTGGTAGAGTCTGTGTAGTTTTGGATGTGTGGTATGTTGTACCTATTTCATCTGTGATGTTGTGCACATGTGGTGTTGTGCATATATAGTGTGTGTACATGGGATACTATGTACGTGTTGTATATGTAGTGCTATTTATATATGATGTTGTGCGCATGTTGCACATATGGTGTTGTGTGCATGATTGTACAAGTGGTGTTGTGAGTATGTGGTTTCATGTACGTGTTGTACATGTGGTGTTGTGTGCATGTGATGTTGTGTACATGTGGTGTCGTGTACATTCTATGCATGTGGTATTGTGTACATGTTGTACAGGTGGTGCAGTGTACATGTGTCATTGTGTACACGTTGTGCAGGTGGTGTCGTGTACATGTGATGTTGTGCACACGTTGAGCAGGTAGTGCGGTGTATATGTGGCACTGTATACATGTTACACATATGGTACTGATGTACGTGTGGTATTTTGTGCATGTCATACATGTGGTGTTGAAGGAAAATGGTTCTATGTATGGGCAATGTGTAGTCAAAGCATCATGACATGTGTATTCATTGTGTAGTACGTTGTGTATGTATATGTATTGTGTTGTACATCAGGTGTAGGTGTATGCATTGTGTGGTGGTGCATATCAGATGTAGGCATATGTATTGTGTCATGTTTTACACTGGGTTTAGTTGTATGTGTTTCATTTTAGGTGTAGGTGCATGTATTGCATGGTGTTGTATGTCATGTGTGGTTGTATGTGTGTGATGCACACTATGTGTATGCGTACATGGTTGAGGAGAAGGCATTAGGTGTTTGTCCGGTGTGGCAACCGATCCGAAGTGCGTATGGAATAAGGACAAAGGTAAAAGCTAAGGATTGATAAAAAGATAAGTATAAGTATTTTATTTCATTTTTATTATTATTATGCATGTGATTTATGATTCTATTCTATGATGATTACATGTGATCTATGATTATGGTTTATGATGATTGCATGTGATTCATGATTCTGATCTATGATGGTTGCGTTTTTTAGCTAACCTCATGTGATATATTTGGCCAAATATGCTAGTTTGACTTGTTGTGACAAGATGTAAACATGATTTCAAGCATACCTTATTAACGAGCTACCAATGAGGTATGATTTGAAGTTATTTAAATTTATTTTGAGTCTAATAGAAATTATGTGCTTGGAGTAGGAAAGCATGAACATGCTCGGTTGAGTGGCCGAAATCGACTACAATAATTAGCAGTAGCATTGAAATAAATTTGAACATGTAGAAGTATGTTGGTAAAGCACTTCAGGAGCAGGGCCATTATGGGACACTGGTACCCAAAAGTGACCATTGATTTCCATGAGCATGTTATGACCGGTATGATGGTTTTGAGGTAGGTATATGTCTTGGTTTTGTATCTTCTGATGTGAGGAAGCCTTTCCAAGGGATGGATTTCCCTGGATAGGGAATTCCGAGGAACTTGGAAGGTGAATGACTGCACGAAAGGGGTGACCAGATTTCCCGAGGGACTGTATAGCAAACAAGGGAAGGTCAAGGATGGGTGTGTTTTGGTTATTAGCATTTGCAGATGGAATCAGATGCACATTGGGTGTGTGCCTTGGAACAATGAGTCAGTAAATATTCACTAAGTGGACAAATGGTGCAAGATTGTAGCGTTATACATTAGATGAAACTTTGACTGTGGCGGTGGATTCTGGACTTCCTGGGAAGGAGGCTAATCCTAGTATTACTTTGAGGGTGGAGGTGTGATCATCTAGATTCCCTTTTTGATTGATACGGGCATCGTATCCTTTTATTTGTTGGATTAGCAAATGTGCATATGTGTATATGTGGTTATTGTAAATACCGTAATGAGCTATGTTATAAAGCTCCAGTAAACGATATGTTTGTCATGTTGTCATGATGTTTTTATTTTGATCCAGTATTTCATTATAAATGCTACAACGAGCTAAGTTATAAATCTCCATGGGTAATATGTTTGTATTTCAGCATTTTTGCTGAGGTTTTGGTGTGGTTTATCACCGAGGACGATGTTCTCCAAGGGGAAGGGTTCTGTAACAACCCTGGTGAAAAATCCATTAATAAAGGAAAAATAAGACCACGGGTAAGAGACACGTATTCCAAGTTGAATGTTGGGCAGTACATCCTAGTGTGGGTGTTCATTTGGTTTATTATGGCTAAGGAAAAGGTAAAGGTATTAAAAGGAAAAAAGGCATTTTTGGCACGTTTATTTATGAAAATAAAGGAAATTAGGAGAAAAGTAAGGTGAAAGGTCACATGTTTCATGTGAGGAGGAAAATGAAGGAAAATAATGGAAAATGAAGGAAATAGAGGCCTCATTAATAAAAAGTCTTTTGAGGATCAGTTGGTAACCTTTTGTCAGTTCAAGTTTTGAGCTCTCTCGTTATTCTCTCCCTCTCTCTCACTCTTGGTCACTTAGATTTTTCTTGGAGCACTCTAGCTTTGGATCAAGGAAGGAAAAACAAGCAAAAGGAAAGCAAGGAAAGCAAGGATCAAGGAAGAAGATCAGGTTTGGGAAGATTTAGCAGGAATACTTGCAAGTAACATATTGTGTGTGTGATTTCCTAGCTGGTTTGGACATGCATGGCTTTGCATGTTGGTGTATGGTTCTCTTATTATTGGTGGCATGGTTTTGACTGGTTATGACAGTGGTTTTCAGCCTAGCCTTGCCTTTTTATGGATGCCATGGTGTTGGGATGTTTATTTCAGTTTTGAGTTTTGGTTTGTTGGATGGGTTTCGGAACCCGGGGCGGAGGTGCTCTTAAGGTTCACTCCCAAAGGCCTAGGAATCCCTTAACTGGTTTTGGCGGGATACACGGTAAAGCCTGAGGGAGGAGTCTAGGTTTAGGGCCTAGTGATATGGGTTTAGATTGTGGTAAATCTTGAGATACTGGTCTTGGTTTAGGGCCCAGTGATCCGGGTTTGGATTGTGGTAAAGCTTAAGAGACAAGGAGACAGAAAATTACTCAAGGATAGTGATGGATTCCGGATGGCACTCCAAGTTCGATTCGGTTGTGATTGGAGCACTGGTTTTGGTGTGATCACATTTTGGTGAGGGTGGAGGTGGTTTAACCTCTGATTCCATTGGTTGTTTTTAGATTTTTGTTCTATGAGATCACGCATTCATGCTTCGACTATGGCATGGGGGTGACTGGCTGAAAGAATGATTTGTTTCAGCCATGTCTACGCTCGGGTGGTAGGTGGAAGTCCCAAACCTGGTTGGATTTGTCTATGATTAATGAAAGCTAAGTTCTCTTACTTTTGCAATTGTTTATATGTGGATTTGATGGTTGTCATATCCCTTATATTTACATGGTTTTATTATGGTTATAAGCATGGTTAATTGATTGATTCATGTCATGGTTATTTCATGTATTTACTTATGAATGTTAATATAATGGATGCATGACCTAATTGATGTTATAATAGTTCAATGGATAAGGTGGTGATCCTTCTTGTTATGTTTCATAAGTGATTTCAATCATTCATGTTCTGTCTTGTATCCTAGACCTGTAGGTTGCATTGATGCCAAGTGTTTGATAGAATGTCAGCCCCAGTTGGGGATGCTTAGGCCTAGTCCTGAGGTTTATTTTTTATTTTTTAGTCTTGTCATCATGTCTTTGATGGATTCTAGAAGTTGTAACAAGTTCTGGGCAGTGGCCAAAATTCTAGACTAAAAAACTTCCTTGAATTTTGCGGATGCTGGCACAAGTCTGTTGGGAAAAGTCCTTGGACACCGACACATATGCCTGTGAGAGTGGCTCAAGTTCTTTGGATGTTGGCATGCCTATAGCATGAGAGAAACCAAAGGTTAATATTCTTAAAAGGTCGGTGGGACCCAGGGGTAGGATGTCTGGGTGGCTGACCTGTCTCCTAGGGTTTTTTTTGATAATGTGTAAGGTCGGGTAGATGTGTTTACGTAAATTCCATTTCCTTAAGGTCACCCAAGAGTTTGAATCCATTATAGTGGCCTCTCTTGTCGCATGTGTTACCCTGGTTGGTCGGTTACTTGGGTAGATGTGGGAGGAGGGGGTGTTACATTTAGATTCGCAGATCCAAAGTCTCGCTTCTTGTGTTTAAATTTATGCTTGATCTTGATAGTGTATCGATAGGTGTGTTAAGCAAGGAGATTTTTAGGAAATCCATCTCGTCCTAGATGTACTTGTGTAGACATTCGGGGTACTTGAGTACCAAACGTCGCTCAGAATCCTTGATACCCAACTTCATGTAAAGGGTATGAAAAATATTTGTGAACTTTGGCACGTCTTGGTCCCTTCCCTACCGCAGCGTGGTCCACTTTATGTATTTATTGTCATAGCTCTTGACAGGGTAATAATTCTCTTTGATGACATGCCAGAAAGAATTCCAAGTGGGTGTGACTGAAAATAGTGAGGGTGCACTCTCATCCCTTTTCTCACAGGGGTTTTCCTACTAGTCCTTGACGTGGGGGGCAGCTTTGAGAAGTGCAAAAGTAATATTTTCCCGATTGGAAAAATCATGAACCGAAAAATATATTTCTAGTAGATTTAACCATTTATCTATGACATTTTTATCTATCTAATCTTCAAATATGGGGATGTCAAAGTTAACTTGTACCTTAAAGGTTGTGGTGCTTCCAGAATGGCTACTGGAAGGAGATGTGTCGTCTATGGGTAGTTGCCAAAGGATCTAAGCAAAGTGTTCCATCATCGCATTCCTCTATTGCTTGAGGGCTTCTTTGAGTAATATTTTGAAAGGATCTCCTTCCCCCTTGAATTTCTTTTCTTCCACCATGGGAGGCCATCGGGGTTTGTGAGGTTGGTCATGCAAAGTTTCAACCAATTCGAGCCCTAACTCCTTATACCCTTACCTCATTGGGGACATGCATAAAAAAGCAGAGAAAGAGCAAACCACTCTGATACCACTAATCCAAAGTTAAAAAGGAACACAAAAAAATACATATATAACCATAAATATAGAGTTGTAGTAGAAATAACACTTCATTTCATTATATCAAAGAATTGAAATACGCTTACATATAGAATGGAAATAAACTAGCTCGAGCAATGGTAGCTGATCTATGAGAAGATATGTGGCGTTTACATGCCTCTCAACTGTGTTATAATGAGGCTCAAGGGCCTTTTTATTATTGAACAAAAAGGGGAAATCCTAAACAACCAAAACCCTAATCCCAGGTGATGGAACGCTAAGAAGTTGTGGGCCCCGTTGGGGTTAGTTGGGCATCCAACTTGTCTGGGTTGTAACTTGGTCATATTATCTTAGTTTGGCGCTATGATACCTCGTTGGAAATATCTTTCTAAGTACAACAAGATTTGTGAGAGACCCTTACCTATGGCTACAGGCCTGCTGTGGATCTCAAAAAATGTCGTTTAGGGGGTCAAAACTACTCCGGAAGTTTGGGACCCGAAAAACTACTAAAAATAGTAAATGTTGCTATAAACAAGGAAACAGATGAAACTGATACATATGTCTCATGAAGATACCTATGTAGCTTCATTCCCGTATACCACTATTAGTACAGAAAGACAATAATATCCTAAAAATGTATAAGAATGTGTATTGAAATGGAACATTTAAGGGATAATTATACCTTGACTAAAAATATACCATTATGGATAAACAGGTATCAAAATAAGATGAAAATGGAAATAAGGTATGGGATGGGTGTTGAAAATATATCAATTTGTGCACTTGTCAAGCACCTTTGGCTAGGATGGCATTACGTTGATGAGTTTGAATCCTTGATTAAAAATAAATTAATGCCTATGACATCATGTTGTGAGTTTGAAGTTATCTGCTCAAAGAGAGTTGAATTTGAATTTTACTGAATTTAATAGACTATATTTGTATTGCATATGTAATGAGTATGGCATGATAAATGGTGTGGTGATTGATTTTTGGATGGCTAGGAATAGTTGAAGATGTTGATAATGTAGTTGCCTAAACTAAACAACATCATGAAAATATAAGGACAAGAGGGTGATTGTTAACATGTTGATGAAGAGAGCATGTGAATTCTTATGAGGCATGAGCTAATCAAGTAATATAAGGAATATTGATGACAACCATTCATGCATAAAAAATGGTCATAGTAATAAAGCATGTGACCTTAAGGGAATTGGGTAAGAGTTCCTTTCATTGTATTACATATATTTTTTCTATATATTTATGATGATGTATGAATGCATGTATTTCATTGATATGTTGTTGGGTGTGGCAAAGGCATGAAACTTTGGGAATGTAAATATTGTTATAATATTTATTATCCATTCATGAGTTGGTATGATGTGATTTGGTTGGTTAAGCATAATAGCTAGAGTGCTTGAGTCATGACACTTATGTTATGAATTGTGTATACCATGGAAAATTAAATGCCATGAGAGATAACCACGCATGAACTCATAATTTGTTGGATTTGGAAAAATATGTAGAAATGCACAAGAATCCAATAAGTATTCCTACTTGTAAATATTTTGGGCTACAACCTCTATGCCAACACTAAATATCACTAAAGGATTATATTCCCAATGTTGTGTTTGGGTTGAGAATGAATGTATCTAAATGGCCAAACAAGTAATAGCAAAGCATATGGATGATGTGTAGAGGTGTTGGTTTGGTACTCCAACTCATTTTGGTGAAACATGTGATCTTGAGTTATGGTAAGTTTGACTTAATGTTAGGATGCATTTAGTGGATATGAACAAATAACCTATGAAATCATACCAATAATGATCCTACAAATATGAATTATACTGGTACATATGGTTCATGCATTGAGTGGATGCTTTCTTGTAAGGAATAAGCATATACATCATTGAATGTCATGAAAGGAAAAACTTTCCAATACTCCTAGGGAATTGTTGAATACTAAAAGGAATCGTGTGAATCCTTCACACCACAAAACAAAGTGTAACTAACTAATCATGGATTATAAAATATGTATCTAGTGAAGAGAGTGATTATGCATTCATTAATTTTAGCACTTTGGTTTTCTGAAATAAATGTTTTCCAACATTATAGGATGCCTAAAATGTTAGTAGTGCATATAACGAATAACAGTTTCATATCATTTCATATTATATACAACTGAAAGTGATTGAATTATTAATGTGTTATATTTTTGAGATCATTATCTAGCACTATTATAAATGTGCATGAATACTCATAGTTTTTTCTTGATTGGAAGTTCATATTGTAAGGAGAATGGTCTTAGATATGGCAATGAGTGCAAATCCATAATGAAGACTATGTGGTATCACATGCAAAAGCCAAACATTATGAGAAGAATATCATACTTGCGAAATCTAATTTCTATATGAAACAAATTTGAAAAAAATTAGATTTTTGATTGAAATTATTATAATTTTTTCTCACAGTAACCATATGTATATGATATAGGTGAGATGATGGATTTTTCTAGGAAGGACAATTGATGGCTACTGAAGTTCAAAAGCATGGGTATAGGACCACTATAGTGAAATTGGAACCCCATGATATGTCTTGGTCAACGTTGAGATGTGTTCTGTTATGTTAGAGAAAGGTAAAGGAATGTCTTGGCTATAAGAATCTGTAAGTTGTTGTTTTTCCATGGTACTGGAATCTAGGTTAGGGTCTTAGAATCAATGACACTACCAATCCAATATACCACAAAAAAAATACTTTTCACAACAGAACAAAATACAATAGTAAATCTACTAGTGAGCATGTTGGGTTATGTTATATTCATTCCATGACTAGCCCACGTAGTTAACCGAGGGGTTAGAGGGGGACGGAGCCCCCCTTTCGTTGCACTGATTGTGTAGTTGGGGGGGGGGGTCACAGGGGGTTTGAGGGGTACAGGTAACCCCACTCTACTGCCCCAGAAAATTTTGGTTTTGGACCCTATGTTAGGTTGGGCGGACCCACCTACGGTTTTGTGCATGATTTTCGCACATGGTTTTGGATGTGACGGTTTTCGGTCCATGGTATTGGATGCTTCAACATGTATAAATATGTATTGTAACATTGAAAGGAATATAATGAAAAATCAAGTTGGTAGTCCCGATTTTGGGATCCAAGGGAAAATCTCTATGTATATGTGTTTTATGTGTTATGCTCTCGCATTGTTTGTTTTTTGTGTTTTAGAATTTGTATGCAGGTAATTTCTATACGGGGTTAAAACCTAGATTTGGTATCAGATTTGTTTTGGCTTCAAGGGGACGCCTTTGTTGCTGAGGGGTTTTGCTCGGGCCTGTGGTAGACCATGTTCAGTGGGAGATTTGCTAGATCGATTCTAGTGGTGAAAGAAGATGGCGAGCAGTGGAAAGATAGAGATCGAGAAATTTAATGGTCAGTGTTTTGAGTTGTGGAAACTCAAGATGGAGGATCTGTTGGTGGATAAAGATCAATCGATCGTGGTAGATCCGGGTACTAAACCAACGGGAGTGTCCGATGAAGAATGGAAGAAGTTGGATCGGAAGGCAAAGAGCACAATACGATTGTGTGTCTCAAATTTAGTATTGTTGAATGTATCAGAGGAAGCTACGACAAAGGCTTTGTGGGACAAGTTAGGGACATTGTGCCAATCTAAGTCTCTGGTGAATAAACTGTTCCTTTGGAAAAAGCTATATAACCTGAGGATGAAAGATGGAAACTAGGAAACAGGGCATTTGAACGCATTTAATACTATGGTAAGTCAGTTATTATCTGTTGATATTAAAATTTCAGATGAAGATAAGTGCATCAGTTTGTTGTGTTCTCTCCCAGATTCGTGGGATAGTCTAGTTATTGCAATAGGTAGCAATGCAACTGCCTTGCAGTTTGATGAAATAGTCTCATCCTTGCTGACGGAGGAGATGAAACAGAAAAATATGGAGAGCCAGAATGGTGATGCCTTGTCTGTACAAGGACAGTCCCAGAATAGAAACAAAAATAAGTCATCGAGTGGGAGATCTAAATATAGAGGGAGATCTAAATCTCCAGGAAAAACTGTAAAGGTGGTGTGCTGGAAATGTGGAAAGGAAGGGCACTACAAAAGGGACTGTAAATCTAAAGCTCCTGATAAAGGAAAGGGATCTGATGATTCTCCTTCTGCAAAGGCAAAAACCACCTCAGATGAAGGTGGGAATGTGTACTTGGCTTCTTCAAGTACACATGTAGATCATGAGGCATGGTTGATTCGCTCAGGTGCATCCTTTCACTTCACTCCCCATAGAGAGTGGTTCTGTGAGTATGAGAAATACGATGGCGGTGATGTCTTCTTAGGGGATGATAGGAAGGCTAGAATCGTTGGTCGCGGAAAAGTAAAGTTGAAGTTGCAAGGTGGAAGGGTTAGAACACTTCCGGGTGTTTTGCATATTCCTGCATTGACCATAAATCTGATTTATGTAAGCAAGTTGGATGATGTAGGTGTTAAAATAGTGTTCGAGAAGGATACCTGCGAGATGGTTCGGGGAGAACTGGTATTGATGCGAGGAGTTCGGATTGGAACTCTATACAAGCTGCAAGGTAGCACGGTTGTTGATGGGTGCAACAGCTTTGTGGTTCCTGAAAGTGGAGCAGAAAATCTAGTGGTCTCTGGAGAGAAGACCATGTTGTGGCATCAAAGGCTTGGACATATTGGAGAGAAGGGCCTTCAAATACTTCATGGTAAAGGTATGGTATAAGGTATGAGTAATAGCTCTCTGGGTTTTGATTTCTGTGAAAATTGTGTATATGGGAAGAAGAATCGGGTGAGTTTTCCCTCTGGTGGTAAGAGGGTGAAACAGATATTAGAGCTTGTGCATAGTGATGTGTTTGGACCTGTGAAGGTTCCATAACTGGGTAATTCTGTGCACTATGTATCATTTATAGATGACTTCTCAAGGAATACATGGATATATTTCCTTAAGAAGAAATTTGAAGCCTTTGACAGGTTTAAAGAATTCAAGGCTCTAGTGGAAAACCAAACAGAGAAGAAGATAAAGGTGTTGAGGACAAATAATGGTGGAGAATTTTGCAATAAGGAATTTGAAGAATTCTATAAGACGTGTGGTATAGCATGGCAGAAGACTACTCTATATACACCTCAGCAAAATGGAGTTGCAGAAAGAATGAACAAGACATTGATGGAAAGGACAAGAAGCATGCTCAGTGGTGCCAGGTTAAGACGGGAATTCTAGGCAGAGGCGGTGGAGACTGCATGTTACCTGGTCAACAGGTCACCTTCATCAGTATTGGAGGACAAGAATCCACAAGAGATATTGACTAGTAAGAAACCCTCTCTTTCACATCTGAGGGTATTTGGATGTGATGCATATGTACATGTTCCAAAGGATAAAAGAACAAAGTTGGATAGTAAATCTGAAAAGTGCATCTTTATTAGGTATAAGGATGGTTTAAAGGGTTATAAGATTTGGAACCCAGTAACAAGGAAGGTTGTGTACAACCAAGATGTGGTGTTCAGAGAGGTGAAAGATGTTATTAAACATGAAGTCTAACCAGAGGAACTTGAGAAGATAGAGTTTGAGCTCAAGGAGGAAGAATCAGACTCTACAGCAGAGGAGGAATTAGAAGATGAAGAGCCACAAACTCTGGGTGTGAGAAGATCAGTTTGAGAAAGAAGGCAGCCAAAAAGGTATAGTCCATCTGCTTTCTCTTCAAATTTTTATTTATCTATTACTGATGATGATCTGAGAACTGTGAAGGAAGCAGTAGATTCAACGGATGGAAAACTCTAGAAAGAGGCCATGGTTGATGAAATGGCATCTTTGCACAAAAATGAGGCTTGGGATCTGGTGGAGTTGCCGGCTGGAAGGAAACCCATTGGCAGCAAATGGGTGTTCAAGAAGAAGACAAATGCAGAAGGAAAGGTGGAGAAATACAAAGCTCGGTTGGTAGAAAAAGGTTATTCCCAGGTGCCGGGAATTGATTTTGGTGATATTTTTTCTCCTGTTGCCAAGGTAACTTCTATTAGATTACTATTATTTGTTGTTGCTACTTTTGATTTAGAGGTAGAACAGATGGATGCGAAGACCACATTTCTTCACGGGGATCTAGAAGAGGATATCTACATGAAGCAACCTGAAGGTTTTGCAGTGAAGGGTAAGAAAGAACTAGGATGCAAGTTAAAGAAGTCTCTGTATGGGTTAAAATAGTCACCAACGATGTAGTAACAGAAATTTGATACATTTATACAGGGACTTGGCTTCACCAGAAGCAAAGCATATCACTGTGTGTATTTTAAATTAATTGGTGACCGTGTTATTTATATGGTCTTGTATGTGGATGATATGTTGCTGGTTGGAAATGACAAAGAAATTATCTAGGATTTGAAGACCCATTTTTCCTCCAAATTCAACATGAAAGATCTTGGTGCTGCAAACTATATTTTGGGCATGGAAATTAAAAGAGATCGGACAAAGAGGAAGTTCTGGTTAAACCAGCGGAAGTATGTCGAGACAATATTACAGTGGTTTAATATGCAGGATAGTAAACCGGTGAAGGTTCCTATTCCTGTAGGTGTAAATTTATCTGTTGAACAGTGTCCCAAGACACAAGAAGAGGAAGAGAACATGTCTCGTGTTCCATATGCGAGTGCAGTCGGGAGCTTGGTGTATGCGATGGTCTGTACTAGACCAGACATTGCACATGCAGTGGGAGTATTGAGCAGGTTTATGTCAAAACTAGGGAAGGAGAACTGGACAGCAGTGAAGCGGGTTTTCAGGTATTTGCATGGCACTAATGATTATGGTTTGTGCTACCAAGGAAGACCAGGATTGGACAGAGTGTTGGATATTCATGGCTTTGTTGATGTAGACTGGGTTGGAGATGTGGATCAAAGAAGATCTACAAGTGGGCATGTATTAAACTATTTGGAGGTGCAGTCAGTTGGATGAGTATGAAACAATATGTAGTGGCACTATCAACTACAGAGGCAGAATACATGGCAGCCACTCATGCAAGCAAGGAAGCAGTTTGGTTGCAGAGATTGTGTTCAAATATGGGGTTAGTACAGGGAGCTATAAGGATAGACTGTGACAGCCAAAGTGCAATTTTCTTGGCAAAGAACCCTGCATATCATTCAAAGACAAAGCACATTGATGTTCAGTATCACTTTGTGAGGGATATGATAGAAGACAAAAAAGTGTTGCTGGTAAAGGTGGACACTGTGAGCTCTAAGAAGTTCTATTGGTGTGGAGAAACAATGGGTGTTGCAGGGTTGGATAAATGACTAAGCTCTCTTGTGGCCCCCTGTGGAAAGAAAACAACAAGTGGGAGAATTTTGGGTTGTGTTATATTCTTTCCACGACTAGCCCACGTAGTTAACCGAGGGGTTAGAAGGGGGGTGGAGACCCCCCTTCATTGCGTTGATTGCGTAGCGTAGGGGGGGAGGGCGGGGGGGTCAAAGGGGGTTTGAGGGGTGCAGGTAACCCCACTCTATTGGGGTCTGGGGCAACACCCCAGAAAATTTTGGTTTTGGACCCTATGTTAGGTTGGGCTAACCCACCTATGGTTTTGTGCATGATTTTCGCAGATGGTTTTGTTTGCAATGGTTTTCGGTCCATGGTTTTGGACACGACAGTTTTTGGTCCATGATATTGGATGCTTCGGCATGTATAAATATTTATTGTAACATTGAAAGGAATATAATGAAAAATCAAGTTGGTAGTCCCGGTTTTGGGATCCAAGGGAAAATCTCTATGTATATGTCTTTTATTTGTTATGCTCTCACATTGTTTATTTTATGTGTTTTAGAATTTGTATGTAGGTAATTTCTGTACGGGGTTAAAACCTACAAAGAAAAATATACAACTTTTTACAATTTTCAACAACCCAACTTCATTATATTAACAAACATCAATACAACTATCTAGGGATCTCGTACCAGGGATAATGGCCCTCATACATCCACTAATACAAGAATACAAACTAGGAATTTTTTCCAACAACTATGACAACTAAACTTCCCTAAAAAAAAAATATTGATCGTTTAGCTAATATAATCGACTTCACAACTTCCTTGATTGTACCCTGAACATAATTGTTGGTCCTTCTGATCCCAATCTATAGCTCATGCCTCTATCAATGGTATTGCTCATGTAGGTTATTGAACTTAGCTTATCCAACTTCTCTCTGGTTGATCGTTAGTCCTTCAACGCATTGACACATAGAGACTCTTATTGAGTTGTTCACAACTCTGTTTGTGAACAACTATCATCTACCCACTACTACTCCTATGATCCTTTGGGACTCCTTCCTCTAATGCCTTCTTGTGTTGCTCCAATGAAGACAAAATTTATGTCATAGGGTTGCCACCTATCACTGCAAGATGTCCTTCTCCATCAATGAACTTGGGCTAAATCTCTTATTTTTCCTTTGTCCTTCAAGGTGTCAACAGTAGAGCCTCCAACCTTCACTCTCCTTACAGTTGTCAATGTTCTTCTTAGCAATTGATCTAGGGCTACTTTGAGCACCTACTTGTTTCCCTCCAACAACCTTAACATGCCCAATAAAAATCTATCCAACCTGGACAACTATCCACTTGCAACAACAACAACTCAAACACATTAACACATATCTTGGCACCTATGCATATTGTTTTAGCATCACAGTCTAGTCAGGGCATCAAATCAAACATGTTTTTCCCTTCCTTTCTACTCCAAAAGTCCTCAAAAAGTTATGACCTTCCTCAAACTTAAGTCTTCTCCTACTCGCTTCCTTCTAGGAGTGATTCCAACCCTTGTTTAGGCCTTATGGCCCCCTTCCAAGCTCAGGTACAAGGCTTGACCCTTCTACAGTCCCACAAAGATCGGCCTCTAAAATAGAGAAAGATGCCAATAAAACATGCACCAAATAGACCAGAAATGTACTCCTCATACTCAGATTGCACTGCTGATCCTCTCGGCCTTCAAACAATCTCAAGAAGTCACAAATGAGTTCCTTCTTCCCTTCATTGAAGTCCTCTTGATCTTCGGCCAAGTTCACATGTGTTTGTATTATGTTTTGTTGCACTTGGATGTGGTCAAATGAGCTCCAACATCACTTCTATTTATATGTTTCTCCTTGGACCTCAACGAATTGATTGAGGGAACTCTTCTAAGATAACCGACTTATCCTTGTGCCACAAGCCCACTTGAAAAACACATAAAAATTATTATCTCTCTTTGTAGAGATCCTATATTGGTGTTCTTTGTGGCCCCTAGCTCCTTTTAGGGTCCTCTACAATCTCCAAGGGATCCATGTTCAAAACTCCTAGTGGTTTCACATCCACAAGCTTGGGTTCAAATCCCACACCTTGAGTTCTAATCCTACAAACCACTTTTGTGGAGCCCATTCCTCCAAAACCCTGAACCCTAGGGATTGGATTACCTCCCAAGCTAGCAATCTCAACACTCCCTCTTAGCAAGGGAGTTACTTCCAAGACTATGAAGTAACTTGTCATCATTGTCAATGCTAGCAACACTAGCCCAACTCTTGACGTCCATAACTCTAGCAAAACTTGAAGAATGGACTACACCCTTCTTGGAAGTGGCCCTGCCACTGGAACCCTCTTACTTCTTCTTCTCCTGAAATGCTTTCAGGCCATTCCACAATTCCTTCTTGCCAGTTGAAGAATCACCCATACTCCCTGCTGACCATGCACTCTTCTTAGACTACGCATTCTCCCTCTAAACCTGTGAACCTTTGTCATAACTTGTCTCCCTCTAAACCTTTGGAACCTAGACCTTTTATTCATTCTTATTCTCGTGATCTATATGTTTTCCGATCAAACTAAATAAACCATGCTCTCTAACTCCAATCACAACACCTACAGATCTAGAGCCTCTAGGCATGAGTCTCGCCTTTCCACCTGGAAAAACACCTCAAACCCCTTCTATTCAATCACTAAGATAGAAAATAAATTACATATAAGATCTAGTATAAATAGTATATCATAAACTCACATCATCTAACATGAATCCATCTTGAATGACACAACAATTGATCCTCTAATCTCATTTTGACTCTTGTCGCCCAACACCATGTCCAACTTTGAGTCCCACTTAGCTAGGGTCTCAAATACACCATTGTCCATGTACCATGCAACCTTGTCAATGGTACCCTAATAGAAATGAGAGATCAATGCAAAATCCCCACTCTCTAATCTCCTTGAGAGGTCATCTATCTCGGTAGAAGTGGTGACACAAGCAACATGTGTCCTCTTCTTCTTCTCATTATCTCCCTACTTCTTCCTGAAACACTTCATCGAATAATGACCAAACTCATTGTAGTTGAAACAATTGATCTTGCTCAAGTCCTTTTTCTTACCCTTAATTCTTGTTGTTATCAACGATAACCACTAAAAATAATTTTTTAGATTTATTACTTTAGGTTTTCCATCATTGATCTTTTCATCTATCTGTTTCATTTCTATATGAGGTTGTTGTGCTTCCATTTGGAGATTAAAGAAGGAAGGACGTGTTTATTCTATTGTTTTGGATAAATTCCCATATTCTCTAAAACCCATCTCATTTCATCCTTTGATTTTATAACTCTAGCCTTTTCCATTCATTACGCATAACCCAACTCTAACCCTAA
This sequence comes from Pinus tabuliformis, assembly GCA_031772625.1. Classification (NCBI taxonomy): domain Eukaryota; kingdom Viridiplantae; phylum Streptophyta; class Pinopsida; order Pinales; family Pinaceae; genus Pinus; species Pinus tabuliformis. The sequence goes on along the minus strand of CM062805.1, from coordinate 969,730,962 downwards.
CCATTTCTAACTCTAGCCATTTCCATTCATAACCCTATTCGTTCTCCACATTTCCCTCCATTATTAATATTCCATATTTCCCTTCATTTGTTACAAAACCAAACTCTAGATGCATTCCATTCTTACATTACATTTAAACTCTAGTTGCAAAACCCATTATATCGCATAACTCTAGCCGCAAACCCTTTTTTATATATATCGCATTATATATAAACATGTTGTACCCTTTTTTAAGAAGGTTGGTGTTAGTGTCAGTATTTGCATACTTCCATCAGGGATCAAAATTCGCTCTTTGCATTTTCATTTTAGGAGTTCCATACTGAAAATTTTGCATCATTCCATTAGGTCATGACATACCAATCCACTGATGATTGTCCTCTCTTCAGAAAATATAAATTTTTCCCTCATAGAGTATACTTGTTGATCCTTCTTCAGGTTGTCTTCAGTTATGGTTTTATGATCAATATGTAGTCATCATTTCATTAGGTCATAGGGCATGATTTCATTAGGTCTTAGGGTTTCACCAAGGTCAAAAGTTTGATGTTGAAAGGTAAATAAAGGTCAGCAAGGGCATGAGGATGTAGGTTTTAACCCTGTATAGAAACTACCTACATATGAATTCTAAAACACAGAAAATAGACAATACGAGAGCATAACACATAAAACACATATACGCAGATATTTTCCCTGGGATCCCAAAATCGAGACTACCAGCTTGATTTTTCATTATGTTCCTATCAATGTTATAATACATATTTATACATGCCGAAGAATCCAATACCATGGACCGAAAACCATTGCGTCCAAAACCATGGACCGAAAACCATCGCGTCCAAAAAACATGTGCGAAAATCATGCACAAAACCATAAGTGGGTCCGCCCAACCTAACATAGGTTCCAAAACCAAAATTTTCTGGGGCGCTGCCCCGGACCCCATAAAGTGGGGTTACGGGTACACCTCAAACCCCCTGTGACCCCCCCCCCCCCCCCCCCACAATCGACACAACGAAGGGGGGGCTCTGGCCCCCCTCTAACCCCCCAGTTAACTACGTGGGCTAGTCGTGGAATGAATATAAGATAACCCAACATTCTCCCACTTGTTGTTTTCTTTCCACACGGGGCCACAAGAGAGCTTAGTCATTTTTCCAGCCCTGAAATGCCCATTGTCTCTCTACACCAAGAGAAATTTTCAGAGCTCACATATTTTGTCAATGCATCTGCAGTATTCTTCAAAGTGTCCACCTTTATGAGCAACACATTTTTGTCTTCTATCATATCCCTCACAAATTGATACTGAACATCAATGTGTTTTGTCTTTGAATGATATGCAGGGTTCTTTGCCAAGAAAATTGCACTTTGGCTATCACAGTCTATCCTTATAGCTCCCTATACTAACCCCATATTTGAACACAATCTCTACAACAAAATTGCTTCCTTGCTTGCATGAGTGGCTGCCATGTATTCTGCCTCTGTAGTTGATAGTGCCACTACATATTGTTTCTTACTCATCCAACTGACTGCACCTCCAAATAGGTTAAATACATGCCCACTTGTAGATCTTCTTTGGTCCACATCTCCAACCCAGTCTGCATCAACAAAGCCATGAATATCCAACACTCTGTATAATCCTGGTCTTCCTTGGTAGCACAAACCATAATCGCTAGTGCCACGCAAATACCTGAAAACCCGCTTCACTGTTGTCCAGTGCTCCTTCCCTGGTTTTGACATAAACCTGCTCAATACTCCCACTGCATGTGCAATGTCTGGTCTAGTACAGACCATCGCATACATCAAGCTACTGACTGCACTTGCATATGGAACACGAGACATGTCCTCTTCCTCTTCTTGTGTCTTGGGACATTGTTTAGTAGATAACCTCACACCTACAGGAATAGGAACCTTCACCAGTTTACTATCCTGCATATGAACCTCTGCAATATTGTCTCAACATACTTCCTCTGTTTTAACCAGAGCTTCCTCTTTGTCCGTTCTCTTTTAATTTCCATGCCCAAAATATAGTTTGCAGCACCAAGATCTTTCATGTAAAATTTGAAGGACAAATGGGTCTTCAAATCCTGGATAATTTCTTTGTCATTTCCAACCAGCAACATATCATCCACATACAAGACCAGATAAATAACACGACCAATTAATATAAAATACACATAGTGATCTGCTTTGCTTCTGGTGAAGCCAAGTCCCCGTATAAATGTATCAAATTTCTGATACCACATCCTTGGTGGTTGTTTTAATCCATACAGAGACTTATTTAACTTGCATACTAGTTCTTTCTTACCCTCCACTGCAAATCCTTCAAGTTGCTTCATGTAGATCTCCTCTTCCAGATCCCCGTGAAGAAATGATGTCTTCACATCCATCTATTCTACCTCAAAATCAAAAGTAGAAGGAACAGATAAAAGTAACCTAATAGAAGTTACCTTGGCAACAGGAGAAAAAATATCACCAAAATCAATTCTCGACACCTGGGAATAACCTTTTGCTACCAACCGAGCTTTGTATTTCTCCACCTTTCCTTCTGCATTTGTCTTCTTCTTGAACACCCATTTTCTGCCAATGGGTTTCCTTCTAGACGGAAACTCCACTAGATCCCAAGCCTCATTTTTGTGCAAAGATGCCATTTCATCAACCATGGCCTCTTTCCAGAGTTTTCCATCCTCTGAATCTACTGCTTCCTTCACAGTTCTGGGATCATCATCAGTAATAGATAAAGAAAAATTTGAACAGAAAGCAAATGGATTATACCTTTCTGGTTGCCTTCTTTCTCGAACTGATTTTCTTACATCCAGAGTTTTTGGCTCTTCATCTTCTGATTCCTCCTCTGCTGTAGAGTCTGTTTCTTCCTCATTTAGCTCAAACTCTATCTTCTCAAGTTCCTTTGATTGGACTTCATGTTTAATAACATCTTTCACCTCTCTGAACACCACATCTCGGCTACACACAACCTTCCTTGTTACTGGGTTCCAAAGCTTATAACCCTTTAAACCATCCTTATACCCAATAAAGATGCACTTTTTAGATTTACTATCCAACTTGGTTCATTTCTCCTTTGGATCATGTACATATGCATCACATCCAAATACCCTCAGATGTGAAAGAGAGGTTTTCTTACCAGTCCATACCTCTTGTGGAGTCTTATCCTCCAACTCTTATGAAGGTGACCTGTTGACCAGGTAACATGCAGTATCCATTGCCTTTGCCCAAAATTCTTGTCCTAACCCAGCACCACTGAGCATGTTTCTTGCCCTTTCCATCAACGTCTTGTTCATTCTTTCTGCAACTCCATTTTGCTGAGGTGTATATGGAGTAGTCTTTTGCCATGTTATACCACACTTCTTACTGAATTCTTCAAATTCCTTACTACAAAACTCTCCACCATTATCTATCCTCATCACCTTTATCTTCATCTTTGTCTGATTTTCCACGAGATCCTTAAATTCTTTAAACATGTCAAAGGCTTCAGATTTATTCTTAAGGAAATATATCCATGTATTCCTTCAAAACTCATCTATAAATGATACATAGTACACAGACTTACCCACTGATGGAACTTCACAGGTCCAAACACATCACTGTGCACAAGTTCTAATATCTGTTTCGCCCTCTTACTACCAGAGGGGAAACTCACCTGATTCTTCTTCCCATATACACAATTTTCACATAAATAAAAATCCAGAGAGATATTACTCATACCTTCTACCATACCTTTACCATGAAGTATTCGAAGGCCCTTCTCTCCAATATGTCCAAGCCTTTGATGCCACAACATGGTCTTCTCTCCAGAGACCACTAGATCTTCTACTCCACTTTCAGGAACCACATAACTGTTGCACCCATCAATAACAATGCTACCTTGCAGCTTGTACAGAGTTCCAATCCGAACTCCCCACATCAATACCAGTGCTCCCCAAATCATTTTGCAGGTATCCTTCTCGAACACTCTTTTTACACCTACATCATCCAGCTTGCTGACAAAAATCAGATTTCTAGCCAATGCAAGAATATGCAGAACACCCGAAAGTGTTCTAACCCTTCCACCTTGCAACTTCAACTTTACTTTTCCGCGACCAATGATTCTAGCCTTCCTATCATCCCCTAAGAAGACATCACCACCATCGTATTTCTCATACGCGCAGAACCACTCTCTATGGGGAGTGAAGTGAAAGGATGCACCTGAGTCAATCAACCATGCCTCATGATCTACATGTGTACTTGAAGAAGTCAAGTACACATCCCCACCTTCATCTGAGGTGGTTTTCACCTCTGCGAAAGGAGCATCATCAGATCCCTTTCCTTTATCAGGAGCTTTAGATTTACAGTTCCTTTTGTATTGCCCTTCCTTTCCGCATTTCCAGCACACCACCTTTATAGGTTTTCCTGGAGATTTAAATCTCCCTCTAGATTTAGATCTCCCACTCGATGACTTATTTTTGTTTCTGTTATGGGACCGTCCTCGTACAAACAAGGCATCACCATTCTAGCTCTCCATATTTTTCCGTCTCATCTCCTCTGTCAACAAGGTTGAGACTATTTCATCAAACTGCAAGGCAATTGCATTGCTACCTATTGCAATAACCAGACTATCCCACGAGTCTGGTAGAGAACACAAAAAACTGATACAATTATCTTCATCTGAAATTTTAATATCAATAGATGCTAACTCACTTACCACAATATTAAATGCATTTAGATGCTCTGTCACCGAGTCTCCATCTTTCATCCTCAGGTTATACAACTTTTTCCACAGGAACAGTTTATTCACCAGAGACGTAGATTGGTACAAAGTCCCTAACTTGTCCCACAAAGCCTTTTTCATGGCTTCCCCTGATACATTTAGCAATACTGAATCTAAGACACACTATTGTATTGTGCTCTTTGCCTTCTGATCAACTTCTTCCATTCTTCATCGAACACTCCCGTTGGTTTAGTACGTGGATCTACCGTGATCCACTGATCTTTATCCACCAACAGAACCTCCATCTTGAGTTTCCACAACTCAAAACTCTGACCATTAAATTTCTTGATCTCTATCTTTCCACTGCTTGCCATCTTCTTTCACCACCAGAATTGATCTCGCATATCTCCCACTGAACAGGGTCTACCACAGGCCCGAGTGAAACCCCAGAGCAACAAAGGCATCCCCTTGAAGCCAAAACAGCTCTGATACCAAATGTAGGTTTTAATTCCGTACAGAAATTACCTACATACGAATTCTAAAACACAGAAAATAGATAATGTGAGAGCATAACACATATACACAGAGATTTTCCCCTGGATCCCATAATCAGGACTACCAGCTTGATTTTTCATTATGTTCCTTTCAATGTTATAATACATATTTATACATGCCGAAGCATCCAATACCATGGACCGAAAACCATCGCGTCCAAAACCATGGACCGAAAACCATCGTGTCCAAAACCATGGACCGAAAACCATCGCATCCAAAAAACATGTGCGAAAATCATGCACAAAACCATAAGTGGGTCCGCCCAACCTAACATATGTTCCAAAACCAAAATTTTCCGAGGCACTGCCCCGGACCCCATAAAGTGGGGTTACGGGTACACCTCAAACCCCTTGTGAGCCCCCCCCCCCCCCCCCCGCTACACAATCGGCGCAACGAAGGGGGGGCTATGGCCCCCCTCTAACCCCCTGGTTAACTACGTGGGCTAATCGTGGAAAGAATATAACACAACCCAACAAAGGATGACTAATAAAACAAGCATGATGACCTGTAAGTCATAAGCTACTGAGTTATTATTTGTTTTAACCTAATGCGATTTTTACCTCAAAAACATGTTTTGAGGTGAAAACAGAGTATTTCAATTTTATTTGTATTTCATATGTAATTTTAAGTTCCTATATGTAATAATGGATTTGAGTTGCACTAGAGCACTTCTCCTCATTGTAAGACAAACAAATATTGCAAAATTCAAGTCAAATTGAGCATTTATCCACTTGCAAAGATACAAGAAGAAAAGGCATTAAAACAGAGTTTTGAAAAAGAACAAGAAACATTAGAAAAGTGGGTTTTTCAAGTGAAAAATCAAAATCTTCTCCTATTTAAGCCCTCACATTTCATTTTCAAAGATCATTATTCTCATTTAGCAAACAAGAAATCAAAAAGTGAGAAGAAGAGGCAAGCTTGAGGGATTTTTGGGCATTGGAAGCTTGTCGTTGCACGTTGGCAAAGTGGCGTTGCGCTTCTGGGCAAGGCAAGTCGGCGCTGCGCGTTGAGGACCTAGAGCTGCGCGTAGAGGTCGGCGCTGCTCACCTGGAAAATTTCCCCAGTGTATTTTTACACTGGCACTGCGCATTGAGGGTGGCATTTCGCGTCTGTGGGGTGGCGCTACGCGTTGATCAGAATGGCCAAAAACCCTCCCATTTCTCAAGCAAACTTCCTCTCATCTCTCAATTGACCCTTTCATCCCTCTAACAAGTAAGTATACTCCCTTTACTTCGTCATTACATTTGCAAATGCAAGGCTTAAAGTAATTTACCATGATAAAAATCAAACCCTAGTTTCACTCCATATTATCCTAAAAACCCTAAACCCCTTTGTTTGTCCCCATCACCTATCATTAAAACTTAAATCTCTTCCCTACATCACTACATATCCCCTCCATACATATCCCCTCATTATATTCTCTCATCCTAAAACCCCTCTCCCTCACTCTCATAATTCACATCTTACCCTTCATTTTCTAGTCTACCCTAACACATCCCTTCACTCCTAAAACACTCTTATTCATTCCCCTTATCCCTTTTCTAGGAGTGTACAACCCTAGACCTTGCAAACATGTACAAAGAAGACCGGGACTATGAGGAGGAAAATACATACAGTGATACCTCAATAGAGAGAGATAGACAGCAGAGAAAACCTCATAAGGGAGGTAGGCTTATCAAAGAAGAGCCATCAAACCTTAGGGAATTGCAGGCTTCTGAGTTGGTTGTTTCATGTTTCAGATATCTTGGCTGCTATGAGTTTTGTGAACAAATATAGCGAGTCCAATACCACCCGGAGCTCACCAGACTCTTTGTAGCTCATCTTCAGAACAACAAAGTCACTCTTGTTGGGGTGACATTCACAGTCTCACCTTCCATCATTTCAGATGCAACCAGGATTCCTAATGTTGGTGAGAAGTGGTACAAGGCCCAGGACCTAGATGAAAACTATTATGAGCCTTATATCAAACCCCAGTACAGAAATGAGGTGAAGAGACTGTTCCCTTTCAGATTTCTAGAAAAGAAGTATGTCCCCATGATGAAAATCATCATGAAATATTTCACTTGTGAGGGTAGATTCTCCAGGCTATACACATATCACATCAGGCTTCTCATGCATTTTACCAGGGTGAGGATGTTGAACCTCCCTTATTTCTTGCTCAGGAACATTGAGAAGATGGCTCATTTTGTGTAGAAGAAGCCATTCCCTTAGCAGATGAGCAGTATTTATCATTATTCCCTAATCAAGATCATTGTTCTTCATCATCTCAGTCTCCTCAACATCTCTTGGGAGACATTTATTGCTCATGACATATTCAGCGGTCCTCAAATTCCTCCACCAGTGCCTCAAGAAGCAGGAGGACCTTCTAGCCCAATGAAAACAGATGAGGAGGCCAAGGAGACAAGAACTACTGAGGTGCCCATTTACATGACATATCGGAGAGGCACTAGGCGATTATTTGCAGTAGATAGGCAAGTGTTTTCTCCATGGGATGTGGAAGGGGCCTTGCCTTCTTCATCAGCTCACAGGAAAATGCTAGCTCCATAAGATGTGGAAGGGGCTTTGCCTTCTTCATCGACACAGCAGGTACAGGTGTAAAAGCCGCACAAAGGGAAGGAAAGATGCAAGAGAAGAGTCTTGATGATGAGGAGGAAAGGGATTTTGACTTGACTGAGCATGATGAGCCGGAGAAGCGTTATACTTGTCATGGGTTTGAAATCATTGACTTAGAGGCTCAGGACGAAGAAACCATCAAAGACATCATCATACCAGAAAGGGAATCTCAAGTGAAAGCTTTGCCAGACAATTTACAGAGGGCCAAATATGTCATTTCATACTTGGAACAAGAAAGCAAACAATTGAGTGACAAATAAGTCCTCATGGAGCTAAAAATGCTCAAGTTGAAACAACAAAGTGGCAAAGAGGCACAAATCACTTTGACTCCTATTAAGTAGGAGATTGAAGATGATAGGGAGACTTGGCTTGAAAGAGTCAAATTTCACCTTGAGATGTTGCTACAGAAGGCCAATAGAGACAATCAGATGATAAGACACATGGCCTATCATTGCAGGACCCAAAATAAGATTTGCAATATGAGTGTCAAGAAAATGAAAAATAGGCTAAGGCGGCCTTGAAAGGCATGAAAGAGGAGGATAGAATTATGTTTCTTGTTGAAGCTTCCTTGGCTCATAAATATGCTTGATGGTGGTGCTGCTCACCAATTTTGGACAGGTTTTGAGCAATTTTTGTCATTTGCAAATTTTGAAAATTGCACACACACGAAAACTGCCTAGAAGCGGCACTGCTCTTTTCCTAGGGGAACCCAACGAGGAAATGGCTTGCATTTTTGGATTCATAGCAGTGAGGACATGCACCCTAGCAAGTTTCAAAGTTTTTGGGAAAGAACTGGTTCACCAAAATGTCAAAAAACACCCTAAAAATGACCTTTTTGCCATTTTTTGGACACACATAAGAAGTCTTGGGAGAATCAAGTTTTTAGTGGTCAAATGAGCTCCAAATTCAGAAATTCTAGGTGTTCTAGAAATTATACTTGAATAAATTTCCAATGAGCTATCATGGGCTCAATTTGGATGCTAGGAAGGTCTCTAAAAGGGACCTGAAAATGGCACTACGCGTTGGGCAATTTTGCTCAGGATGATCATTTTCTGAATTTTTGACTGTTTTTCATGGATTCTCTCTCATGGTGGATAATTTACCTATGTAAATGATTTCATGGCTTGTAAATATGATGGATAAATAGTAATAGAGGGTAGATTCATTGCTTTAGGAGTTAGTTTGAGCTCAAATGAATCAGTTTTTCACTTTTAGAGGCAAGTTGTTGAGATGCCTATATTCATGTTTTCTTGTTCAGTGTTGGTTAGATTAGCTCCTCATCCTGGGGATTCGACCCTTGAGGATGGGAGGAGGTTGAAACAATGTCTATATATTCTTCTTCTTCCTCATGGTAAATGGTTGGACTCAGTTGGATGCTCAGACCTTGATTGTACATCTTTGTAAGTAGTTTGGCAGGAGACTAATAAGAACTGCAGCTATTTTTATGCGATCCATGTGGTATGGATTTTTAGTATAGTTTCTTATTTTGTGATCATATGTTAGAATGTTTTTTATGTTTCATCAATCATTCCATTGCTTCTTAGTGAATGTTTTCAAGTTGATAGGTAGAGTCCATCACAACACTTCTCTAGTTTGGGTAAATATTCACATTTATATGTTTTCTAATGTTTAAGAAGGATCCATGATTGTCACATGCCCTTCTTAGCTTCTCACCAGTCTTAAAAATATCACCTCATCAATCCCTAAAGTGCTAAAGACTATGTCTACCTTGCCCCATAGAACACCCTGCATTTCTGACCTAATTTCCCAGACCTAAACTTCCCAACTACTCCTGATCCAGCAAAACCTCTACAAAATCCAATCAAAAATTCTTGAGCTACTATAGCTAGCCTAGAATCCTTTACCTGATTGAGTCACCTTGACTGAGATCCATAAGGAGAGAGCCCTCTCCCAGTCTAGTAGGGCTAGCTACTTGGCTAAGCTTGGTTTGTGGTTACCCTGGCATTGCCTACCTTCAGCCTGAGGTCAATCTAGGTGATAACAGCTGGGACCCATTGTCTTTATCACAATCGACCTTTCCTGTTTTCCTTTAAATAAAACCTCCGCCCATTCCCCTTCCCAATTGTGATTGTAATACAAACCCATTGCCACAAACCATTATATATATATATATATATATATATATATATATATATAGAGAGAGAGAGAGAGAGAGAGAGATATATATATATATACATATAGATACATAGTATTATATATATAACTCGTCACTCCGTTACATAAACCAGGCCCGCAACCACATGTTTCTATACCATAATCAGCCCCTGTTCCCTTCCCTGTTGAGATTATAGAATCACAATCACAACCCTCATAATCACTACATAACTAAGGCCTTTTCCCCCCACCATTGTCGATTGCGATAATAATTCCTCCCCGTCAAAAATGCCTCTACCACCGATTGCGATATCGCATTCCCGTGGATATCACATTATCGCAGACCCGCCCGCTGATGTGATATCACAAACCTCTCCTTTGTCTATCGATGTGATATCGCAAACCTCTCCCCTCGCAGATTGCGATAACTCTGATGCCCTGATTGCGATAAACCCCTGATACCCCAATTGTGACATAGCTCCATCCCTCGATTACGATAAAGGCCGATATCGCATATCGCAACTTTCCCTGCTGATCGCAATATCACCAGTCCCTCCCAAGTCCCTCCTCTCGCTGATTGCGATGGATCTGATAAGGTTATGTGTTGTAATTTTGAAAACTGTCATGTTCGGAACATTGGAAAATCACTAAAAACAATGTTAATGCTCTTCCTCTTGTTTTGTGATTACAATGTTAAAATTTCCGAGATCAATAGCCTAGATAAGAATCCATTCCTCTTCCAATTCGTGACACGGTGAGGGTGTTTCTCGGTGTATTTCCAGCAGCATGGCCATTAAACAGAGCACAAGAACACATGGCAGCAAGGCACAGAACGCAAAGAAAAATGTCAGCAAGATGAAGAGACATCAAGATACAGAAGACAACGAGGCATTCTCAGCACTTTCAACAAAAAAAACATAGCAATTTCGAAGATAATATGTTCAAGTTTCCACAGATGCAGTGCCACGCTACAAAATTTTTCTTAATTATTGTAACAGTTCATACAGACTTCCATTTTGTATTCGAATTCTATCATAACAGAAATCCCTTAGAAAGATTAGTGTTTTATTAAACAGATGGGAACAGATCTGATAGTTATCTAGCCTAAGTGGCAGATTATGTAATGGGATATCTTCTCTATAAATATGTATACTCTCAACTCTCCAAAGGAGTATGGATGATGTGAGAACCATCCTTTGTACATGTTTTCAATTAATAGAAATACAGTTGCAACAACTTTGTTTTGACCCGAGATTCATTTTGGTTTCAGTCCCATATTGTCATGCTTTGTTGTTATTAGTTTTCACAACATATTAAATACTTGGAATTCAATGTTGTATTGCTCCATTTTCCTTTAATTTGTTGTGATTACTGTGAATGCCTTATTATTAGTTTTGCATAGTATCTTGATTTCTTGGAATTTTGTTAAACAACTCCAAACTCCTTCAATTTGTTGTCATTATTATGATGCATTTATCCACCTTAGGGAACCAAAGATTTCCTCAACTTCCATAAACAGTGTGTTTTGTTGTTTTTGTTTTCCTTTAACTGATTCCATGCCCAATGGTGGATACTCTAACACTCTTCCACCCGAAATATAAAAACAGAAAACTAGAGTTAGCCATCTGCATTCTAAAAAATACTGAGAGAACCTTCTTAGATTGGAAGGGCTAACTTCCAATCAAAAGTTGGTTTGAAATAGTTACTCCAAGGTTGAAGGGTTGACATAGCCCAACTCCCTCTAGTTGATAAAATTTTGGTGCATCTGCCGGGACCCGAAAAGCTCCTTTTCTTGGATTCTCTTTGAGTCTCTTCTTTCTGATTCCTGAGGGTAACAAGAAATCAGAAGTTTCTGAAGGTTGCAATATTACCCTGAAGACTCCACTCTTAAAGGATATTGAATATTGAGGCTTCATGGTGACTCTACTACTTACAGATCAGTAGCTTGAAGAAATTACAAGATTATTTCTACTACAAGAAGGAATGTCAGGTATGCTCCTATGGATCGGTCCCACATCCATGGTTTTCCAAATCCTATGCCTTGTGTTGATCGGTCAACTCATCTTCCCATGTTCAAAGATGAAAATGAAGATGATGTTAGTTTACATTTGGTTAAATTCCATAAACATGTATGTAGACTAAGCATTGAGTTTCCTGAGGATTGTCTCATGAAGATGTTTATGGCTACCCTTGAAGATAAAGTTAGAATATCGTATGAAGGGTTGCCATCGGGAAGCTTGTGTTTACTTAAAGATTTCCATAGAATATTTTTTGAACATTATGGGGAGTCTCATCTTTCATCATCATTGTTTCAAGACCGTTGTAATGTTTGGAAAGGTTTCATTCAATATCTCAATAGTATTGATGAGGATGTAGAATGTATGGATGATGAAGAGATGTTATAGACACTTTATGAATTGTCTTCTCAAGCTAGTTGTCATGATGATCAAGAAGTTTTCCAACAAGCAGATGTCTCTTCTTTAGTCAAAGATGAAATGGATCAACAATTTAATACTCAAGTCATAGTTCATGAAATCCATGAAGATTTGCAACCTATATACAGTCAAAGGTATGATTCCTTTTCTGAGATTTTATGTCAAGAAGAAACTCCTCAAGATCAGGTTGTTGAAAATACATGCATGAAAATTCTGAGCAATGAGGTAGCATGTGAAGAAAGTTGTCTACCTAGACAAGAAATTTTTTCCATTGAAGATCATAATGATCTTGTTTTAGTTGAAGTTCATGACAATTCACTTTTAGGTAGACCTGTGCTACATGAAGAGTTGAATATACATGTTTTACCTATTCTATTTGAGGATCATAAAAACTACATGGATGATATGTATAAATTTGTTTGTATAGAAGTTGTTAGTGTTCAGACTCGAGATGACATTCCTCAAGAAAAACTACAAAAGGTTATATCTAATTCGTTCTCTAAGCAAAAGAGTAGTTTTGATACACACAATATGGATGTCATGTTTGAAGATGTTCAAGGATGCATGGATGTTTTATTTGAATTACATGGAAGGGGGAAAAATCAATTGTTGCCTTTTTATTTGATGATGCTCTTGAAATTGAAGACATAGGACAACAAAGGCTATCAGTTATGGATGGATTCAGTGCTCATGGTATTATTCATCAAGAAAAGGTTATTTTTCATGATTATCAAGATCCTTTGGTAAGTCTATTACAATCATCAGTAAAGGTGAATTGTATTTAATTTATGAGCTCAAGTGATGGATGCAATTTTTATTTTAAGTTGCCAATGGATGGTCCACTTGAATAGAGTGAAGGAACCCTAGCGTTGAATCTACTCTTTGACTAGTTGTACTATAGGTTTCATACTGCTTGAATTAAGCAAGTGGATTTTCAAATATTAGATTAGGTACATAAATAAGCTTGTTGGGCAAGTATTTCCTTCAGCTTTAGGTTATATTTTGCAGTTGTTAGTTTTCAGTTGGTTTGCAGTTTTCTTTTCAGTTTGGTGAAGTGGGTTTGGATGTAGTCTTCAGAATGGGATCATCCTAACGGTCAGGAAATTGGTCTGTTGGTTCTTTGCTGCAACACAGGGGCGCAACATCCCCATTGGAGCCAATGTTATCCATGATAACCACTAAAAATAAATTTTAAATTTTATTAGTTCGGGTTTTCCATCATTGATCTTTTCATCTATCTGTTTTTTTTTTTCTCTGAAAGAGGTTGTTGTGTTTCACATTTGGAGAGTAAATAAGGAAGGACATGCTTATTCTATTGTTTTGGAGAAATTCCCATATTCTCTAAAACCCATCCCATTTCATCCTTTGATTTTATACTCTAGCCTTTTCCATTCATTACCCATAACTGAACTCTAACCCTAACCCATTCTAACTCTAGCCATTTCCATTCATAGCTCTAGTAATTCTCCACATTTCCCTCCATTATTAATATTCCATATTTCCCTTCATTTGTTACCAAACCAAACTCTAGCTGCATTCCATTCTTATATTACATTTAAACTCTCTAACCGCAAAACCCATTGTATCACATAACTCTAGCTGCAAACCCTTTTTATATATATCACATTATATATAAACATGTCGCAACCTCTTTTAAGAAGGCTGGGACCCACAGTCTTTATTGCAATCGGCCTTTCCCGTTTTCCCTTACATAACATCTCTGCCCATTCCCCTTCTCGATTGTGATTGTAATACAAACCCATTGCCACAAACCATTATATATATATATATATAGTATTACATATATAACCCGTCACTCCGTTACATAAACCAGGCCTGCAGCCACATGTCTCTATACCATAATCGGCCCCTTGTTCCCGTCCATGTTGCGATTGTGCAATCGTAATCACAACCCACATAATCACCGCATAACTAAGGCCTTTTCCCCCACCATTGTTGATTGCGATAAGAATTCCTCCCCGCCATTTATCCCTCTACCACTGATTGCGATATCACATTCCCATCGATATCGCATTATTGCAAGCCTGCCCACTGATGCGATATCGCAAGCCTCTCCTTCGTCCATTGATGTGATATCACAAACCTCTCCCCTCACCGATTGCAATAACTCTGATGCACTGATTGCGATAAACCCCCGATACCCAGATTGTGATATAGATCCATACCCCAATTGTGATAAATGTCGATATCTCATATCACAACTTTCCCCGCTGATTGAAATATCTCCCATCCATCCCAAGTCCCTCCTCTCACCGATTGCAATGGATCCGATAAGGTTATTTATTGTAATTTTGAAAACTGTCACATCCAGAACATTGGAAAATCACTAAAAAAAACAGTGTTAAAACTCTTCCTCCTGTTTTGCGATTACGATGTTAAAACCGCCCAGATAAATAGCCTAGATAAGAATCCATTCCTCTTCCACTCCATGACACAATGAGGGTGTTTCTCGGCATATTACTAGAAGCATCTCCATTAAACAGAGCACGAGAACACAAGGAAGCAAGACATGAAATGCAAATAAAAAGGGCAGCGAGACGAAGAGACAGCAAGATACAGAAGACAACGAGGCATTCTCAGTGCTTTCAACAACAAACAACATAGCAAATTCGAAGGCCAGATGTTCAAGTTTCCACAGATGCAGTGCCATGCTACAATAGTTTTCTTAATTATTGTAATAGTTCATACAAACTTCCACTTTTATTTGAACTCTATCATAACAGAGATCCCTTAGAAATCTCAGTGTTTGATTAAACAGATAAGAACAAATCTGATAATTATCTAGCCCAAGTGGCAGATTATCTAATGGGATCTCTTATCTATAAATATGTAGACTCTCGACTCTCCAAAGGAGGATGGATGATGTGAGAACCATCCTTTGTACATGTTTTCAATTAATAGAAATACAATTGCAACAACTTTGTTTTGACCTGAGATTTATTTTGGTTTCAGTCCCATCTTGTCATGCTTTGTTGTTATTAGTTTTCATAGCTTATTGAATACTTGGAATTCAATGTTGTATTGCTCCATTTTCCTTTAATTTTCTATGATTGCTATGAATGCCTTATTATTAATTTTGCATAGTATCTTGATTACTTGGAATTCTGTTAAACGACTCCAACTTCCTTCAATTTTTTGTCATTACTGTGATGCCTTTATTCACCTTAGGGAACCAAAGATTGCCTCAACTTCCATAAACTGTGTATTTTGTTGTTTTTGTTTTCCTTTAACTGATTCCATGTCCAATGGTGGATACTCTAACACTCTTTCACCCGAAATATAAAAATAGAAAACCAGAGTTAGCCATCTGCATTCTAAAAAATACTGAGAGATCCTTCTTAGATTGGATGTGCTAACTTCCAATCAAAAGCTGGTTTGAAATAGTTACTCCAAGGTTGGATGGTTGACATAGCCCAACTCCCTCTGGTTGATAAAATTTTGGTGCGTCTGCCGGGACCCGAAAAGCTCCTTTTCTTGGATTCTCTTTGAGTCTCTTCTTTCTGATTCTGAGGGTAACAAGAAATCAAAAGTTTTTGAAGGTTGCAATATTACCCTGGGGACTCCACTTTTAAAGGATATTGAATATCGAAGCTTCATGGTGACTCTACTACTTACAGATCAGTAGCTTGAAGAAATTACAAGATGATTTCTACTACAAGAAAGAATGTCAGGTATGCTCCTATGGATCGGTCCCACATCCATGGTTTTTCAAATCCTATGCCTTGTGTTGATTGTTCAACTCATCTTCCCATGTTCAAAGATGAAAACGAAGATGATGTTAGTTTACATTTGGTTAAATTCCATAAACATGTATGTAGACTAAGCATTGAGTTTCCTGAGGATTGTCTCATGAAGATATTTATGGCTACCCTTGAAGATAAAGTTAGAATATGGTATGAAGGGTTGCCATCGGGAAGCTTGTGTTCTCTTAAAAATTTCCATAGAATATTTTTTGAACATTATGGGGAGTCTCATCTTTCATCATCATTGTTTCAAGACTGTTGTAATGTTTGGAAAGGTTTCATTCAATATCTCAATAGTATTGATGAGGATGTAGAATGATGGATGATGAAGAGATGTTATAGACACTTTATGAATTGTCTTCTCAAGCTAGTTTTCATGATGATCAAGAAGTTTTCCAACAAGCAGATGTCTCTTCTTTAGTTAAAGATGAAATGGATCAACAATTTAATACTCAAGTCATAGTTCATGAAATCCATGAAGATTTGCAACCTATATATAGTCAAAGGTATGATTCCTTTTCTGAGATTTTATGTCAAGAAGAAACTCCTCAAGATCAGGTTGTTGAAAATACATGCATGAAAATTTTGAACAGTGAGGTAACATGTGAAGAAAGTTGTCTACCTAGACAAGAAATTTTTTCCATTGAAGATCATAATGATGTTGTTTTAGTTGAAGTTCATGACAATTCACTTTTAGGTAGACCTGAGTTACATGAAGAGTTGAATATACATGTTTTACCTATTCTATTTGAGGATCATAAAAATGATATGGATGATATGTATAAATTTGTTTGTATAGAAGTTGTTAGTGTTCAGACTCGAGATGACATTCCTCAAGAAAAACTACAAAAGGTTATATCTAATTCGTTTGCTAAGCAAAAGAGTAGTTTTGATACACACAATATGGATGTCATGTTTGAATATGTTCAAGGATGCATGGATGTTTTTTTTTGAATTACATGGAAGGAGAAAAAATCAACTGTTGCCTTTTTATTTGATGATACTCTTGAAATTGAAGACATAGGACAACAGAGGCTATCAGTTATGGATGGATTCAGCCCTCATGGTATTATTCATCAAGAAAATTTTATTTTTCATGATTATCAAGATCCTTTGGTAAGTCTATTACAATCATCAGTAAAGGTGAATTTTCTTTCATTTATGAGCTCAAGTGATGGATTCAATTTTTATTTTAAGTTGCCAATGGATGGTCCAATTGAATACAGTGAAGGAACCTTGGTGTTGAATATACTCTTTGACTAGTTGTACTATAGGTTTCATATTGCTTGAATTAAGGAAGTGGATTTTCAGATATTAGATTAGGTACATAAATAAGCTTGTTGGGCAAGTATTTCCTTCAGCTTTAGGTTATATTTTGCAGTTGTCAGTTTTCAATTGGTTTGCAGTTTTCTTTTTAGTTTGGTTAAGTGGGTTTGGATGTAGCCTTCAGAATGGGATCATACCAATGGTTAGGCAACTGTTCTATTGGTTCTTTGCTGCACCACAGGGGTGCAACCTCCCCATTGGAGCCAATGTTATCCATGATAACCACTAAAAATAAATTTTTAATTTTATTTGTTCAGGTTTTCCATCATTGATCTTTTCATCTATCTATTTTTTTTTTTCTAAAATAGGTTGTTGTGCTTCACATTTGGAGAGTAAATAAGGAAGGACATGTTTATTCTATTGTTGGGAGAAATTCGCATATTCTCTAAAACCCATCCCATTTCATCCTTTGATTTTATACTCTAGCCTTTTCCATTCATTACCCATAACTGAACTCTAACCCTAACCCATTCTAACTCTAGCCATTTCCATTCATAACTCTAGTCATTCTCCACATTTCCCTCCATTATTAATATTCCATATTTCCCTTCATTTGTTACAAAACCAAACTCTAGCTGCATTCCATTCTTATATTACATTTAAACTCTCTAGCCGCAAAACCCATTGTATCTCATAACTCTAGCCGCAAACCCTTTTTTATATATATCGTATTATATATAAACATGCCGCAACCTTTTTTAAGAAGGCTGGGACCCACAGTCTTTATGGCAATCGGCCTTTCCCATTTTCCTTTACATAACACCTCCGCCCATTCCCCTTCCCGATTGTGATTGTAATACAAACCCATTGACACAAACCATTATCTATATATATATATATATATATATATATATATATATATATATATATATATATATATATATATATATATATATATATATATATATATATGGTTGGTCAGGATGAAAGTCGTCCGTGTGGGATTAGGGTAATACCCTAGGGTTTTTACTGCAATTACTGAAGCCTATAACCCTGTACCGTTACCGCTTGCTACCTCTTGCCGTTGTCGTTACTGTCTTCACACCCGTCGCCATCAGCTACCGCCTTCTGGCTAGAATATGGGGGAAAACATGGAGGTGGAAGAAGTGGATTACTCCAAGGAACCCTTTCCGGATCGGGTAATTTTCGGAAACCCCTGTTTCTCTTCGTCGATTACTGACCCTAACCCGTTATCTGACCTGACTCCGCCATCTGCTTCGCCTGTCGTAACATTACCGGGGTATTGCTCTGTGCCATCACTCTCTGAGCCGCTCCCTGTTGACACTCCAGGACTCGAAGCCCCTCCTCTATCACCGGGCACCCTGCATATTCTTTCTACTTATACGCCTCTCTCGCCCTCATTTGACCCCCATCCGCCCCTCTCAACTTTCCTCACCATGCCCCCGGTGGACATCCCAGTACCTGCTGCAGCAAACTCTTCTGCCATAGGTCCTCGGCCTTCAGGCTGTTTCGAGACCCCAACAGTGAAAGTAAAACCTGCAAAATATATCTCCCCTGAAGGTGTCCCAAACCCTTTAATGGACCACCCTTCGACTCCTCGCACCAAAAAAAGGAAGACTAAGTGCATAAAGGCGACCACTAAAGACATTACTATCAGATTTGGCGAGACCTTGACCATAGGGAAAGCTGCGGTCATGGCGTGCACTGTGCTGGTTGGACATGTGCGTGGTCGAGCATACTCGGCCAACAGGCTGACACAATGGGTCAAGGAGATTTGGGGTGCTCTGTTGAAGGAACTACCTGAAGTTCACATTCTGCCCCGTGGGTGGTTCTCATTACATTTTGCAAAGGAAGTATACACGGATCTGGTACTTGCCAGGTACTGGCACGTCGAGATGGCTCTAGTCCTTCTCAAGTGGTGGAGCCCATTATTCGACCTAGAGCGAGAACAAATTGGGGCTAGACCACTTTGGGTACGATTGCCAAGGCTTCCATTACAGTACTGGTGCGAGGATGTTTTTATCAGAATTGGGAATGCCCTAGGAACATATTTGGACCATGACCGCACATTTGTTGAATCGAAAAAACCAAACCCTTGCTCGTATACTGGTCCATTTGGACACTCGTGAAGGACTAGAGGAAAAGATAACTCTACAGTGGGGGAAGTACAGCAGGATCTAGATCCTGGATTATGAAGGGGTTCCGTTTCGCTGCAGACGGTGTCATAAGGTGGGTCATCTCTACAAAGATTGCCCACTCAACAGGAAAATAGAGGACTCCCCCAAGGTAACTCCTATTCCATCCAGGGTCAACTCGCCGGTGGTCTCTCGTCCTCCCCCCACGGGACCTACCTCAGCGGCAATCTCTCCTCTTCACAAGATAGGGGTGAATGGGCATGGAACATCTTCACCGCTGATGACCAGAGCTCGTGCTGTAGCTGAAGCCGCACAAGTCTCAAGTATTTCTCTAAACACTTCCTCCTCATCATTTGATAATATCTCATCTGTTGTAGTCTCATTGGCTCAAATTTCCATGGCACACTGTAACATGTTGACCCCTCCCTTAATCGCCTCCTCTGCCCCATCTCTGATTTCTCCTTCCACTTCCTCCATCTCGCCGACATCCTCTGGGGCCTCCCTTACTCACAAATACTTCCTCCGCTCACGATCTCACTCTAAGGATATTCTGACACAACAGGCCGGATTAGGGCTTTCTTTACTAGGCTCTGGTCCATTGACTTCCAGAGGGAGGAAGTCTGATCTATCCAAAGCCATCTTACGAGCAGGGGTGGAGGTAGCCTCTGGCCATCAATCCACTCTCAACAGGGTCTTTAGAGCAAATTATACCCCAAGAAGTGTTCCCCCATGAAATGCATGTCCTTCAATTGCAGAGGCATGGCTAGTGCCTCCAAGAAACTAGCCTTGCAGAGACTCTTTGAAGTTAACCCGATTGACATTATTTTGCTACAAGAAACCCTCGGTCTGGCCAAGTTCATTACCCATTCTCTGCAATCTCTGGTCCCCCGCTAGAATTTTGTGGCTATAGATGTTGTTGGGAGATCGGGGGGGCTGGCAATTGGATATAACCCTAGATCCATTAGGGTTGATGCATCTTGGGGGGGATCGAGATTCATGGGTATCGATGTTTTCTCTGCTGAACTCAGTAAAAATCTTTAGATCGTGAATGTATATGGACCCTGTCATTAGAGAGAACAATTCTGGCACCATCTCCTAAATCTCTCGATTCTGGCATCGGATCACATTATCATCGGAGGGGACCTAAATTTTTCCTTAGGGTTCAGTGAATCCTAGGGGTCTTCGGCACAGGCTGATGCTATCACAGGGCACATGGCAAACCTTCTGGATCAGACCAATTTTGTAGATGTCCCCATGCACAAACCACTCCCCACTTGGAGAAACCGGAGAGTGGGTGAAGCAGCCCTGGCTTGAAGACTTGACAGATTTTTTATGAAGGGTCCGCTTATTCAACAAATCCATCACTACAAGCAAATGGGTAGGCTCTGGGGGTATTTCGGATCATTCCCCTACATATATGGAAATCCAAGGTCCTCACCAAAAGCCAAAATCCCCCTTTAAATTCAATCACATCTGGTTGTAGGATCCTGATTTCATTAAATTGGTATCTGACTTCTGGAAAGCAAACCCCATCAACAGAGATGAACCATTGGCAAAAGGGTTCTGCAATAACCTATCCAAGCTAAAACACCTATCTATCAATTGGGCCAAGGAAAAGCTTACTCAGGAAAATGCATAACTCACTCACATTGAAGCTAAACTGAGCTCCTTATTATATGATCGAAGTCTGGGATTCATCTCAGTGGATGATAAGGCGCGCTTGATCGAGCTGGAAAATCAAAAGGCCCATATTCTTAAAGCGAGGGAGGAGACTCAAAGGCTGAGGAGCAGAGCTATTTGGCTGAAAGCTGGTGACAACAATACTAGATTTTTTCAAAATTATGAAAAGGGCCGGAAGGTTGCAAATACTATCTGGAATCTTCCTCTACCTGAAGGAGGACTAGCTGACTCTTTCAACAAGCTCTCCCGGCTAGTTACTACTCACTTCAGGAACCTCTATAAGAGTCCCCCCGGTGCAAATTTGGCTGATATCATAAATGTGGCAGGTCATTTCCATAGATTTGTCAATGAGGAAGATGCAGAAGAGCTCTTTGCATCGGTTACCTCTGGGGAACTGGAAGGCACATTAAAATGGCTCAAAAAGGATAAGGGTCCAGGCCCGGATGGCTGGACTATTGAGTTCTACCTTGCTTTCTATGAGTTATTGGGGCCAGACCTACTGAAGGTAGTGGAGGAAAGCAGAACTACTGGATCTCTATATCATGCCACCAATACCACTTTTATTACTCTCATCCCAAAGTCTGATTTCCCATCCTCCTTCGATGATTACAGAACCATAACTTTGTGCAATTGTCTTTACAAGATCATCTCCAAGATTATTGCCAACCGTCTCAGACCTATTCTCTCTAGACATATTGCTCCTCAACAATTTGCCTTCCTCGAAGACAAACAGATTCATGAAGCCATAGGATCGACGCAAGAAGCCCTACACTCTATCTGGTCCAGACATCTCAAAAGTATCATCCTTAAGATCAACCTGTCTAAAGCCTTCAACTGAGTCAGCTGGATCTACATCAAGATGCTTCTCATCCATCGGGGTTTTCCTCATCATTTCATTACTTAGATCATGGCCTGCATTACCACCCCCACTTTCAGTGTTCTTATAAATGGCTCAGCTTCCCATTTCTTCCACTCTGAAAGGGGGCTTAGGCAAGGTTGTCCCTTATCTCCCCTCCTCTTCCTTATTGTTAGGGAAGGCCTAAGTCATTTAATTGCATCGGCCAATAGGGAAGGAGACCTTTGTGGCCTCAAGATCTTGGATGACTGCTTTCTTACCCATCTACTATTTGTGGATGACGTGCTTATCCTGCTGGATGGCAACATCCGGGATTCCCTTTCCTTTACTAGGATCCTTCACCTTTTCTCGTCAGCCAATACAAATCTACTGTCACTTTTGCTCATACATCTGTCCATGAATCTCATTATGCTCATCAAGTCTTTCCTTGTAGTATCCACCCAATGGACAAAGGACTCAAACATCTGGGTTTATGGTTAAAACCCACCAGTCAGAGGATAGAAGATTAGGTTTGGCTTGTCTCAAAATTGGAGAAAACGCTGTCCAGCTGGAGTCACAGATACTTATCCACGGCGGGAAGGTTGGTTCTTATCAAATCGGTCCTGGAAGCCACCCCAGTTTTCTGGATGGCACTTGCATTGCTACCGAGGAATATCCTATCTCGCTTACAGAAACTGTGCAACAGATACCTTTGGGTTGGGTCACAAGACAAAAGAATATTCACATGGATCAGCTGGCAAAAGATTGCATTGCCAAAGAAATGGGGGGATGGGGATTAAAATACCTCCCTCTATTCGCACAAGCCCTGGCAGCAAAAATGGGCTGGACCCTGCTGACTAGTCAGAATATATGGACTCAGATATCATATCATTAATACATCTGGCCACAACACTTGATGGATTGGGTCAGACTGCCTAGTTGGCCGAGGACAGGTATATCAACAGTGTGGAAGGCTTTGATTCACTCTCTGCCCCATATAAAGAGACAATCTGGTGTGGAGGATAAATGATGGTTCCCTGGCACGGATTGGACTAGATCCGTGGATTGGAAGTGGAGGTAGACACCTACTCTCACAAGACCTCATCATGTATCTACACTCCCATGAGATCAGGGTGTTCTCACATATAACAGATCAACGGAACACAGGCATATTTGCACAAGCATGGAAATCAGCTCGTCAAATCAATCTACCTCCTAGATGGCACTAGGAATGGCAAGAGTATATATCAGTGCTATCTGAATCTCACATCAGAATTAAAGAGGGACCGGATGAATTAGTATGGTGTCTGGCCGAGAATGGAAAATATTCTCCAAAATCAGGATACATTTCTTTAAATCTTCATAAGAGACCAGAATCGATTACAAACTGGTGGAGAAGCATTTGGAAACTCACGGCTCCGCCGAGAACCAAATTATTCTTCTGGTGCATTCTGAGAGACAAGGTGCCTACCGGGGAACAACTTACTCATAGAGCTTTTCAAGGGCCCACCTGGTGCATTCTGTGCAAATGTGCATCTGAAACTACAAACCACCTCTTTCTGCACTGTAGCGTTATACTTTCCCTTTGGCATACCTTATCTACCTCTATTCGATATACTGGGCAATGGGAGGGTATTGATCTGGGCAGCGCTTGGGAGGATTGGTCAAATAGACACAGGGGATCCAATCTCCAGAACCTACCATTGCTTGTCAGTTGGTACATTTGGAAAGCCCGAAACCGCCACATCTTCGATAACATACCAACGCATTGGCCTCACATTGAGGCTGGGATAATTTCTGATTACAAGGAACTGCCAGATCCCCCGCCTCCTAGAGAGCGTCGACTCATCCTCCTCCTAGTATAGACAAAAATACGCCCTGGGCTTTCTTTGACGGGGCCGCAAATCAACAAGGATGTGGTGGAGGATTCATATTTCATATCAGTGAACAGCACCTCTATAAAGTCAAGATGGGATTGGGTGTTGGAACAAATAATTATGCTGAGCTCATTACCTTGCACCATTTATTGCATTTCTCTTTGGGACACCAGTGCAACAATATAAATATATTTGGGGACTCAAAGATTATTGTAAATTGGTTCAATGGCACTTTTGATTGTCACGTACACACACTCAGCATCATACTAAACGAGGTAAATATCAAGGAATTTAGACTTCTGTGATCCATAACATTGTTTAGATAATCTTCGGAAAAATCACATAACAAATCTTTTGTCGACGCGTTTCGAACCAACCAGTGTGGTTCATCGTCAGGACAAGTTGAAGAACCAATCTGGCTTAGCTTGATTAAAAAAGGGTGTGCAGAGACTCCAACAGCTATATTGCCAACAGCTAATTTGACCTAATGATCCTAGTCAAACCACTAATTAAAAATATATAATTCATTATTATTAGCTTATCTACTAAAATTGAATAATATAATATTTATATAATCCATATTTATTATTTACATATAATGGTCATTATGTCTCGTCTAATAGTTCACATTTATTAAATAATCTATATTTATTATTATTCCCAAATTATTTAAATATAAATAAATAGTATTAAATTACTATTATCCTTAGAAATTAGTTACAATAGGTAATTATGTATTTAATTAATAATAATTATTTAAATCTAAGGGTCCATTGGTAAACTAGATCTTCTCTATTCGTTCTTTAAAATATATCATTTATTAATTATTTAAATATAAGGCCCATTCGAAATTAAAATAATAAGTTATATACAATAATTTATGTTTATTAAATAATCTATATTTACTTAATAATTAATAATTCCAATATTATTAAAAACAAATAAAAAGTATTCTAGTTAAATCATTATTATTCTTAGAATTTAGTTACATTGGGTAAATACCATAGTCAAAGAATATGTTAATTAATAATAGTATATCCATAAAAATTAACTAACTCAAACTAACTCAATGTTATTGGTATATCAAATATTTATAATAATTTCTTAATAATTTATATTCAATAAATAATCAATATTTATTCATTAAAAGAATTTTTATTAAAATTAACTATGTTATTAGGTAAATATATTATTACTTAAAAGGTTAAAAAAGGGTTTTTTTAATTAAATATATAAGAAATTAGTTAAAGGGAAATTGCATAAGTAATTGAAATTATGGAAACAAACAACCCTTTAGTATCATAAACGGGATAAGGTTAATACAATGATTAGCCCGAAATTACTAATAACTTATTAATAACTCATGCACTTCATAATAACAGGACTAACCCGCCAAAAACAGAACTTAAGGAGAGGGAAGACAGAAACCCTAAGACCTAACAAAAGGGAAATGAGGAGGCTAGGAAGACAATGCTGGGACCCAGCAACTGCTAATCTTCCAGCCATCATCCCTATTAAGATTGTTCGGCCTTTTCTCAATCTCCAGGGCCTCTCTAAATTTGCGATGGTGAAACTGCGCAACTTTGGCAATGACTTGAGCCTCTTCTATACAAACATGATGCATAGTCTTCCCCGCATGCTCAGCCAGGGCGGAGGACTTGGTCCTACCATGTCTTAAGTCAGCCGAATGCTCGCTAATTCGTTGATTGATAGAGCGACCAGTCTCACCGATATAAGGGGTCCCACAGGAACAGGGAATGACATAGACGCCCTTCATGTCCTTAGGGTCAATAGGGTCTTTCACAGACCTGAGGGAGCCACGGATAGTGTTGAGAGGTCTAAAAGTTGCGGGCACATCGTACTTCCTCAGAATCCTCGCAATCCTATCTGTGGTCCCCTGGATGTGGAAGGTTCACACCCATGATAAGCTCCTTAGGAACCCTTCGGATTGAAGGCTCCTTCTTGGCCCTGAGGAAGGCTTTTTGACCAAGGTGCCTATTGTAACCATTCTTCTCAAAGACATCTAGGAGATGGGCCTTCTCCACTTCCAGGCTCTCCTCATCCGAAATTCTTACAGCACGTGTGGCAAGCGTGCTAAGAACCCCTAACTTCTGAGCCGGGAAATGATGCGAAGATGCATGCAAGTATTGCTCAGTATGCGTCTTCTTTCTAAACACCTGATGAGAAAAGGAACCATCCACCTTCTTAGAGATGAGAACATCCAAGAACGGAAGACAACCATTCTCTTCTTTTTCCATCGTGAATTTAATGGCGGCGGACTGGCTATTGAGGTGACAGAAGAAACGATCCAGCTCGCCAGGACCATGAGACCAGACAACACCAGTGTCATCAATGAATCTTTTCCAAAGCTTCGGTAAGAGACGAGAGGAGGCCAAAGCCTTAGACTCAAACTCCTCCATGAAGAGATTAGCGACGACCGGGGACAAGGGGGAGCCCATGGCAACTCCGCAAGTCTGCTCATAGAATTCTCCCTCGAAGCTGAAAAAGGTGGAGGTAAGGCAAAGCTCAACTAACTTAGCCGTATCAGGGTCAGTTAGCTTATTAATTACCTTCATGGCCTCATTGATAGGAATACAAGTATAAAGAGAGACCACGTCGAAACTTACCAAAATGTCCTCGGGCTCAAGTTTAATTCTCTTAAGATCCTCAATAAAAGAAGCTGAGTCTTTGACAAAGGACTCAGTCTGCCCAACCAAGGGTCTCAACTTTGCAGCGAGGAACTTGGCCAGGAGGTAAGTCGGACCACCAATGGTATTGACAATGGGTCTCAGGGGGACCCCATCCTTATGGATTTTAGGAAGACCATATATCCTAGGGGTGATGGGGTATAGGGTAACCCCATCACCCCTAAGATATATGGTCTTCCTAAAATCCATAAGGATGGGGTCCCCCTGAGACCCATTGTCAATACCATTGGTGGTCCGACTTACCTCCTGGCCAAGTTCCTCGCTGCAAAGTTGAGACCCTTGGTTGGGCAGACTGAGTCCTTTGTCAAAGACTCAGCTTCTTTTATTGAGGATCTTAAGAGAATTAAACTTGAGCCCGAGGACATTCTGGTAAGTTTCGACGTGGTCTCTCTTTATACTTGTATTCCTATCAATGAGGCCATGAAGGTAATTAATAAGCTAACTGACCCTGATACGGCTAAGTTAGTTGAGCTTTGCCTTACCTCCACCTTTTTCAGCTTCGAGGGAGAATTCTATGAGCAGACTTGCGGAGTTGCCATGGGCTCCCCCTTGTCCCCGGTCGTCGCTAATCTCTTCATGGAGGAGTTTGAGTCTAAGGCTTTGGCCTCCTCTCGTCTCTTACCGAAGCTTTGGAAAAGATTCGTTGATGACACTGGTGTTGTCTAGTCTCATGGTCCTAGCGAGCTGGATCGTTTCTTCTGTCACCTCAATAGCCAGTCCGCCGCCATTAAATTCACGATGGAAAAAGAAGAGAATGGTTGTCTTCCGTTCTTGGATGTTCTCATCTCTAAGAAGGTGGATGGTTCCTTTTCTCATCAGGGGTTTAGAAAGAAGACGCATACTGAGCAATACTTGCATGCATCTTCGCATCATTTCCCGGCTCAGAAGTTAGGGGTTCTTAGCACGCTTGCCACACGTGCTGTAAGAATTTCGGATGAGGAGAGCCTGGAAGCGGAGAAGGCCCATCTCCTAGATGTCTTTGAGAAGAATGGTTACAATAGGCACCTCGGTCAAGAAGCCTTCCTCAGGGCCAAGAAGGAGCCTTCAATCCGAAGGGTTCCTAAGGAGCCTATCATGGGTGTGAACCTTCCTTACATCCAGGGGACCACAGATAGGATTGCGAGGATTCTGAGGAAGTACGATGTGCCCGCAACTTTTAGACCTCTCAACACTATCTGTGGCTCCCTCAGGTCTGTGAAAGACCCTATTGACCCTAAGGACATGAAGGGTGTCTATGTCATTCCCTGTTCCTGTGGGACCCCTTATATCGGTGAGACTGGTCGCTCTATCAATCAACGGATTAGCGAGCATTCGGCTGACTTAAGACATGGTAGGACCAAGTCCTCCGCCCTGGCTGAGCATGCGGGGAAGACTATGCATCATGTTTGTATAGAAGAGGCTCAAGTCATTGCCAAAGTTGCGCAGTTTCACCATGGCAAATTTAGAGAGGCCCTGGAGATTGAGAAAAGGCCGAACAATCTTAATAGGGATGATGGCTGGAAGATTAGCAGTTGCTGGGTCCCAGCATTGTCTTCCTAGCCTCCTCATTTCCCTTTTGTTAGGTCTTAGGGTTTCTGTCGTCCCTCTCCTTAAGTTCTGTTTTTGGCGGGTTAGTCCTGTTATTATGAAGTGCATGAGTTATTAATAAGTTATTAGTAATTTCGGGCTAATCATTGTATTAACCTTATCCCGTTTATGATACTAAAGGGTATATTATAATTAGATTATATTGTTTGTTTCCATAATTTCAATTACTTGTGCAATTTCCCTTTAACTAATTTCTTATATATTTAATTAAAAAAAAAAACCCTTTTTTAACCTTTTAAGTAATAATATATTTACCTAATAACATAGTTAATTTTAATAAAAATTTCTTTTAATGAATAAATATTGATTATTTATTGAATATAAATTATTAAGAAATTATTATAAATATTTGATATACCAATAACATTGAGTTAGTTTGAGTTAGTTAATTTTTATGGATATACTATTATTAATTAACATATTCTTTGACTATGGTATTTACCCAATGTAACTAAATTCTAAGAATAATAATGATTTAACTAGAATACTTTTTATTTGTTTTTAATAATATTGGAATTATTAATTATTAAGTAAATATAGATTATTTAATAAACATAAATTATTGTATATAACTTATTATTTTAATTTCGAATGGGCCTTATATTTAAATAATTAATAAATGATATATTTTAAAGAACGAATAGAGAAGATCTAGTTTACCAATGGACCCTTAGATTTAAATAATTATTATTAATTAAATACATAATTACCTATTGTAACTAATTTCTAAGGATAATAGTAATTTAATACTATTTATTTATATTTAAATAATTTGGGAATAATAATAAATATAGATTATTTAATAAATGTGAACTATTAGACGAGACATAATGACCATTATATGTAAATAATAAATATGGATTATATAAATATTATATTATTCAATTTTAGTAGATAAGCTAATAATAATGAATTATATATTTTTAATTAGTGGTTTGACTAGGAGCATTAGGTCAAATTAGCCGTTGGCAATATAGCTGTTGGAGTCTCTGCACACCCTTTTTTAATCAAGCTAAGCCAGATTGGTTCTTCAACTTGTCCTGACGATGAACCACACTGGTTGGTTCGAAACGCGTCGACAAAAGATTTGTTATGTGATTTTTCCGAAGATTATCTAAACGAGGTAAATATTTTCAAGGCAGAATTTAACAATATCTCTTGCTCTCATATCTACAGGGAGCATAATGACATTGCTGAAAAATTATCCAAGGAGGCCGTGTTATTGCCCAGAGGTGAATGGGTGATAACTGAGCAGAGAGGGACAAATGAATACCAGTATTACCACCGACCATATATAGATCCACTCTATCAGAGGGACCTTGGTCATTGACCAAGCTAATTTTGGTTTTGTAAATTCTGAAACAATACAAAATTTTGATAAATTCTGAATTTTTGAAAGGGCCCTGCGTGGCTCATGTACAGGCCTAAACAAGCATACTACAGTTTATATTTTCTACAGCTGACTATAGCAGATCACCCTGCGAGGTGTTTCTGGAACAGTTTATAGCATGTTATCATGTTCATAGTCCATAGTGACACAGTTACAACATATGCAATAGCATCTACAATATGTAATTTTTCCTACTTAATGAAAAATTACGGATTTTTCCAGGGGAAAATAAATAAATAAATAAATAAATAAAATATATATATATATATACATAGTATTACATATATAACCCATCACTCTGTTACATAAACCAGGCCTACAGCCACATGTCTCTATACCATAATCGGCCCCCTGTTCCCGTCCATGTTGTGATTGCGCAATCTTAATCACAACCCACATAATCACCGCATAACTAAGGCCTTTTCCCCCACCATTGTTGATTGCGATAAGAATTCCTACCTGTCATTTATCCCTCTACCATTAATTGTGATATCGCATTCCCACCGATATCGCATTATCGCAGACCCTCCCGCTGATGCGATATCGCAAGCCTCTACTTCGTCCGTTGATGTGATATTGCAAACCTCTCCCCTCACCGATTGCGAAAACTTTGATGCGCCAATTGTGATAAGCCCCCAATACCCAGATGGCGATATAGATCCATCATCCAATTACGATAAATGTCGATATCTCATATTGCAACTTTCCCTGCTGATTGAAATATCTCCAATCCATCCCAAGTCCCTCCTCTCGCCAATTGCGATGGATCCGATAAGGTTATTTGTTGTAATTTTGAAAACTGTCACATCCAAAACATTGGAAAATCACTAAAAAAACAGTGTTAAAACTCTTCCTCCTGTTTTGCGATTACGATGTTAAAACCACCCAGATAAATAGCCCAGATAAGAATCCATTCCTCTTCCACCCCGTGACACAGTGAGGGTGTTTCTCAGCGTATTACTAGTAGTGTGGCCATTAAATAGAGCATGAGAACACAAGGAAGCAAGACATGGAATGCAAAGAAAAAGGGCAGTGAGACGAAGAGACAGTAAGATACAGAAGACAACGAGGCATTCTTAGCGCTTTCAACAAAAAACAACATAGCCAATTTGAAGGCCAGATGTTCAAGTTTCCATAGATGCAGTGCCACACTACAACATTTTTCTTAATTATTGTAATAATTCATACAAACTTCCATTTTTTTATTCGAACTCTATCATAACAGAGATCCCTTAGAAATCCCAGTGTTTGATTAAACAGATAAGAACAAATCTGATAGTTATCTAGCCCAAGTGGCAGATTATCTAATGGGATCTCTTATCTATAAATATGTAGACTCTCGACTCTCCAAAGGAGGATGGATGATGTGAGAACCATCCTTTGTACATGTTTTCAATTAATAGAAATATAGTTGCAACAACTTTGTTTTGACCTGAGATTTATTTTTGTTTCAGTCCCATCTTGTCATGCTTTGTGGTTATTAGTTTTCACAGCTTATTGAATACTTGGAATTCAATGTTGTATTGCTCCATCTTCCTTTAATTTTCTATGATTACTATGAATGCCTTATTATTAGTTTTGCATAGTATCTTGATTACTTGGAATTCTGTTAAACAACTCCAACTTCCTTCAATTTGTTGTCATTACTGTGATGCCTTTATCCACCTTAGGGAACCAAATATTTCCTTAGCTTCCATAAATAGTGTGTTGTTTGTTGTTGTTTTCCTTTAACTGGCCCCATGCCCAATGGTGGCTACTCTCACACTCTTTCGCTCGAAATATCAAAATAGAAAACCAGAGTTAGCCATCTGCATTCTAAAAAATACTAACAGAACCCTCTTAGATTGGAAGGTCTAACTTCTAATCAAAAGCTAGTTTGAAATAGTTACTCCAAGGTTGAAGGGTTGACACAACCCAACCCGCTCCAACTCGGTTGATAACACTTTCTATAAGAGCCACGTCATCATCAGAAGCCTTCTTTTTTGGATGAAGATCCTCATCTCATAAATCTTCCTAAATGAAGTCATCCCACAACCTATTCCAGCATGGAAGCTTGTCCCTGGCAATGCTCCCCTTGATGAACGAATTCTAATCTAGAGTAAACCCCTTCAAGGCATTCCTCACCATCTTAGAATCTGAAATAGTCTCATCGACGGTGGTAATTTCATATCGAACCTAAGACAACCTTGTCAAATACGAAGTCACCCCTTCACCCTGTATCATTTTGGTGGCCTTTAACTTATCGTGTAATACCAATACCCAGTTCTCGTTCTTATTCTGGAACAGATTCTGAAGAGCTTCCCAAATTTCATGGTAAGTGTTCTTCCTGAACAGATGAGGTATTAAGGAATCCTTAACACCATCTAGTATGATCAACTTCACTTTCGTATCCAAATCTTCGTACACTTCTAGCTCCTTAGGGTCAGTTGGCTTCTTGATCACTTTCTCGGCAAAGTCCCAGATGTTTTTCGACATTAGAACCAACTTGATCCTTTCCTTCCATGGAATATAGTTGGACAACCCTTCCAACATGTCCTCATATCATATACCAATCGACAACTTTTACAATGTTGTGAGCCCTTCAATAACAAAGTGACCAACTCCCTCTAAAGTTGTACTTAGTTGTGCACACTCTGATTCATTGACCCTTCAAAGTAGTTCTGATACTATGTTTTTTTTCTAGTGTACTAGAATCTAAGTTAGGGTTTTAGAATCACTAACATTACCAATCCAATATACCACAACAAAATACTTTGCATAGTGGAACATAATACAACAGTGAATCTACTAGTGCAAAAAATATACAAGTTTTTACAATTTTCAACAACCCAAATTCGTTATATTAACAAATTGTAATACAATTGTCTAGTGCTCCCGTACCAAGGATAATGGCCCTCATACATCCACTAATACAATAATACAAACTAGGGGTTGTTGTCAACAACTGTGAAACCAAACTTCCATGAACAAGATACACTTATTGTTTCGTTGATTTAGTTGACTTCAAAACTTCCTTAATCATACCCTAAACACAATTGCTGGTCCTTCTGCTACCAATTTGTAGCACCTACCTCTATCAATGGTCCTACTCCTTTAGGTAAATGAACTTGGCTTCTCTAACTACTCTCTAGCTGATTTTTAGTCCTTCAACACATAAGTACTCTTTTTAAGCTATTCACAACTTCATTTATGAACAACTCTCAACTACCCACTACTGCTCCTCGGATCCTTTAGGACCTCTCCCCTCTAATGCCTTCCTGTGTTGCTCCATTGAAGACAAACTTTGGGCTAGATGGCTACCACCTATTACTACAATATGTCCTTTTCCAATAATGAACTTGGGTTGACTCTCTTAGTTGTCCTTTTTCTTTCAAAGTGTCAATGGTAGAGCCTCCAAGTTTCACCCTCCTTAAAACTATCAATGTCCTTCTTGGAAACTAATCTAAGGCTACTTTGAGTACCTAATTGTTTCCCTGCAACCACCTTAAGATGCCCAATATGAATATGTCCAACATGGACAACTATCTAATAGAAACAACAAGAACTCAAACACATTAACGCATACCTTGGCACCTGTGCATATTGTTATAGCTTCAGAGTCTGGTTAGGGCATCAAATCAAACTTGTTTGACCCCTCCTTTCTATTGCAATAGTCCTCCATAAGTTGTGACCTTATTCAAACTTGATTATTCTCCTACTCATTGCCTTCTAGGAGTGATAGCAACCCTTATTTAGGCCTTATGACCCCCTTACAAGCTAAGGTACAAGGCTCAACCCTTCTCTAAACAGTCCCACAGAGTTCGGCCTCTAAAACAAAGAAAGATGCCACCAAAACATGCACTAAACAACCCAAAAATTTCCTCCACCTAATTGGCCTGCATTTTTTATCCTCTTAGCCTTCAAGCAGTCTCAAGAAGTGATCACGAATGATCTCCTTCTTCCCTTCGTTGAATTCCTCTTGATATACGACCAATTTTAGATGTGTTTGTCTTATGTTTTGTTGCACTCAGATGTGGTCAAATGAATTCCAATGTCACTGATATTTATATGTTTCTCCTTGGGCCTCAATTAATTTCTTGAGGGCACTATTCTAAGCCAACTGACATGTCCTTGTGCCACAATCCCACTTGAAAAACAAATAAAAATTATTATATCACTTTGTAGAGATCCTCTCTTGGTTTTCTTTATTCCCCCTAGCTCATTTTAGGGTCTTCCACAATCTCCAAGGGATACATGTTCAAAAATACTAGTGGTTTCACACCCACAAGCTTGGGTGCAAAGCCCACACCTTGGGTTCTAAGCCCACAAACCACTTTTGTGGAGCCCATTCCTCCAAAACCTTGAACCCTAGAGCTTGGAGTGCCTCCCAAGTTATCAATCTCAACATAAGTCTCTATAACCTTCCTATACAAGGAAGCCTTGGAAAATGATGGATCTCCTTAAGGATTGTATAATAGAGAAGGGGATGCCTAATCCTAGAGAGTGAGTAGTTGCAAGCAATAGGAGACCAAAATGAATATGTTGTAGGAGATTCATGTTACATGTCAGTTGGGATCATGAGTGGTTGCTTATGAGAAAATAACGAGTTGAATGTTATCCATGGCAACCAAATGGAGTAGATACACAGATATGTATTATATTGAATTACATACTTTGTCTTGTGTTGTGGATACATGTGTTTCAACTCATAACTCAACATTCATAAATTTGAATTCATATTGATTAAATATTTTATACATAGAAGTGGCTATGATATTCACATTTATTTTGATTATTGTTGTAGGAAAATACTAGAATGTTGTGTATCGATACAATGGAGAGGATGACATTGGGGGTACAACTAAAGGATGAAGACATACACATTGCTATAACAACATAACATTGAGAACAATGTTGTTTCAAGGGGCATGGGATTTAATATACCAATTTGACTCTCTTTAATACTTTGTATTTAAGTATGTTGAAATATTTTCCTGCATGGATATTTTATTACTATGTTTTATTTAGCAGCAAGAGGTAGATATGCCATGTTGGATTGAACATTTTGAACACTTGTAAATAAATTTATTTGGCATACTTAATAA
Organism: Pinus tabuliformis; assembly: GCA_031772625.1. Taxonomy (NCBI): domain Eukaryota; kingdom Viridiplantae; phylum Streptophyta; class Pinopsida; order Pinales; family Pinaceae; genus Pinus; species Pinus tabuliformis. The sequence goes on along the minus strand of CM062805.1, from coordinate 969,696,204 downwards.
AATGACGGGAATGCCTAAAGAAATAACAACCACAAGGGCTACAATATCACCAATGGGGAAAGGTAAGGGGGATCGTGGGACTACATATGCCTAGTTACCTAATTCTTCTACCCACCTTGCCATTCATTTCATCTTTACTCATTTATGGTGTTACTGTGAGCCTAGTCTATGGTTTAAAAAAATATAAGCAGGAAAATGTAACCTTCCCCAAATTTATGTTATCATTTCCTATATTCTTGGAGTTTGTATCCCCTGCATTCTTGGAACTATAAATAAGTTGGGATTAGTTTTTAGGATCCATCTCTCCTAAAAATAAGGAAAAATTGAATGGGGAGGGGAAATTAATTTTTAGGATAATTAATAAGTGGGAAAATGAAAGTTCTTGTTAATTAAAAAAAATCCTACCATAGTATGTAATGGAACAACCATAAAAGGAAGCCATTGGAGCTTTGAAAATAATCAAGAACCAAGAGAAACATACAAGAGTTTAATGGGTACCTTCCTAGAATTTTCTATGCACACATTGAATAACACTAGAGGGAGGATTATTTTAAGGGATTGTTGAGCAAAAAAGGAATACCTCTTTGCGTTGTGTGGGGCAGGTATCATGGGTGCTAGAGTGTTGCTCTATCATGAAAAAAAGAACTCAACAATGAGGTAATTAGTTAGAAACCCCTTATTCTGAGACTGGGAGACTAGCCTAAATATTCTATATTTCTTCTTCTCCCTACTGGTATTATGTCCTGGTTAGGGGGTGGTCTATTGTGGAAATATAAGTGCAATAGAGCCTATTGGGTGGAAAAACATTCTTCCTCAATTAGTTGCCTAGAATTCAATCTTTAATATAGATAAACTCTTCACTTTTCTTATTAATTAAACTTTTGAACTTTGTTGATATTTCACCATTAGAGTGCTAAATATTGCTTACTACAAGCTTACTATTCAATTTTATACATGCCAATTTATTCTTGTAGATTGGCCATCAAGACTAGCTTGTCATTGAAAGTCTTCATGCCTTTTACTTTATTTCTTGTTGGAATTTTTCTTTTTCTTTTTTGTTAAATCATGAAAACCAAGAAACCAAGATTTATGTGCTCCAAAACATAAGCTCTAATAAGTTTCATTGGAGAGCAATGGGACGGAGAGTTGAATTAAGTAAATTAGTGAGTTTCCCAAGTGAAAATATAGTCTTCTATACTTGTAGAATTAATTTCCAACTAATTTTATGTTGGCCCCAAAACTTGCATGCCAAGAGAAATTGATTATTTTATTTATGACTTGGAGAAGAATATTCCTAAATTTAAACAAATGTGATTTCCAACTATCGTTTTACATGTTTGTACAAGGTAATTTCTAACCATGTTTTTTTCTTTAAAATATGAAATAATATCTTTCATTATGCTAATTTGATCCATGTATATTGAGTTTTGAGATTGATAGTGTGAAAAAATGGCAAGGAGTTTATCTCATAAAACTATGTTCATATTATAAAAATATGAGACATTCTATAACATTTGTTCACCATTTAATGATATTGTCAAAAACTACTTTACATGAGTGATGGTCTTGAGTTTAAAAAAATAATAATAATAATAAAAATAAAAATAAAAATAAAAAAAAACTTTGTAATGCACACATCCCTTATATGCTCAAAGATGGTGATAACCAAAATAAAAGATATGGATTGAATCCTCTCCCAAAGGTAAAGAATAAGCTCAAACTTTCATTAGGTCTCTTCAATTCTCTATGCTCAATAATTAATTTCACTAGAAAGAAAATAAGTATAAATTTCTTAAGCCATTATTCAAGAGATTTTTCATGCTTGTGTCTTTTCAAAAGCTTGATTGAATGATATTTTTTCGATTGAACAAGTAAGACCATGGAGGCTTTCCATGGAAGCGATGAAAGCATGCTATAAAACCTATGGAAGCCTACTTTGAAGACAAGATGTGACGCCTTGAATGGATGTTGGCATAGGCTATGAGAGGGTGTTGTATTTGGAAATAATCCTATATCTCTTTCTTATTCAAATATGAAGATAAATGTTTGACATCTTTCCATCTTTTGGTCTAGAAATAATGCAATTTCACACATTAATTGTTTGTTAAAAATATTTGAACTCGCAATCGAAATGTGAAACTCATAATTGAATTTAAACGTTTATTTTGACTTAACCATGAATAGTTGAATAACCATAGTAGTGGTGGTTCGTTTATTGATGCACTATGGGAATCTCCATATGGGAGACAAGTTATGAACCTTACATCTTAAAAATGATAAGACGTCAATGAATACAATCCACTTTGAGGGTGGAACCTCCTTTTACAGTAAATACAATACAAGACAAGATATGATTATCCTAAGGTTAGGCCTCCTTATTGTGTGTCTATATAAGCCTTAAACAAGCCCATGTTAACTCTAAAACCCCTTATTAAGCCCTAGATATTGAGCTATTATATTTCTATTATTATATTGTTATGTGGGATAGAACCTTTTGTAACACCCTCCTACCATATTTACCCAAGCTAATCGATCCATTGGGGTAAACATGTGATGAGAGGCTACTATGATTTGATTCAACTCCCCATGTACAGTTAAGGAAGTGGAACTGACAAAACTAAACCAAACTGACCTTCCACACATGCTACAAAACCTTTAGGAGACACCAACCCTTGAGGCAACTTGGCATTTTACTGATCTGGACCTTCAGTCGCTCCCATTATAAGCCATGCATGCAATTGAGGCCTTCCACTCACTCCCACAACAAGGCATGCCAACGACTAGGGACTTTTTCATCTAGTTCTAAGCCAGAAACCTCGAATTCTGAGCCACTTTTTCAGGGCTAGGTCTTAGGCCACTACCCAAAACTTCATGAAACCTTCAGAAATGATAAATAACATCGAAACAAGGTTACTAATGCAAACATTTGATTAATGAATTGACATGGATCTCATACTTTTTTTATATTCGTAAAGAAGCATTGATGCCTAATCACAATAGCTACATTATCATCTATTAGGTCATATATTAATTGTTCATTCATTTGCAAATCAAAACATGATGCGAGCCATACATCAAGAATGTCATAAAATATACTCATAACCAGCACATAACCAACAAAAATAACAAGGATACAAAAACCATGAAAATCACATATGAGCCAGTACATTTACATATGAAATACCAAGGAGAAGGAACTCTTATTAATGAATGCATAAGCCAACCAGGTTTGGGACTTCCACGAACCACCCGACCATAGATTGGTTGAACCAAATATTTCTTTTAGCCAATCACCCTCGTTCCATATTCCAAGCATCAACGTGGGATTCACAACAAAACCATTCCAGGTTTCCCCAAGCATTACCGCAATCCCCACAAGATCACTGGGCCCAACAAGCATGGATGCCTCCGGATCTCCCCACCTACACCTGTTACACAGTATTTTGTTACACCTCCTGTTTACTTTCTGTTCCATATCCCAAAGTGCCAAAATGTGGAAAACTGTGAAGAATATCCATCATGATACATAGACAAAAGCATCCCTGAAAAACCAAAGGAAAACTACCTTGAGTCAATTCTGAAGAAGGTTAGTTAAAACCCTAATTTTTAGGGCTCGTGCACTTTGATCCACTACCTGCCCATGTTGATGGTAGGTTGCATTGTTTTACCCTAGCACTGCCAGTGTGGGTTTTGATATTAAAACCACGTTGAACCTCTTCTAGTAGGTTTTTCCAAAATGGGAGAGAAGCTTCGTGTGCTAGAAACTTCGAGAACAACAAGATGGATATTGGTTGTTGTAGATATGGTCAAACTCTACCATTTGGAGCTCTTTATATTATCAATATGGGCCTTCCCCTTGAGAGATGGACCTTCCCCCCTCTTTTGTGGATCCCTAACTCCCTTTCCCTTCCTATAAATTAACTCCCTTCCATCCCCAAATGGTTGGTCATTGATTGCCTGCATTCCTATATTGAGGTTATGCCCAAATGCTGCCCATTCTAACTTGGAGGAGTGCTTGAAGAGTCTTTGCTTGGACTTGGACATCCACCAAAAGGAGGTCTCCAACATCAAGGCATAGGTTGTATGCTTCCCTTTTTTGCTTATCAATATATACGTCTTGTGTTCACTTTCCATAATTGTGTAAATGTTTATGTTTATGCTTTTATCTTAATACTCCTTGATCTGTTAAGTAGTTTATGTTTGATGTATGTCATATATGCTCTTGTACCTTGTATTTTTTTTTATCTTTCTTGCAGGTATTCGAACATGAAGAACAAGTAAGAAGCAATCTTGGAAGTAAAGGAACCAAAGTCATCTCCAAAGGATTGAGCGATTAGCATCAAAGCGAGGTAGGTCATTCTCTCTCTGCATACGTTGAACATAAGCTAGGAAAATGTATGTTAGTTTGTTTATTTTTTTGCTAGACCCACTCATTGGCCTAGAGAGACCGCCTTTGTTCGCAGAGGGGATTTTACTTTACAACAAAATGTTGACTCCACTAAGGAAGCTATAGCCTCTTCAATGTCTTTTTTGATCCGATCTCTTTATCAGTTTGACCGACCATTGATTTCCTAGTTAGTTTGAGCATGTATAGGTTTGCACATCACTAATTACTACCTTATAGTGTTGATTCTAGAGTGTTTGTTGAAATATTTTTTTGTTTTTTGCCTTATTCCTTGCCCAGTGCATTTTTTACTTTGACAGTCGTGCTGCCAATGCGCTTTCCTTTAAAATAGTCACGTTGACCCCATGTTCGGTGCTAGTTTGGCCATTATAGCCGCGTTGATTCCCTGTTCAGTGCTAGTTTGGCCATTACAACCATGTTGATCTCAGAGATTAGTGAGAATTAGGGTTTCTCTACCAAAATCTAGTGTGTCTCAACCCCTCAAGTCATTTTTCTTGTCCATTGTGATTGGATTTATTGATGTTTTGCCTAATTATCTTGTTTGATTAGAAAATTTTTGTCTTTTGAGATTTCAAGTGTTTGGAGTGAAATTGGATTGATTCTAGGGTTCTTAGGTTATTTGGTTGTCACTTGCCGCTTGTAAGTGTCACTCAGTTTGTAGTTTGCTGATTGATTAGATCTGATCATATGTTAAAATCATTCAAAACATCAATTTGCATTAGTTTTGGCTTCTCTTTTGCAAAGTTTCTTTTCGATTCCATTAGGTCATATAGCACTTGAAAAATATTCTTTATTATTGATAGAACATAGATTATGTTGTTTGGTTTACAAGCTAAAAAGGGTGTGTTATTTATTCATTCAAAAGAGAAAAGTGAAAGACTTTTTCATTTAAGTGTTTTAGGATTAAAGTTGATGTTTCTTTGATTGGTGCATCGTTTGCATTAGGAGCATGTGAATCAAAATCTCATTTTTGCTTTAATTGAATCTTTGATTGATTAGAGCATCCGAAAATCAAAGAGAACATCATTTATATAAAGTGCATCTTAGTGAAGTAAACATCATTTTGCTTTCGATAGATTGCATATAAGATAGAGAATATTGTTTTTTCTTTTGCATAGTGCATTTGGAAAGAAAATTTAGTGGAGGCATGTTCTTTGATGTATTCTCTTGTTTGATGCATTAATTGATTGAATTCTCCTCCCTTGTTAGTTTAACTTTCATTGAAGTGAAAAGTTTCCTTTTCTCATATATTTGCATTTTAGGATTCATGTGACATCGTTGGAGACCAAAAATTGAAACATAATTCAAGAACAACATTAAACTTTATTGAATTAACCTAAGGAGTATTTGGAACTTAATGCAAACATTTGGAGATCTAGGCTAGAGACGTGTTCTAGCAGCTATAAACCTAGCAGTTGTCATTATCTGCCAGCATTGTATCCCGGGGGTGAAATCTTGTTCCACGTATGGAAGTATATAGGATCATTCTCTAGTACTCTTAGGTATATCATAGGTGCTCCACGTATGGAAAGTATATGGGAACGCTCTCATCAAATGATTATGCATTAGACAGCGCTAACACAAACTTGTGCTCCCTGTAACATCGTGTATATATTGGGAGACCCCACTAGGTTACTATCCTTTAGCCACAGGTAACCGAATCATCTGCCTTATAGACATGATACACCGAACACTGCATTTGGGGAGATCAGTCATTGTACGTTAAGTCCTTGGTTTCGGCTAAGGTGTATATAGCGGTTCACGGATACTTGGTAAACCCTCTTGCCTAGTACACCCTTTTTGATTTATTTCTTATTTTTAATTTCTAAAATTTAACTTCCCATGATAGCTTGACTTACCTATGGAGTTATCCTTGGCCTCACATTGCTTGATTAATAGTAAATTTTAATTGTAAGCCCAAATCAACCACCTCTTTTTGTTTTTTAGAGAAGGTCATTGTGGCTGAACCACCAGGTTCACCTTACATATCCCCTTCATCATCTCACACTGAAGGGTCATCACAAGGAGTCCATCCTGAGATTTCACAGTCACTTGAAGCCCAAGGTTTAGAACTTGGAATTATCCCGAGTATTCAACCCCTTGCTTCTTGTCCTCCACCTCGAGAGTCGTCATCTTCAGAATTTAATCCAAAAACTCCTGAGGTTCTGCAGAGGTATTTATTATTCCATCTGAATCCGCTTTTTGATCCATTGATCATATCTCCTCAATGGCCATATAGTCCATTTGATAATCTCAGCATACCTTTGGGGCCTTCTCCTCGGTCACCATGGATTCCCCCTCACCAACTATTTCCACCCATGGCATCAGAAGGTGAGATTCCAACCTCTCCTAGGGATCTTCCTCCAAAAGTCTCATCCACTCTCACTCCTGGTGTTGGCGATGAATCTAAATATAACTTTCCACCTAAAGGTTTTTCATATGTGGGAAGTATGTCACCTCCACCACAGTGAACCTTTGTTTCCACTAGGTTACACCTCTTTGGCTCAATTGGTTTCTGGTACTCCAAGCACATCTTCACTTTATCATAATCCCATTTGGTTGTGAGGAACCATTCCTACTTTTGGTCCATTTGTTTCAAGTGTGGCCTCTCAAATTCTTGTACAATTGCAGTTTCTTCAGTTCATGTACAACCGACAGTTACGTTTGGGACGGTTAATGTCCCTATAGGTTCCTCAGGTCCTCCATTAGGTGGACAATATGTGCCACCAACTATCCAACCGCATGGGGGGAAACAACCACCTCCTCCATATGTACCTCCTGTTTCGAGTGGAACTTATGTGAGTGGATCTCAAACTCGCTACCAGAATTAATCAAAATGTTGGCAATTTACCTTATCCTAATGGATCATCTATTCCATTTGAATCAGGCCAAATCTCGTATCAATAGCCTCTTTCGGCCCAGATACCCTACCAACAACCGTACCCTTTGTATGGCTCACAACAACCTCAAAATCCACTTTTTAATCAATAGGCAAGACCCCAAATGTAGTCTAGTCCAAATCCCTCATTTGGGACATCTGGTCAATTTCAAACTGGAACCTATCAATACCAACATGGAACCCAACAAATTCCACAAGGAACTTTCCAACAGCAATAACCTTATGTACAACAAGGACCTTATGTGCAACAAGTGTTGCACAGCATTTTGTCATTGTCCCTATACTCCCTGTCCACGATCCTGGAGGACCTCTACAGTGAACCTGACATGCTTTCCCATAATGAATAAACTCCCAGTATGTCCCTCTTCATGAGCAATAATTCCCCTTTACATCATTTCCCAAGAATCTTCCTTTTATCCCAGTTTACAAGACCTATGCTACTGACTAGTTTCCTCCTCACGCTAATTTGTAGAGATTAAAACTAGCCCTAGCATTGTACAGAGCGACTGAGCCCTTTTTCAGTCGCGTCAATCCTCTTTTGGCAAGTTTTTTAAATATGGTGTCGAAGCTTCCAACTCTAAAAGCTTCGTAACAGAAGTCTGGTAGATGTTGGGCTAGATGGAGCCGAGGAAGTCAGTTTGGGATCCTTTCCCCTACTATGATGGAACAAACTCAAGACATAAGACCTTCTCCCATGATGAGAGGAACCATATCCCATCCGTCCAAGCTATATAAACCTTTATTTTCCCAAGCTAAACTAGTTTTGGAGTGAGTTTGAATGATCAGCAAGACATCTATAGCTTGTAGCTTTCTAGTGTATGTTTGAGGGATAATAGTGTGTTTTGGTTTGGTTTGAGACTAGAGGGAAGAGGCCTTAAAACTTCTATAGTTGGGGTTATCCATGAAATGCTAGTGGAAGTGTGAGAACCCAGATATGTTGGAGGAGACCAGTAACGTCAAGGCATTGGTTGTAATCCCTTTTTGATTTATATGAATACAACTATTGATTGAGTTCCTATATGAAGTGTCATTTTACATCTTTATGGCTTAACATTCCTTGACCTATTAAGTATGTTGAATACAATATTGTATGTTATCACGTTTGTTGTTGTTGTTGTTTTCTTGTTTCAGGTATTCTAAGGAAGGAAACAGAACATAGCTAGAGTGAGGAAGAAGGATCATCACCAAGCGGAATAGTGTTCTAAGAGGTAGGCCCTCTTAATTGATTCTAGCTTAAGGAGATTTTCCATAGATTGTTTGTTTGTGTCTAGACCCGCTCTCTCGGGCTCGAGGAAATGTTTTTGTCTGCACTGAGAATTTACCTGCACCACAAATTGGCGACTCCACTGGGGAGCCAATCCATCTATTTAATTGATTTTCATTTCATGGTTTTGTGTGAACTTTTCTAGTATCACCATTTCCCTTTAGTTTTCTCTACTTTTCCTAGTTTACTCCTCTGAGTCTGAAATTTACTGTGGCAGGTCTGGTTTTGGCCTTTGAATTTTTTTTTCTTGAATCACTCAATCAACGCTCTTTTTGGCCAAACAGTCACGTCAATTAGGCCTATCAGTTCTTGTTGTCAGTTAGGCAGTTGCTCTGGTCATGCCGATGAGCATTGGTTGTCAATTAGGTAGTTTCTTCGGTCGCGTCGATGAGCGTTGGTTGTCATTTAGGCAGTCACTCTGGTCGTGTTGATCAACGCTAGTGGTCAGTTAGGCAGTCACGCTAATTCCTACAGGTGAAGATCAGGGTTTCTCCTCGATCATAACCAGTGTGTCTTGCCCTCTTAATTTCTGCCTCTTAGCTCGTTTTGCCTATGTTCTCTCTGACTGGAAATCTTCATTGGCTTGGTTTGTGTGCTTGTTTGGTTTGCCTTCTTTTACTTGATTTTTTGAGTCCTTGGATGGTTTGTGGCCCTAGGGCATCTAGGTCATCATCCATTTAGTTGTTTGTGTGCTCAACAAGTCAATTTGTTGGTTAGCTACTCCATGCATTTTCGTTTTTAGTCCTTTTATCACTTTGATTTAAATTAAACAAGTTTGAAAGTTTCATTTGTTCTTCTTTTGATTAAGCGTCTCTTTTCAGGCATAGATTACATTGCTCATCTTGTTCTTGACTGAATCGTTGCATCGTTGGTTTGGAAGGAATTCTCTTTTCGTGCCTTCCATTTGATTGATGTTGATTGTTTTGAAAAAATTTCATTGAAGTGTTTGTGAAAGATTCATGTTATCATTCCATTGAAAAATATATAATTCTAGTTTCCTGAATCAATATGTTACATTAGCTAGCATCATTGAGGACTAGAGTCGCATCATCATTTGTATTAAAAAATAAATGAATTCTCTTTGTTGTTAAAAGGACTAGTTGAAGTTCATTCGATAGGAAGATTGAGTGCATTTTGGAGATTTATTAGTGATAGATTTTATTCTTTGATTGTTGCATTGATTGTGTGTTCTCTATCTCTCAATTAGTGTTAAATTTCATCGAAGACAAATATTTCCTTTCTCATATAGTTGCATGTAGGATTTTTTTCAGTTAACAATAGTAGGGCCTTGTAATTGAAACCTAATTTAAGATCAACCATTAAAATCTATTGAATTAACCTAACAAAGCATTGAAACTTAACACTTATATTTAAAGGTCTAGGCTAGAGACATGTTCCGGCGTCTTTAAACCTAGAAGATGTTGTTTGTTTCGGCACTAGATAGCACTAGTACAGACTTGTGCTCCCCATACCATCGTGTATATAAAGGGAGACCCCACTAGGTTGCAATCCTTTATCTGCAGGAATCTGAGTCTACCACCTTGTAAAAGTGATACACCAAACACAACATTCGGGGAGATTTTCTACCTGTACTTCTCAGTTCGCCGTGAGGTATTTTGTACTTCACAGTTACCTGGTAATCCAATTGCCTAGATCATCTGGAGCAATCATTTTGGTCTTTTTGACTCTTTAAATTTAAAATATCATCAAGCACTTGTCCTTTTGAGCTCGTTCAAACTGAAGGAGACTAGAGTCACCTTTTTCCCTTTTCTCGACTCTTAAAACATGAAAAAACGTTTGGTTTCGGTGTGTTAAATTAACTACCCATGAAATATTCTTGGTTAAATTTATCTTCCTCAGTGATTCTTTAACTTTGTTTCCAATGACAGCATTTTGAGAGTCTACCAGTCAAGGTTTCCCCTCGAATGGGAATCCTAGTCCTTTTCCTTCTTTTGGAAATGTTGGTGCTCCTTATATGGCAACGTTGTCCCTCCCTGGGTTAACCATTGGTTTACCTATCTAGTTATTTTCAACCTCAGTGGTCTGAAGTGTCCCAACTCTTGTCCAGCCATCTCCTTCATCTGAACCTGATCACGTTGACTCTAAGGTTGACCTCTCACCTTCTTCCCCCGTTTCTTCATCTTCCCCTTCTACTTCACCTGGTGAAAATTTGAAATACAGTAACCAGGAGGCTAAGAAGAAGAAGATGATGATGATGAAGAAGAAGAAATCCAATAAGCGATAGGCCAACCATGCGGTTGTTACTCCAAATGCACCTCCTGTAGACAAACCTTCTGATCCTACATGGAAGGTCAGATTCCCTTACAAGGTGTGTAAGGGTGACCATCTCCTTCAAGATTGTCCTAGCATTCCCAAAGTCTTAGAGGTATGGTCTCAAGACCTGAATCGACCATCCCTATCAACCTTTGGAGATCATGTCGATGCTACACCTTCAGCTAATGATGGTAGGAATAAGGGAAAGATTAGATTCCCCTGTAGGTCATGTGAAGGGAATCATATTCTTCACCTTTGTCCTCTTGTGGATAAAGCTTCCAAAATTTTGGCAAACCTTACAGCTCCTCAACCCCAACTTCCTGTTGGTTATCAAAGGCTTTCTTCTAACCCTCTCATAGTTGGTAAATAGATTGACTTGGATTCATCTCTTTCCCATCCTACTCTTCCTGAGCATGAATCTCTTGTGTATGTTCCCAACCAACTATTGGTCGAAAAGAGTGTCGACTTAGCTCTGTCTTCAGTTGTTCACTTTGTTCCCGAAGAGAGTAGTGATCATACTGCTCATGTTCTTCTCATATCCTCTTATTCTCATGAATCAAAGAGTGACCCTACCATCCCAGTTGTTCAAGAGAGTCCTTCTCCTTCTTCTACAGGTCATGGGGGCAATCATATGATAGCCCCACCAAGTAATTCTATCGTTTCTTTTGATTGGAGTCAATTGACTTCTTTCTGCCCCCCATCTTATGTGCCTTTCTAAATCATAATACAAGCCTATAATATGGTAGTACATGGCACTATATTAGATGAAGGTGTGTCTGTTAGCATCATGTCTTCTACTACTTGGCAAGCTTTGGGTTCCCCACAGCTTGTGCCTGTCACTCAGAATTTGTTGGATGTCAACAGAGGAACCAGTCAACCCTTGGGGTTCCTTACGAAGTTCCCTATTACTTTGGGAGGAAAGACCGTCTATATAGACGTGATGGTAGTTGAAGGTCCCTTATATTTCAATCTTTTCCTTGGACGTGACTATGTTTATGTCATGGGAGCTCTTGTTTATTCACTTTTTAGTGTGGTTTGTTTTCCGCACAAAGGGAGAATTGTGACCATTGATAAACTATCGTTAATTGGTCATCAGGTGCTTCCTTTGCAACCATCGTCCCCTATTGGCTCTTGTATTCAAGCAGTACCTTCCCCACCATAGGTCAACTATGTGGCTACTTGTTCCATCTCTACATCTGTTGATGATCACACAGATGGGATTATACATTATGTACTAGGGTAATTGGAACCCGATCTGTCTTTGGTACCAAATGACATGTATTCCTCCCAAAGTGTGGCTCTTCCATCTAGTGAAGACCTCTTGGGAGCCATGTTCTCTTATGGGTCATGAATAGACATCGTGAGGATAGTTCCTAGTCTTGTGTCAACCTCGTTAAAAAATGAAACAAGGAGTCGTGAGGATAGTTCCTGGTCTTGTCTCAACCTCATTAGAAAATGAAACAAGGAGTCATGAGGATGGTTCCTTGTGTTGTGACAACATCTTTAAAGGATGAATCAAGGAGTGTGAACATAGTTCCTTGTCTTATGTCAAGCTCGTTAAAAAATGAAACAAGGGTCTCGAGGATAGTTCTTTTACTGTTTCAACCTCAATAAAAAAAATGAAGCACCTCACTTTTCCAAATTGAGTCTTTGATTAAGATCATAAAATCTCAGTTGAGTCTTTCCTGGATCTCGAAAGTGAACCTTTATTCCATTCACCTAGTTGAATGAAATGAAGCTTGGGGGCATGTACCTTGAATTGAGTCATTATGCCAGGGGCATGCAAACTTATCTCAAGCATAGTTTTTCGTTTCAAGCTTGTCTAAACATGAAACTAAATCTAAGAAAAGTTCTCCATAGTTCAAGCTTGTGTAAAAATGAACCCATGCCCGATTTACATCTCTTGATTGTCGTTTTAATCAGCTAATTTCTGCTAGATGAGCCTTGGTTGTTTTATTCCATCGCCACCATCTCTTTGGCCGATCATATGCTTTCACTTGGTTGTTTTTTTCTTTCCTAGAGAACCACAACAATGAGTGGTTTTATTAGCTGGCCTCTTGACCGTTATATGTTTTGAGTAGTTCCTCCATTATCAGAACCAGTTGCTACCTTTATACCACTCATTCCTCGAGGACGAGTCACCTTTAATCTCTTTCCCGACTCATAAAAGATGAAAATATTGTCGAGTATTTTTTTCCCTTTTTCGACTCGTTAAAGAGAATAAAAATGGAGGGTCCTCTTTCAAGCTCTTTTCTAACTCTTAAAACACGAAAATATTTCCGAGCTCTTGTCATTTTGAACTCGTTAAAGGTTGTGAAACGTCGTTTACCCAGTATACGTTTACCCCTTTTTCGAGTTGGGATAAACTATTTACGAAAAAGGTACTCCTTGACTAAAATGGTCAACCGGTTCTCTCAAGTATCGTTTTCTACCTTTTCGGGCTCAAGAGACACAAATATATGAAAAGGGACCAATTGGAGTTATCTTTTCCGTGTCTTTTTCAAACTCTCTAAACATGAAAAATATACCGAGTTACCCCTTTTTCGAACTTGTTAAAACATTCAACAACATTGTATTCGTCACCATGACGAACATGAGCTTCTCCTTCCTAGGGCTCATTAATCTTACTAGGTCAGATTCATCCGAAGGATGGACTTATATTTCAAGCATATGATATCCCTGTCAAGCTTGTGTAAAAATAACTGGGGTACTCGCTAAAAATGGTGAGGGAAAATCAGAAGTATTTCATCAGTTGTATTCACTTGAGGCAGCCTGTCGCTCTTGAACATTGACACTCATATGTTGTTCATGTCGAGTTTTGGGACATCCTCACTATGTCACTTTCCTCCCTGGGTTCTGGATTATCCATTTTAAACCTCTCATATGATCTCTGCCATGTCACCATGACCTTTGATCCTATGATTTCAAATGTTGCCAAACTCCAAAGTCGTGTCATCCATATGTTCAAGAGAAGTATTCCTACCTGTACAGTTTCTGATCATCTTGGATTACTCTCATTCATAGTGTTCTTGTTTCGTGTCGATGATGAAGGATTCATTATGACCTTACTTTGGCGGATTTCTTCCTATCGACTTCAGCTCATTATCCAAGAAGTTGATCTAGAAACTCTTTTCCAGTACCTTAGACCTTGCATGCCTCAATGACAAGTTCTTCGCACTCAACGACAGGTTCTCATCATTGGCCTTCGATCGAATGATTTCACGGGTGTTCGAATTCAGTTCCTTATTCACATTCTGTGAACTGTGCTGCTGGTACCTTGAGAGCCATTATCATTTTTGGTGGTTTCTCTCGAGCTTGTTAACGATTCACATCATTGACCGGTAATCAAGTGACTTTCTAACATGTTTGACTTCAACACATTTATTCACTTGTTAGAATTTCTACTTTGATCGAGTCGTGTTGGAGTGCAAGACCCTGGGCTTAGGTTACAAAAGTCCAGGTTGCGAAGAGTAATGAGTCATTCATAATTATATACATGATTCTTTAGTCAGATGGTTGTGTCCATGCCATGGATTTATTTCATATCATCCCTCCAGTCAGATGGTTATGTCCATGTCGCGTCCATGCACATGATCTTTTTCTTGATGGATAGCTACGCCTATACCGTGGATTTATGTATTTTTGTATGCCTCTCATGTTTATCAGGCATGACTATCAGATTTTAGATATGTACATGTATGCCTGCTTGCAGGTTTTTCGACAACGGACTCTGGTTCCCCGCATCCACTTGTAAAGCATTTCATCCCACTCTAGTTCAGCCTTCATGCTTTAGGGGGCATCTATTACACAACATTTTTGTCATTGTCCCTGTACTCCCTGTCCAAAATCCTGCAGGACCTCTACAGTGAACTCGACATGCTTTCCCATCATGAAGAAACTCCTAGTATGTCCTTCTTCATGAGCAGAATAATTCCCGTTTACATCATTTCCCAAGAATCTTCCTTTTATCCCAGTTTACAAGACTAGCACTACTAACTAGTTTCCTCCTTGCGCCAATCCGCAGAGATTAAAACTAGCCCTAGCGCCATACAGAGTGACTGAGCCCTTTTTTAGTTGTGTCGATCCTCTTTCAGCAAGTTTTTTAAATATGGTGTCAAAGTTTCCAACTCTAGAAGCTTCGTAACGGAAGTATGGTAGATGGTTGGGCTGGATGGAGCTGAGGAAGTCAGTTTGGGCTCCTTTACCCTATTAGGATGGAACAAACTCAAGAGATAATACCTTCTCCCATGATGAGAGGAACCATCTCCCATCCATCCAAGCTATATAAACCTCTCTTTTCCCAAGCTAAACTAGTTTTAGAGTGAATTTGAATGATCAACAAGACATCTATAACTTGTAGATTTCTAGTGTATGTTTGAGGGAGAATAGTGTGTTTTGGTTTGGTTTGAGACTAGAGGGAAGAGGCCTTAAAACTTCCATAGTTGGGGCTATCCACGAAGTGTTAGCGGAAGTGTGGGAACCCGGATACGTCGGAGGAGACCAGCAACGTCAAGGCATTGGTTGTAATCTCTTTTTGATTTATGTGAATACAATTATTGATTGATTTCCTACATGAAGTGTCATTTTACATCTTTATGGCTTAAAGTTCCTTGACCTATTAAGTAGGCTGAATACAATATTGTATGCTATCACGTCTGTTGTTGTTGTAGTTTTCTTATTTCAGTTATTCGAAGGAAGGAAACAGAAGATAACTGGAGTGAGGAAGCAGGATCATCACCAAGCGAAATAGCATTCTAAGAGGTGGTCCCTCTTAATTGATTCTAGCTTAAGGAGATTTTCCATAGATTGTTTGTTTGTGGCTAGACCCGCTCTCTCAGGCTAAAGGAATTGTTTGTGTCCGCACTGAGAATTTACCTGCACCACATCAAGGGCCTTATCAATAGCCATTGCAGTAGCAAGGTTAGCCCTTGCAGTAGTAAAACCAACCCTTGTACCAAGAAGGCCAACCCTTACAACAACAAGGTCAACCCCTATAGTAGTAGGGTCAGCAATTTTATCACTAGGGTCAACAGTTGCAACAGAAACTTTATACTCCCTACTCTTCACAAGCTATTTATCCACCTTATGGTTCTCAACGGCCTATTATGGGTCAATATCAACCTTACCCTAGTCAAAACCCACCTTTGTGGGGACAAAATCCACCCTTGTATGGCCAGAATACCTCTCAGTGGGGTCAATATCAAACTGCTTATGGTCAAAATCTTACACTTTGGGGGGGAACCCATACCAACAAGGTTGGAATCCACAATTCGGGCCTTATCAAAGGCCTCCCATGCCTTTCAATCCACAATTTCCATTTCTAGCAACATTGGAACTATTGGATGTGTCAAGGCTCACAAATGACCCAATACTCCATTCATCGTATTGGCCCTCGGTTCCAACTAAGATTCCTGGAGATTGTCTGAAATTTGAAGGAAATTCTGGAGAAGACCCCCAATCCCACGTTATGACTTACCATTTATGGTGTTCATCCAATTCTTGGGTTGATGATTCCATTCGTCTACGTCTTTTCCAGCGAACCTTGACGGGTGTTGCCATGAAATGGTACATCGAGTTACCTCGAGGTGCCTACCAAGATTTCAACACTTTAGCAATGGAGTTCCTTACTCACTTCGAGCTGCCAGTTCGATATGAAACTGATACCCATCTCCTTATGTCCTTGAAATAGAATAATGCTACCCACATCTCTGGTCATATCCATGAATGGAGACATCGGCGTCACCTTATCAAGTTCGACATTCCTGATGAACTTTTAACTGAATAGTTTACCAAATCAACTGTTGATAGAATTTCCAAGGACATAGCTATGGGTAGTTGTGTGACCGAATATCAAGCCATTTCTCGTGCCCAGTATGTAGATTTGGTATATTCCCAATCTATCACATTATATGATCTCTTGCCTAATTCTCTAAGATCGTCTACTGATCAGGCATCTTCCAAACCTCTAGAGTTACCGCCCGTCGATGGTATTACTGGATCAGTGACTCAAAATTCTAGTAAAACTTATTCTGCTTCCTCGAAGTAGAAATCTGTTTCAATTGATGCATCCAATTCTCCTTCAAATCCCTCTCAAAATCCTAGTAAAAACTCCAAGGTTAATGTCGTTCAATCTACCGCAGTAGACAAAACCTCAAAAGGTAAGAATAAGGGGCTAGGAAAAGCCAAATCTTCTACCTCGAAACAGGATCCCCCGAAATCATCTACTGATGATGCATCTAAACATAGGCCCAAATATCCTTGTCTTATTTGTGATGAAGATAACTATACCAAGGATTTTCCCCATTCTGCTGAAGTTAGTCGTTTGTTAAAAGGCACCTAAGGGACACTGGTTGTATTAAAAGAAACTTTTCCATCACAGAAAACATAATTGGTAGAGCAACCACAATCTTCTACATCTTTGGGCTCTTAGGTTTATATGAGTAGAACGCCACCTATTTCTGTTGCCACTTGGTCAAAATACTTTCTGACTCCTCCCAAACAGGTTGCAGAGAAAGAGGTTATTGATACACCTCCCACTTCTACTCCACCTAATTTTGGTCCTCTTCATATTGAGAGACCCAGTAATGACGTCATTATCCAACCACCTCCTAAGGGTGTCCTTCAGAAATCATCATACAATCTGAATGCATGAGCTGCTCAGCATTATAACATTTTCAAAGATTTAGATCAAGTGCCTTCAACAATGTATGCCTTGGAAGTTCTCCAGAGTTGTCCATCACAGTGGAAAGCATTACTATCCTCTATAGGATGAATTGACACTACTAATTCGAGTCTAATTACCTTTGACCTACAAAATCATGTTCCACGTCTTCCACATCATCTTACCTTTTTAATCCAAGTCATTATCAAAGAGAAGACGATTCATCGGACTGTTGTTGATGAGGGTGCTTCCACCTGCATCATGTTTTTCTCATGCTAGAAAGCTATTGGCTCTCCACCTCTCAACGAGTCTCCTAACACCTTAGAAGCCTTTGATGGTAGAGGATTTCATCCATACAGTATTCTCACGAACTTGCCCATAATGTTGGAAGGGAAAACCATTAACTTAGAAGTAGAAGTCATTGATGCCAACTTGAATTATAACCTTCTACTTGGTTGGAGTTGGACCCATGCTATGTTTTGCATGGTTTCTACATTGTTTCGTGTGCTCCGTTTTCCTCATGAGGGGAAAATAGTCACCGTTGATGAGTTAGCCTTTTTCTCTTCTAGCTCTTGAAATGGAAATGTGCCATATGTGGGAAATACTGACATCCCTTATAAGAGTGTTGGGGCAGGTCTTTTTGAAGACTCTTCTCTTATGGGAAATTTTTCCCTCCCACCTCCAAACGTCGCTTTCGTTAACATGATTTCCACTTCACACGATCATCGGATCGTTCCTCATCTCGATCAAGTTGATTCTTTTGGTGATGTCATGTCACTCAACCCAATAGAACAAGCCTATCAAGTTGTTGTTTTGGCTTCATTAGTCACTTTTGAAATTCATGCCAATCTTAGTATGCATCTAGACAGGTATTCACAATCCCCTTGGCTTGGTTCTTCAGATTCTCCAAATCCCTTGAACAAGACATTTCCAACCGACAAGAGTATCACCAAGGCTATGTCTCTTGAAGAAACTCCCTGGAATGATCCCCATCATCGTTCCTCATTTCTCTCGAGTCTTGGATACATTTCTTCGTGTTTAGATACCTTTGTTTCCTGTGCACTGACTCATCCACTTGAAACGCCTATTTTAGTGCATGAAGTTTTGTATGAAGGAAACATGGGGAACGGTGTTGCTACGATGCCCATCGAAATTTCTGTTAAACCAGGGATTGTCGAAAACATCCATGTCGGGGTTTCTTGTTCTCCATATGAGATCAATATTTACACTGCCCTTTTTAAGGAATTATGTGATGTCTTTGCTTGGTCATATGAAGAAATGTTTGGCATAGATCCGAGTATAGTTGTGCATGAAATACCTACTTATCCAAATGTGAAGCTTGTTCATCAGCGTCTTCGCCTAGTGCACCCTAGAAAGGAAGCTGCTATAAAGGGAGAAGTTGAAAAAATTCTTAAGGTTGGTTTCATTTACCCTATTCCATTGACAGATTGGGTCTCGAATATTGTTCCTGTGACTAAAAAATAAGGGACTATTCGTGTTTGTGTTGATTACTGTGATATCAATTGGGCATGTCCGAAAGATAATTATCCAACTCCTTTTATAGACCAGATCATTGATGAATGTGCCAGGAGTAATTTTTTTCTTTTATGGACAGTTTTTCTATCTACAACCAGATTAACATTCTTCCCACCGATCAGCATAAAACTGCTTTTATCTTTCCATGGGGAACCTTTGCCTACAAAAACTCCCTTTTGGTCTAAAAATGTGGCACTATCTTCCAACGAGTGATGTCTTATGCTTTTCATGACATTAAACACATTGTTCAACCATATCTTGACAACTTACCAGCACATTATGCTAAGCGTCATGACCATCCTAACCACCTTCAAGAAATTTTTCTTTGTTGTAGACACTACAATATTCGTTTAAATATGAATAAGTGTGTCTTTTGCGTCGAATTTGGTCATCTCCTAGGGTTTTTTATATCTAAAGAAGGCATCCAGATTGACCCCCTCAAAGTAGAGGCCCTTGTAAATTTACCCCCTCCATCATCTTTACACCAATTGCAGAGGCTGCAAGGGAAAGCTAATTCCCTTCGTCATTTTGTACCCAATTATGTTGAACTTTCCAAGGGATTTACTCATTTGTTGAAGAAAGCAATCCCATTTATTTAGGATGAAATCACTCAAAGATCTTTCGATGCATTAAAGAACACCCTCATCAGTTCTCCTTTACTGCATCCCCCCAATTACCACCGCGATTACTTCTTGTACTTGGTCGCGGCCGACAATACTATTGCCATGGTACTGGTTCAAGACAATGATAATGGAAATGAACACATGATTTAATACTTAATTTGAAATCTTATTGACATTCAAACTTGATATGCCCATGTCGAGAAACTGGCTTTAATAGTTGTTCAAGTTGTTCAATGCTTTTGACACTATATTCTCTTGCGGAAAACCAATGTGATTTTTTACTGCAACCCCATGACATAAATTCTTACTCGTCAGTTGCTGGGGGGCAAGTATTCTAAGTGGATTGTTATCCTTCAGGAGTTTAATTTGGAATTTGATACATCCAAATAAAAGAAATCACTAGTTTTCATCGAGTTAATTTGTGACCTTCCCTCTACGACCACATCTAAAAAAATTTATGAGCTAATTCCTGACGAAAATATCTTTCTCATCGGCACTCTTGACCCATGATATGGGGATATAATTGTTTATCTCCAAACCCAAATTTTCCGATCAGAGTTGTCCAATTTTGAACGTCGTCACATTCAACATTAGTCCCAACCCTATCGGATTATCAGTGATATTTTGTACCGTGTTGGTGTCGATTCTATCCTTCATAGATGTTTGACACTTGAAGAAGCTGAGAGAGTCTAAATGACTATCACTTTGGATCCTATGGTGGTCATATGTCAAGATATTATACTGCTCATAAAATCCTTCACTTCAATTATTTTTGGCCTTCTATCTTTAAATATTGCATTTTAGCAGTCCAAAAATGTCACAACTGCCATATTTACAACCATAAACAGTGTGCCCCACCCTCACCCTTACACCCAATTGTTACCGTTGGCCCCTTTGCTAAATGGGGTATTGATTTCATGACATGTAATCCTCGCTCGGTCGGGGCTTAATATTATATCATCATCGTCGTTGATTATTTCACTAAATGGGCCGAGACGATGCATACATATGCTACTGATGGTAAAAATTCTGCTCAATTTCTTTTCAACCATGTCATAACTCGATTTGGTGTCCCTCATGCCATTTTTAGTGATCATGGATCTCATTTCTGACATTACATGATGGTAGAGCTCACTACTCAGTTGGGTTTGCGTCACGACAACTCAACTCCTTATTATCCACAAGCCAATGGCCAAGTTGAGGCAGTCAACAAAGTCTTGGTTACCATGCTTCAACACACCATTGGGATGCATAAACAAAATTGGCATCTCATGTTATTTTCAGCTCTCTGGGCTTACCAAACTGCAGCTAAGACTGCCACTAGATTCACACCCTTTCAGCTGGTGTATGGTCTATAGGAAACTCTTCTGATTGAGTGTGAAATTCCTTCTCTGAAACTAGTTGTTGAATTACTCCCTTATACCTCATCCGAGGAGGAATGCTTACTTTACCTTGAAAGGCTCACTGAAACTTGTCGTATTGTAGCGTTAGTAATTGAAGCCTAGAAGAAACGAGTTAAGGCTCAATACAATATAATTGTTTCTCCCCGCGTTTTTGTTGAGGGTGACTTGGTCTTGTTATATGATCAAGCTAATGACAAATTGGGAGCTGGGAAATTCGAACTAATGTGGCATGGGCCTTACATTGTTAAACGAGTTTTACAAAAAGGTGCCTATGAGTTAGTCGATTATGAAGGAAATTCTTTGGCTAAGCCCTGAAATAGGCTTTACCTTAAGAAGTATTATGTGTGATTTTTCATGTAAATACTTTTGTACATTAGTGTGTAGTGTGGTTTTGGCATGTTCGTTTTCTTTTGCAAATGGGTTTTCCTCTGCTTACCTCGTGCTCTACTTGGTTTGCAGATCTCATCCAACCGTTACGTCGATTTTGTTGATGGAGCTTGTCATAGTACATAAAATATATCTTCTGTCACATGGGCAATCTATGACCCTAATGGTGAGTTAGTGAATTTACAAGTTATATGTTTAGGTCGTACAACTAATAACATTGCCAAATATAGTGCGGTCATCGAGATTTTGCCAGAAGCTATCGCTCTTGGCATTAGAGAGTTAATCGTGAAACTTGATTCATAGCTCATTGTACTACAACTTAATGGACAATATTCACTTAGAAACCCTCAAGTTTTGAGAATTTATTTGTGAGTACGTCTCTTGGAATGAAACTTTAATTTATTACTTATCATCACATTCTGAGGTGCATGAACACATTAACAGATGCATTGGATAACTTTTTGTTATATAGACATTTGTGAAACATGTAAATCATAAAACATCACATAATAGACATGGTGAACAAGAAAACATGTATATATATCTATATATACATATATATATATATATATATATATATATATATATAGAGAGAGAGAGAGAGAGAGAGAGAGAGAGAGAGAGAGAGTTTGCAAAAGAGTTTGCTACATCAAAATGACAAAATATGTGTTTTGAGACACATGGCTTCATAATCCTACATCATTGTAGAAAGTAAACTAGAGCTGGCTATTCGCCCACATGGTGCTCATGGTAGCACGAAATCGCCGTGAAAACTTAGCCCAACAGCCGCTGCAGTCTGGAAAAAACCCCTATAGTGTGTCTCTAGTACCACAATGGCACCTCATCTATCGAGGAGTACTCTGGAATGCCCCTGGTTAAAGCTTTCAGGTTATGCTCTACCTCGACAATTGGATCTGCTCCCTCCTCATAAGGAGCCTCCTCAATCTGGCGTGCCACTCATCTAGATATCGGAGAAACCCCTCAAGGTCTCTCTAGTACCACATCTGCAATTAAGTTAAATCTCAGTACACATACAAAAGAAATCAAAACTTCAAAGATTTTGAAAAATAGTTTTTACCTTCATCAATCCACTGTGCGCCTGGTAGAAGTGGAAGATCTGGATCTCCTCAAAAAATTGTGCCTACATATGCCCAATCATCAACCATGATTAGCTATTGATGCATCCATCCAAAAAATGTCGGAGGGAATGACATTTGTTGGCTACCTCCATGACGAGGCATCAGCTCACCCCATCTGAGTAAACGTGGATCTTTGGTCATCGGTGCATCCACTTCTATCCATTGATAACAAAACAATGGCACATGTTCTAGGAAGAACGTCACCAAAATGGATCTGAAACCGAATTGTTTCAGACTTCCTGACTTGCACTTCGTAAGTTGGTGCTTCATGCATACCAAAAGACCCTCACTCCAATTGAAGACCATGGGATTTAGACACTCGATTGCATACTAGAAATGAGATTTTGTTTGCAATGAGTCCCAGCTATTCGGGCCATGGTATGCATGATTGTTCATAGTGGGAGATTTGTGATGGTATTTATATCTATCTTCCCACTTTGGGTCCTTTTAGTCCTTGGACAATTCCTTTCAATCAGCATATTCATGCTCTCTCCTCTAGTACGAGAACCAGGCAATTGGATCTGTTGTCCCTTTCTAGACAAGCTAGTAATGAAATAAATGTCTGCGACATCTATTTCAAGCTCTTGGTCCCTGATCATGAATAATTGGTGATCCACATCACACCAACTAATCAAATGTTGTAATAACTCAAGTTGAGATCTAATCCCAGGAATCTTGAAGAACTTGAGCAACCTGCATGCTCATAGGGCATCAAAAAAATTTATATCTTGAGCCGCTTGATTGTCTTAAGCTTCGTGTCCTCTTTCTTTCCATTCAACCACAATTTTGGACTAATTATCTTGTGGAAACTAAATAAAACAACATTTCATGAGCTTCCATGGAGACAAAATTCAAGAAAAACCATTCAACATGGGGGATTTCACAAAAAAAAAAAAAACACCTTGGCGCCAACGCAACTATGTGTGAATTTTAATGTGCTACCAACACGATGGCCTAGTTGACCACATGGTGATCAATGCGGGTCCATGGATAAAACCCACGTTGATTGCCCTCGACATAAAAATTTTGTGAATCCTCTTTTCAACCTAATCTATGGATGAAAATGCATGACATGAGAACCAAAATGAAGGGAAGGGACAAATCTCTTACCTGCAAAAAACGGCTCAACGAATGGTGTTTCGTATTGATCATACTCCTTGCTTGAAAATCGAGGTTAAATGAGGTAAAATTCCCTCAGATTTGCAAATTGGTGGAATGGTAAAAACGATTTACTTTTTGGGCTTTTTATAAGTATTTCTTACCAAATTAGGGCATATTTCACTCATTTTTTAATATTTGTCCTCGAAATCGGTAATGTGTGTTTCCTTGTGTAGTGACAGGTTATGCATTCTTAGTGACAGTGATTTATTTTGACTAATTCAACAAGTTTTATTTTATCACTTTTTCGGACTCGTAAAAAACAAATGAAAAAGCGACCCCCTAGAGTCATCGTTAAGCTCTTTTCTGACTCTCGAAAATTGAAAACACTATCGAGTACTTGTTCTTTCGAACTCGTTAAAGTAAATGAAATGATGTCTACTGAGTATAAGTTTAACCCTTTTCCGGACTGAGATAGACTATTGTACGAAAAAGGAATACCTTAGTCGAACATGGCTAAGAGGTTCTCTTGGATATTGTTTTCTACCTTTTCGGGTTCAAGAGATGATTTACAAAAAGGGACCTTTGGATTTTTTTTTTCCGCTTCTTTTCCAAACTCTCTAAACATGAAAAAAATGCCGAGTTTCCCCTCCATCGGACTTGTAAAACATCAATGACGCAGGATTTGTCACCATGACAAGACTGAGTTTCCCCTTCCTAGGGCTTGTAAAACTTACTAGGGTGGATTCATCTAAAGGATGAACTTATATGGAAAGCATATGATATCCCCTTCAAGCTTCTGATACAAAATAATCGGGTACTCACTAGAAATGGTGGGGTAAAAGTGAAATCAATCATCTTTTGTATTTTGTAAAGGCAACATGTCGCTCTTGAACATGACACTCATCTGTTGCTGGTGTCGAGTTTGGGACATCCTCACTTAGTCACTTTCCTTCCTGGCTTTGGGAAATCCATTTTGCCTCTCATTTGATTATACCACTTCGTCATCATGACCTCTGATCCTATGTTGAGACAAATGTTGCTAAACTCTGGAGTCGTGTTGTTGAGCCCTAAAACTACCTCTCTTCTACATACTTTCCTAGACCTTTTTCTCCTCACCAGTGCCTCATAAGCTAACAAAGATCATTGCATATTGATTATAAGAGTGCATTTAAGTGGTTTTCTAACTATATTTTTGTGTTTGCTATTTGACTTAGATTTTGTTCATCAGTTGCGGAATGCAGCCACTTTCTGCAGCTGACTCGTGATTTCGCAACTGTTTTTATTGATCTATACGTTACATGTGTAGGCAAGTAAAACGAGGCACGTGGGTAGTTCAGGAATGATATCGACATGGACCAGGTCCTATCTGTTCAGCCAAATTCGTAAAGGAAAGCCTTGGTCAAATGACTGTCAAATAAGGAGTCTTGCAGCAAACAGGGCTCTGTTTTCAGCACATGAAAGGTCTGAGATCGTTCCTAGATCCGTGGATCCCTTTTGACAGTTGTATACCATCTCCACGATGCAAATTCAACATCCACCTTTTGTAAATTGAATGATCATGGCAACCAAAACGCTAAGCTCACGGGTTCTATCTTTTTACGTGTCCTCTGCTGAAGGTTTCTCACATAAAAAACAGTTATGTAATTTCCTCTATAAATAACGCGTTTGCAAACGCATGTAGCTAGTATGGATATAGTCTTGTTGTTAGTTTATATATTGTTGCCATAGCATTAGTCCTGTTGTTGTAACGAGAGGATACTTCCTCTGTTTTGCAATATAAAGACTCTGTTTCTTATGACTGTGTGAGCATAATTTCGGATTGACAGTGTATTAACCAAGGTCATGCAGAGGGCTCCTGCAAACTGAGGTTTTGTTTCTTTATTTTTGTAAAGTCTTCATGTATCGTTTTCTTATTTCCATTGTAAATATTTCATAGCTTGTTCACCTGTATATATTTCATAATTCATTTATGGTGTTAATGTTTCATTCCTGTACATGATTTTCCAGCATTGTATATTTTTACTAACACTGATCAGTGTGTTTCAGGATAGGTTATGCTCGAGCGTTTTCATTTTTTTTGCATCAGATAGTGACATGAGATTGGCCTCTCTGCTGACTTTGTTTTTTTAGCTTTTTAATTTCAGTTATGCTTTGATTTCAGTCTTATTTATTTGTTGTTGTTAGCTAGCTTAGATATCAAATTCTTCATGTCATTTGACGTTATCTCCAGAGCCATGGCTTAAACCCGAAAAGCTACTTGGCGAGCTATCGGATTATGAGTGAAGTGATTTGATTTTACTTTCATTTTTGCAATTAGATATCAAGTTCTTCATGTTATTTGACGTTATCTCCAGAGCCATCGCTTAACCCTGAAAATCTACTTGACGAGCTATCGGATTATGAGTGAAGTGATTTGAAATTACTTTCATTTCTGCAATTAGATATCAAGTTCTTCATGTTATTTGACATTATCTCCAGAGCCATGGCTTAACCCCGAAAAGCTACTTGGCGAGCTATCGGATTATAAGTGAAGTGACTTGATTTTACTTTCATTTTCAAGTAGGTAATTTAGATATCAATTCTTCATGTTATTTGACATTATCTCCGAAGCCATGGCTTAACCCCGAAAAGCTATTTGGCGAGCTATCGGATTATAAGTGGAGTCAATTGATCTTACTTTCATTAGTGTGCAATTTTTTGTTTGTTTGAGTGCAATAGTTTAACTTTTATTTCTATATTTAGATGAGCAGCAAAGACAGTGATTTCATGATCAGTATTTCATCATTTGTTTGATTTGAATAGCTGCACATTTATATTCCTGTTCAAGCACTAATTTTATCACTAGTATGTTTTGAGATCCTTTGAAGTGTTAAGCTCTGGAAGTTATCATAAGGGACATCAAACCTTGTCTTAAATCTATATCCATACTTGCCTTCTAAAGTATTCTTAAAACTTAGGAATAGGATTTCCATTTGCAGTAGGAAACAAACAAAGACAAAACCCCAAAACAAAATAAAATTGAAAACAATAAAAAAAAGTAAGAAAGAGGTTGTCTTACATATAGTGTGCCACACTTTATCAGTTTACGACTCCCGGATTGATAATTAATGTAGCAATTTAGGACATACTAAATTGACTAAACATTTTTGGCGCCATTGCCGGGGAAGTGTAACTAGGTAGCTGATCTCTTACATAAAAAAGAGGGAAAAATTGATAACTTCTTGAAGTATGCTCTCCTCTTGCACCTAGTGTGATCTGGAGGATCAGAAAAGAGAGTTATTAGTTCAATAATTTCTTGAGTATGCTCTCTTCTTGCACCTAGTGTGATCTGGAAGATCAGAAAGAGAATTATTAGCCCGACTAAAAAAAATATAAAAAAATGACATGCATAGAGCAAGAGATTCTAGGGGAAGGTTCATAGCTAGGGCCAAAAGTTCGATTTTCACAACTCCAGCTACTTCAAGGCATAGACAAGATACACCTCCATCCCAAACTCATACTCCCAGTGTTAGGATTCCTGGAATTCAAGGGGCAGCAGCTGAATTAGAAGATTCTCCCACACTATCTACTAAATCTGATCTAGGAGAAGAACCTTTCTTCACTTCTACAAGGGAACATATTGTAATCAAAGAAGTAGAATCACCTGAAGAATAAGGAAAGGGAGAAACTCTCTCTCGTCAGCCATTAATAGAAGAACTTGAAGACACCGAGGAAACTATTATGACAGAAGAAGTAGTAGATGGATTTGGAGGAGGGGGTAGAGATAGAGGAAACCCACACAACCATGAAAAATATTTCACCATCTATCCTCCCAAACTTTTATGGGTTGCGAAGTGAGGATCCTAAAACATTTCTATTTGAGTTTGAAGTCTTGTGCCGAACCTATGATTATATGGAAGACTCTCAAAAACTCAAACTGTTTCCTTCAACATTCAAAGGAGCTGCTTTGAAATGGTTCATGGGATTAGTCAATCAATCTATTAGGACTTGGAATGATATGAAACAAACATTTTTGGATAGATACCTGGATTATTGTATGCCCACCAAACATAAGGATGAGGTATTCAAAATGATGCAAAAAGAAGATGAGAACTTGGAGGATTTACTTGAAAGATTTCAATACAACTTAAAGAGAGCGAAAATGAGTAATTTAGACAAGGAAACCTTGAAAGCCCTTCTATTGAAAGCCATTAGAGGTGAATGGATAGATATTTTAAACATGATGGGGAAGGGAGACATTTCTCAACTTCACTTCGTGACATAGCAGAACTATGTGTCCATCTCTCAAGGGGAAAATATAAAACTGGAAAAGGGCCTAGAGATTCTTCTCTTATTAGAGCAAACAAATCTGCAACTGGATCAGTAAGTAGGGCAGAGATTGGCCATATGCTTGATGAGTTCAAAACTAATATTCTGGGGAGCCTTAGTGAACAACTAGGCACCCTTAAAATTCAAAACAAGCAGAAAGCAGAAGTTGATGCCTTGGCCATCTTTTGCCCAAAATGTAGAAAGAAACATGCTCTAAGGGAATGCCCCTTGGATGCAAAAGTTGTAGAAACATGTATGATTTGCTCAGAAATTCATGAGACCAAGGATTGTCCTTCAATTCCTGGGCTCAAAGTTGTCTTTCAGGAAGATCCAAATTCAGTAGAATCCCTTTGTTTTGTTTCAAGAAGACCTTGGCAAGGGAAACAAAATCAAGGATTTAACAATCCTATGCATTTTCAGCTCCCGTCAAATTAGAATTCTTGGCAACAACCTTGGCCCCAACCTCAAAATCCATACCAATCATGGGCATAGGGGATGAAAAATCCTTATGGGAGGTTTGCTCAATTTTATCAATATCCTCCATCTTTTCAAAATCAACAACAAAATCCACAACTTCCAAATCAGAACCCACAACTTTCATTGCCATTTCCACAACAACAACCTTCTCAACAAAATCCAAATTCTCAACTCTTGCTTCCATTTCAGCAAAAGACAAATCAACTACCAGCCTAGCCATTACCAAATCCAAACAAAAAAAATCCTCAGAATGCTTACATGGTAGAAGGAAAACAATTTCCTACCTATATGATTATTCCTCTTAATGATGTTCAACTCAGATCTGGTAGAGTTTTAGAAAAACCTTCTATAGATGTTCAAGAGCAAGATGCCTCTGAGGAGGATTCTCTTAGAGTCAATAAAGGTTCTGAGGAAGCATCTCCTCAAAACCCAATCATTCAAAAAGAAAAAGAAAAAGAGTCAATCCCCACAACTCCTATAGTTGAGCAACCTGCAACTTCATCCACGCCTCCTTTCCCTGAAAGATTACAAATTGACAAAGCGGTGGAAAAACAAATCTTGTTGCCTGACTATGATTTTCTAGATGAATTAAAGAATGTCTGTATCAAGATTTTCTTGCTACAAGCCATTAGAGAGATTCATATTCTAGCAAAAACAATAAAGGAGTTGAGTTTCAAAAGACCAGGTAGGAAACCAAGAGATACAAAAAGAATCCACCTCGTAGGAAAAATTGCAGATATCATAATGGGAAAAATTACCATGCAGAAATATGTGGATCCAGGTAATCCAATTGTCAAGACACACATAAATGGGATAGAAATTCCAAATACTTTGATTGACTTAGGGGTTGCTATAAATATTATGAGTAGACAGACTATGGAATAGCTTAAACTTCCTAATCTTCTTTTTACACCCACCTTACTGCAACTTGCAGATAGATCAATAATCAAACCAGATGGTCTATTAGAGGATATTTCAGTCTCCTTAGATTCTTGGGAATATCCAGTAGACTTCATGATTTTGACTCCCAAGAGTAATCTAGGAGGACACCCACTCATCTTAGGAAGACCTTGGCTAGCCACAGCTAATGCTTTCATTAGTTGTAGATCTAGGGATATGTACATTTCTTATGGTAGTTCGACAAAGAAATTCAATTTGTATCCTCCAGCAAAATCAATTACAGAATTAGGAGACAATGAATGGGTCAATGATGAAGATATTATACAACCTGTCTTTACGATCTCTGAAATTAATGAAGATAGTCAAATTTTGAACACATTAGAAAAATTTGAAACATCTTCAGAATATGACCACACACAATTCCAGTTAGATTCTGATATTGAATATTTATCATCAAGGCAAATGTCTCTTTACTCTATGGAAGAGTTGGTAGTTCTACCATTGAAATTTTTCCAGGTAAAACACTGAACATCAACAAAAATTTGGAAAAGTCACAACAGGAAGAGCTAACCAAAATCTTGCAAAAACACTCTGCTGCATTTGCATGGGAGTATGTTGATATGAAAGGTATTGACCCTAAGACTTGCATCCATCATATCTATATCGAGGAAAACAGTAGACCAATCAGACAACCTCAGAGAAGGATGAATCCAAATCTTAGGGAGATTGTGAAAGAAGAACTCCAAAAACTACTCAATGTAAACTTCATTTACCCAATTTCAGATAGCCGATGGGTTTCTCCTTTGGTTATAGTACCCAAAAAGAATGGTAAATGGAGAGTGTGCATTGATTACAGGGAATTGAATAAAGCAACTTTGAAGGATCACTTTCCTTTGCCCTTTATCAATCAAGTATTAGATACATTACCAGGCAAAAAGTACTTTTCATTTCTGGATGGTTTTAGTGGTTATAATCAAATTCAGGTAGCACCTGAAGATCAGGATAAGACCACATTTACTTATCCATGGGGAACTTTTGCTTATTGAGTGCTTCCTTTTGGATTATGTAATGCACCCGCAACATTCCAAAGAGCAGTACTAGGAATTTTTTCTGATCTAAGCCATGAATGTGTAGAGGTATATATGGATGATTTTACAGTTTATGGTAATTCATTTGAAGAGGCATTAGAAAATTTGGAAAAAGTCCTTATAAGATGTAAAGAAACAAACCTTTCATTAAGCCATGAAAAATGCTTTACGATGTTTACTGAAGGTATTGTTTTAGGATTTCATATTTCAGGGGATGGGATTAAAGTTGATAGATCAAAAGTTGAAGTCATCTCCAAGTTACCTATTCCAAATTGTCAAAAAGATGTTAGAATTTTTCTAGGATTTACTGGATATTATAGAAGATTTATAGAAAACTTCACCAAAATAGCATCTCCACTCTTTAAACTACTTACAAAAGACTGTGAATTCAAATGGGGTCCTGATTGCCAATCAGCATTTGAAACTTTGAAAACAAGAATATCTGAAGTGCCTATCTTGAGAGAATCAAATTGGAAACTTCCTTTCCATATTTCTACAGATGCTTCAAATACAACTCTAGGGGTTGTGTTGGGACAAAAAGATTTAGTTCCTTATGCCATTTACTATACCAATAAAAATTTAACTCCCATCGAGTTGAATTATACTATGACTGAAAAAGAGTTCTTAGTTGTTATTCATGCAATCAATAAGTTTAGACATTATATAATAGGCTATGAAACTTTTATTCATACTGATCATTCTGTAATTAGATATCTAATGAACAAACCCATTACTAATGGCAGAGTTACAAGGTGGCTCCTACTTTTATAGGAATTCAATATTACTATGTTAGATAGATCAGGGAAACAAAACACAGTAGCTGATTTCTTGTCTAGGATTCAGAATACTAAAGAAGATTCTCCTGTAGAGGACAAGTTTCCTGATGAATATTTATTTGCAGTAACTGCTAAGACTCCTTGGTATGCAGATATGGCTAACTATTTGGTTACAGGGAAACTACCCCCACATTTATTTTGTAGTGAAAGAAGAAAGATTATTCAGGAGAGTTCAAAATATTCATGGATTTCTAATGAATTGTTTAAAACATGTCCAGATCTTGTGATCAGAAGATGTGTTAGGGAAGATGAAATGCCTGATATTCTCAAAGCATGTCATGATGAACCATGTGGCGAACACTTTGCTGACAAAAGGACAGCCTATAAAATCCTTTCTTTAGGATATTATTGGTCATCCCTCTTCAAAAATGCAAAACAATATGTCAAAAGATGTGACAGCTGCCAAAGAGTAGGGAAACCTACCCTCTCAAATGAGATGCCATTACAACCACAGGTACTCATCAAACCCTTTGAAAAATGGGCTTTAGACTTTATTGGACCTATTAATCTGTCATCTAAACAGAGAAAGTATATATTGGTATGTATTGATTATGTCACTAAATGGGTAGAAGCCAAAGCATTATTTTTTGCAACTGAGCACTCAGTTGTTAGTTTTCTTTATGAGGATATTTTTACTCGCTTTTGTGTTCCAAGAGAAATTGTGACAGATCAGGAAGGTCCATTCACATCCAAATTGGTGGAGAAGCTGATGGAAGAGTACAATTTCAAGCACAGAAAATCTACTCCTTACCATCCGCAAGCAAATGGTCAAGTAGAGTCCACAAACAAAGTTATTGAATGCATCATTACCAAGACTGTTCATCTACACAGAAGAGATTGGGCAGAAAGGCTTCCTGAAGCCTTATGGGCCTACAGAACTACATGGAGGAACATAACAAGACATTCTCCTATGAACTTGTTTATGGGAAAGAAGTTCTGCTCCCCATTGAGTTCCAAGTTAGAACCTTCAAGATGGCAGTTCAATTGGAAGTGGATCTATCAGAAGCTCAAAAGCAGAGAATGGAGCAATTGAATGAACTAGATGACATCAGACAAGAAGCAATCCTAAGAACTGATCTAGTTCAATATCAAAGAGCTAAGTGACATGACAAATACATCAAGGAGAAAAAGTTTCAAGAAGGAGATTGGGCATTGCTATTTAATTCCAAGTTCAAAGATTTCAAAGGTAAATTTCAGACTCATTGGCTTGGGCCATACGATATTAACAAAGTCTTTAGTAATGGAGGGGTAAGAATCAAAACCATTGATGAGTATCAAACCCCTCTCATTGTGAATGGTCACAGAGTGAAGATCTATCATAAGCCACTCTTAAAGGAGGAATTTTTCAAAATCTTTCAAGATAATTCTGCAATAAGGCTGGTGAAGAAGAATCCTTCTCCACCAGCGTAGTCTTTTTTCTTTTCATTGTTTCTTTAAAAAAAAAAAAAAAAAATTGTATAAGCCTGAAAACTAATCATTGATTGGCAGTCTTATACAGAAAATACAGGGCGAAAATCAGAAACTTTTGACGCCCTATATTTTCCAAAAAAAAATCCCTCACATTTCATTCATACTTGTTCCATTTCATGTCATTTCACTTCACTTCATTTCTTTCCATTTCATCATCAAATTTCGCCAATAAAAGTCCTTTCATGTCCAGTTTTCATATATCATTCATTCAATCATCATTCATTTCCATCCATCTCCATTCAGTCATATGTTCACTGTGTCAGTTTCTGCAGCTGAATTCTGATTCCGCGGCTGAATACTAATTCCGCAGCTGATTGTTGATTCCGCAGCTAATACTCTGTTACTCAACACTGACAGTTAGATGTTAGCCAAATAATGATAAAAACCAAATGCAAGTATGGGAAAGGAAAATATTTTGAAGATGTTAGCACCTAAAGCACCAACAAGAAGTAGCCAATCAAAGATCAGTGGACGGAAATGGTAAGATTCTAAGGTATGAGAAAAATTTATTTCAAATAGCATTTTAAAGCACATAATCTATATAGTTGTGAAACCACCGGCTCCATTATGTGTAATGATTCGCATTGATAGCTTTCATAACTCCT
Source organism: Pinus tabuliformis (assembly GCA_031772625.1). NCBI lineage: Eukaryota > Viridiplantae > Streptophyta > Pinopsida > Pinales > Pinaceae > Pinus > Pinus tabuliformis. The sequence goes on along the minus strand of CM062805.1, from coordinate 969,662,828 downwards.
CCATGACCTTTGCATAATTCCACCATGAACTCCACATCAATTTATAACGGCCTCATGATCCGCCTCCGAATCTAACTCGTACTTAATTGTACGTCTACATTCCACCTATTGAACTGGGTAATTATGAAGATGTAATCTATTTGACCACGGCTCTTCTCTGCCGCACAAATTCGCAGTCATTTTATGAACGTGCTAACGTCCACTCCACAGCCTTTTAATTCAAAGCTCTGCTAGACTCACTCTGTTTCCATACTCTCCCATTGAAGTTGTGTTTGTTAGTACTGGCCTGTTTATACAAGCCTCCGCTCCGTGAACTCATTCTCACTGCATGTTCTGTGTTCTTTTGTTTTACAACTACTGGTTTGCTCCACAATCCTTCTCCATCTTCTGCTCACACAACCGTTCCACCTCCGTCAATCCAACACTTACAGTCCATCACCCACAGAGGTATTTTTAAGGCAGGAGGAAGGAATGGGCCTTCTGGTAAGAACAGAGCTAGATGGGCCTAAATTCATGGAGGGTTATCCATAGTTAAAAAGCATATTAAGGAAGGCACGGTGGCTGCAATTTATCCAGAAATTCAGAGGTCACAATAAAGAAGTCATGAAGACATTTGCAAGGTCTTTTAACGGTGTGGAAGTTGAGGTTGGAGATCTTAAATTTTCAGTCACAGAGACATCCATTGCAGCAAAAATGGAGCTCCCACAGGAGGGGGAACAGTGGTTCAAAAACAAAGACTTTGATGAGAGGGCTTGGAGGATTATTTTGCGTAACCCAGGTATGGATATAACCATTTTCAAACGTGGAATCCCTGTCTCTGCTCTAGAGGAAAAGTGGACTAGTTTATTATTGATAATTTAGAAGTTTATTACATGTGAAGGACGGTTTGGGTCCATGTACATGTACCACATCAGGTTACTAATGAATTTTCTAGAAAATCAAACCATCAATTTGCCTTATTTCCTGTTGAGTAGCCTGAAAAAGATGTCCACAACTGTACAAAAGAATCTGGATGACGTAGAGCCTCACCTTTACCATCACGGCCTTGTTAAAATTCTGATTGAAAAACAATTGAAGGAAAGAAAGGACACTTGGGAACAGTTCTTGATTAGAAACTTCTTTCAGGACCCACCTGAAACACCTGAAAGTAGCTCAGCAAGGAAAAGTAGGAGAAGGAAAACAAGTGTGAACATTCAGGATACTCCTACTAACATAGCTAAAGAAACTAGTAAGGAAGAGAAGCTGTCTGAAAGTAGGAAAGAAAGAACTGAGGTTAGGAAGCAAGGGAAACTAAAGGGGAAAAGAAATATTGAAGCTGCCTATCAAACCCCAGAACCTTCCTCAGAAGAGGATCAAATACTTTCTGAAAGACTAATCTACCTTAAGGAACAATCAACTACAGCAAAGGGAAAAGGGAAAGAAAAACAAAGTGTAGAGAAAGGAGACACCAGCTCACAGAATTTAAGGAGGAGCTCCAAACTTAAAGGTAAACTTAAGAAAGTACAAACTAAAGGGGCCCACTTCATAGACTTAAAAGGGGAAACACCATAACAGTCTCCAGCAATCCCTCCTGGCCATAGCCCACAACATTCTCCTTTTTCTCAACCAGATTTTGGGGTCAGTCCAAGAAAGGCTACACCTGAAATAGATCCAACCCAGCAAGAAATGTATGATTTTATTGAATCGTTGGAGAAGACTGCAACAGATCAAGGCACTTCATCTACTCAACCTAATATAGCCCAGGAAGTTTTAATCCAATCACTAAAACAAGAAGTTTTTGAACTGGAAGTCCTGAATAGACACATCAAAAGAGAAAATGAAACATTGAAAGAACAGAGAAAGTTGGATAAAATTATCCACGACAACACCATGTTGCATCTTAGGCTGTGGTAGAAGAAAAATATGAAATTGAAGAAAAAGAGTAGGAGGTTGAGCAGAGCTCTTATCAACCTCAAATACAGGTTCCTAATGAGGAAGCCTAGGATGACAGTGGTACCAAGGAAGAAGAAAAGAAGGTTGGATGTATTAGCAGAGGTCTCAGAACAAATGAATTGAAGGGAGGATGGTCATAGTTTTGATTGCATGAGGACATGCAACACCTTCACAGTGGGGGTATGTTGAGCCCTAAAACTACCTCTCTTCTACATACTTTCCTAGACCTTTTTCCCCTCACCAGTGCCTCATAAGCTATCAAAGATCATTGCATATTGATTATAAGAGTGCATTTAAGTGGTTTTCTAACTATATTTTTGTGTTTGCTATTTGACTTAGATTTTGTTCATCAGCTGCAGAATGCAACCACTTTCCGCAGCTGACTCGTGATTCCGCAGCTGTTTTTATTGATCTATAGGTTACAGGTGTCGGCAAGTAAAACGAGGCACGTGGGAAATTCAGGAATGATTTGGACATGGACCAGGTCCTATCTGTTCAGCCAAATTCGTAAAGGAAAGCCTTGGTCAAACGATGGTAAAATTAGGAGTCCTGCAGCAAACAGGTCTCTGTTTTCAGCACGTGAAAGGTATGAGATCGTTCCTAGATCCGTGGATCCCTTTTGACAGCTGTATACCGTCTCCACGACGCAAATCCAACATCCACCTTTTGTAGATTGAATGATCATGGCAACCAAAATGCTAAGCTCACGGATTCTGTATTTTTACGTGTCCTCTGCTGAAGGTTTCTCACAGGAAAAACAGTTATGTAATTTCCTCTATAAATAACGTGTTTGCAAAGGCATGTAGCTAGTCTAGATATAGTCATGTTGTTAGTTTATATATTGTTTCCATAGCATTAGTCCTACTGTTGTAATGAGAGGATACTTCCTCTATTTTGCAATATAAAGACTCTGTTTCTTATGACTGTGTGAGCGTAATTTAGGATTGAAAGCGTATTAACCAAGGCCGTGCAGAGGGCCCCTGCTAGCTGAGGTTTTGTTTCTTTATTTATGTAAAGTCTTCATTTATCATTTTCTTATTTCCATTGTAAATATTTCATAGCTTGTTCACCTATATATATTTCATAATTCATTTATGGTGTTAATGTTTCATTCCTGTACATGATTTTCCAGCATTGTATATTTTTGCTAACACTGATCAGTGTGTTTCAGGATAGGTTATGCTCGAGCGTTTTCATTTTTTTTGCATCAGATAGTGACATGAGATTGGCCTCTCTGCTAACATTGTTTTTTTTTTAGCTTTTCAATTTCAGTTATGCTTTGATTTCAGTCTTATTTATTTGTTGTTGTTAGCTAGCTTAGATATCAAATTCTTCATGTCATTTGACGTTATCTCCAGAGCCATGGCTTAACCCCAAAAATCTACTTGGCGAGCTATCAGATTATGAGTGAAGTGATTTGATTTTACTTTTGTTTTTGCAATTAGGTATCAAGTTCTTCATGTTATTTGACGTTATCTCCAGAGCCATGGCTTAACCCTGAAAAGCTACTTGGTGAGCTATCGGATTATGAGTGAAGTGATTTGATTTTACTTTCGTTTCTGCAATTAGATATCAAGTTCTTCATGTTATTTGACGTTATCTCCAGAGCCATGGCTTAACCCCGAAAAGCTACTTGGCGAGCTATCGGATTATAAGTGAAGTGACTTGATTTTACTTTCATTTGCAAGTAGGTAATTTAGATATCAATTCTTCATGTTATTTGACGTTATCTCCGGAGCCATGGCTTAACCTTGAAAAGCTACTTGGCGAGCTATCGGATTATAAGTGGAGTCAATTGATCTTACTTTCATTAGTCTGCAATTTTTTGTTTGTTTGAGTGCAATAGTTTAACTTTTATTTCTGTATTTAGATGAGCAGTAGAGACAGTGATTTCATGATCAGTATTTCATCATTTGTTTGATTTGAATAGCTGCACATTTATATTCCTATTCAAGCACTAATTTTATCACTAGTATGTTTTGAGATCCTTTGAAGTGTTATGCTCTGGAAGTTATCATAAGGGACATCAAACCTTGTCTTAAATCTATATCCATACTTGCCTTCTAAAGTATTCTTAAAACTTAGGAATAGGATTTCCATTTGCAGTAGGAAACAAACAAAGACAAAGCCCCAAAACAAAAAAAAATTGAAAACAATAAAAAAAAAGTAAGAAAGAGGTTGTCTTGCACATATAGTGTGCCACACTTCATTAGTTTAAGACTCCCGGATTGATAATTAATGTAGCAATTTAGGACATACTAAATTGACTAAACATTTTTGGCATCGTTTCCGAGGAAGTGTAACTAGGTAGTCGATCTCTTACATAAAAAAAAGAGGGAAAAATTGATAACTTCTTGAAGTATGTTCTCCTCTTACACCTAGTGTGATCTGGAGGATCAGAAAAGAGAGTTATTAGTTCAATAATTTCTTGAGTATGCTCTCCTCTTGCACCTAGTGTGATCTGGAAGATCAGAAAGAGAATTATTAGCCCGACTAAAAAATATATAAAAAAATGACATGCATAGAGCAAGAGATTCTAGGGGAAGGTTCATAGCTAGGGCCAAAAGTTCGATTTTCACAACTCCAGCTACTTCAAGGCATATAAAAGATACACCTCCATCCCAGACTCATACTCCCAGCCTTAGGATTCCTGGAATTCAAGGGGCAGCAGCTGAATTAGAAGATTCTCCCACACTATCTACTAAATCTGATCTAGGAGAAGAACCTTTCTTCACTTCTACAGGGGAACATATTGTAATCAAAGAAGTAGAATCACCTGAAGAAGAAGGAAAGCGAGAAACTCTCTCTCATCAGCCATTAATAGAAGAACCAGAAGACACCGAGGAAACTATCATGATAGAAGAAGCAGTAGATGGAGTCATGGCTTAACCCCGCAAAAGCTACTTGGTGAGCTATCGGATTATAAGTGGAGTCAATTGATCTTACTTTCATTAGTCTGCAATTTTTGGTTTGTTTGAGTGCAATAGTTTAACTTTTATTTCTATATTTAGATGAGCAGTAGAGACAGTGATTTCATGATCAGTATTTCATCATTTGTTTGATTTGAATAGCCGCACATTTATATTCCTGTACAAGCACTAATTTTATCACTAGTATGTTTTGAGATCCTTTGAAGTGTTAAGCTCTGGAAGTTATCATAAGGGACATCAAACCTTGTCTTAAACCTATATCCATACTTTCCTTCTAAAGTATTCTTAAAACTTAGGAATAGGATTTCCATTTGCATTAGGAAACAAACAAAGACAAAACCCCAAAACAAAATAAAATTGAAAACAATAAAAAAAGTAAGAAAGAGGTTGTCTTGCACATATAGTGCGCCACACTTCATCAGTTTACGACTCCTGGATTGATAATTAATGTAGCAATTTAGGACATACTAAATTGACTAAACACGTGTCACCAATATGTTCAAGAGAAGTCCTATCTACAGTTATTTACCACTTATACACCATCTGACTTTCTACCATAGTCCTGGATCACACTTATCTACTCTACTGCATCATTTTTTTTCATGTCGATGATGTGGGATTCATTATGGCCCTCCTTCGATGGATCACTTCTTTTCGACTTCAACTCATTATCTGGGAAGATGATCTAGAAACTCCCTTCCAGTACCTTAGACCTTGCATGCCTCAATGGAAATTTCTTTGCATTTGATGACAGGTTTCCATCATTGACCTTCGATCGGATGATTCCATGGGTGTTCAACTTCAACTTCACTATTCACATTAGTGGATTGTGATGATTGTACCTTGAGAGGCATTGTCATTATTGGTGGTTTCTCTTGTGCCTGTTAATAGTTTACATCATTGATCGGTAATCAGGTGGTTTTCTATCATGTTTGACTTTGACACATCTATTCACATGTTAGAATTCGTAAATTGATCGGGTCGAGGCAGAGTGCAAGACCCTAGATTCTGTCTAATAAAATATAGGTTGCGTGGATTTATGAGTTATTCATGATTGTACACCTGTTTTCCTCTGTACGAATGGCTATGACCATACCACGGGTCCATATATATGATCTGTTTATTCGGATGGCTGCGACCATACTGCGGATCCATACACATGATCCCTTCTATTTGGATGGTTGTGTCCATACCGTGGATTCATGTATCATTAGATGCATGTTCATGTATCAATAGGCATGTTTATTAGAGATTTCAAATATGTATATGTACATGTATATGCTTTATTTGCAGGTCTCCTTACTGTGTTGTCCTAGTCCTTGCCTTGGCTTGTAAAGCATCTCAGCCATCACTCCCTATTCTGCCTTCATGCTTTAGGGGGCATACGTTACACATTATTTTGTCACACCTCATGTTCACTTCCTGTTCCATATCCTGAAGTGCCAAAATGTTTCCAACTGTGAAGATTATCCATCATGATACACAGACAAAAACATCCCTAAAAAACCAAAGGAAAACTGTCCTGAGTCAATTTTGAAGAAGGTTAGCTAAAGCCCTAAATTTTAGGGCCAGCTCACTTTGCTCCACTGCCTGCCTGTGCTAATGGCATATTGCACTGTTTTACCCTAGCGCTACCAGCACGGGTTTTGATATTAAAACCCACGTTGAGCTTCTTCTGGCAGGTTTTCCTAAAATGGGAGGGAAGCTTCGTGTGCTAGAAACTTCGAGAACAACGAGATGGATATTAATTGTTGTAGATATGGTCGAGGTCTCCCATTCAGAGCTCTTGATCTTATCATTATGGGCCTTCCCCTTGAGAGGTGGACCTTCCTCCCTCTTTTCTGGATCCCTAACTCCTTCTCCCTTCCTATAAATCAAATCTATTCCATCTCCAAATGGTTGTTCATTGATTACCTACATCCTATACCGAGATTATGCCCAAATGATGCCCATTCTAACTTGGAGAAGGAGTTCTTGAAGAGTCTTTGCTTGGACTTGGACATCCACCAAAAGGAGGTCTCCAACATCAAGGCATAGGTTTTATGCTTCCCTTTTGAGCTTATTAATATATACATCTGATGTTCACTTTCCATAATTGTGTAAATGTTTATGCTTTTGGCTTAATACTCCTTGGTCTATTAAGTAGTTTATGTTTGATGTATATCATATATGCTCTTGTAACTTGTATTTCTCTTTGATCTTTCTTATAGGTATTCGGACGTGAAGAACAAGTAATAAGTGAGCCTAGAAGTAAAGGAACCAAAGTCATTTCCAAAGGATTGAGTGATTAGCATCAGAGCAAGGTAGGTCATTCTCTCTCTGCATTTGTTGAACATAAGCTAGGAAATTGTATGTTAGTTTGTTTATTTTGTTGCTAGACCCACTAATTGGGCTAGAGAGATCTCCTCTGTCCATAGAGGGTAATTTCCTTCACAACAACACCCTGAGGAATTTTCCTGCACTTTACCGTATATCACACCATACAATGGTCGAGGATCCCTATGCCTAATTAAGACTCTGCCCTCTAGGCTTTACCATATATCTCGTCATTCACCAGTCAAGGATTCCTAGGCTTGATAGAGGGCACACACCTCTAGGATTTACTGTATATCCTGTAATTCACTGGTTGAGGATTCCTAGGCCCACTGAGGCACACAAAATCCAAATTTACCATAATCCCACCTTCTCTGGTGCAGGGATTCCTAGGTCTTTTGTTCTTTCTTTCAAATACCACCTCACTCAGTTTCTAAACCACCCGGAAGTCTAGCTTAACCAAAATAAAAAAGCCCATCACACCATGGCTATCCAGAAATGTCAAGGCAAGGTTAAAAACATTCTCACACCTGGAAAAGCCCATGCCCATGACAACAAGAAAACCAAGAACACACATACATAGCCATGCATGCTAAAACTAGTAAGGAAATCATATTGCAAATCAAAACCTGCAAGTAATCTCATTGTAGTCACTTGATCCTACTCTTCCTTGCTTGATCTTTGCTTCCCTTTGCCTTCTTTGCTTTCCTTGATCCAATGTCGTTTGGATCCGCTACAGCACTCGGTCGGATGTTACCCTAACCCGACCCGGGAACGGACCGGAGGGAACCGCAGCATGGGTAATGTCCGCGTCTCGCCGCAAGGCTAATTTTGAGTTGCAACAACAGGGTTGAGGCCCCTTCCGGAAAAGGCAGTCCGGCGGCACCAAGGGTCCTGGTACTATCCAGAGTGCTCCAAGAAAACTCGAAGTGTCCAAGAGTGAGAGAGAGAGAGAGAATAGGGAGGGATATCCAAAACTGAACTAAAAAAAGGTTGTGAACTGATCCTCGAAAGCATTTTAATCAATGAGGCCTCTATTTTCCTCATTTTCCATTATTTTCCTTCATTTTCCTCCTCACATACAACCTGTGACCTTTCACCTTCCTTTTCTCCTAATTTCCTTTATTTTCATAAATAAAATGTCAATTAATGCCTCATGCCTTTCCAAAGTCTCTGCCATTTCCTTTTTCAAAATCCTTAGCCATAATAAACCAAATGAACAGCCACACTAGGATGTCTTGCCCAACATTCATCTTGGAATAAGTGTCCCATGACCGTGGTTATTATTTTACCTTTATTAACTTTATTTACATGGAATTTTTACTACGGTTGTTACACCTTTCATTATAATTGTATCCTTTGTCTCGTATGTATACACACACACACACACACACACATGAGACAAATTGTTAAATTATAATGAAATGATACAATGAAAGGTTCTAGCCCACATAACATTATAACAATAGAAATATAATAACTTAATATCTAGAGCTTAATAAGGGTTTTTAGAGTTAACATGGGCTTGTTTAAGGCTTAACATGCCCCTCCCCTTCAAACAAGTTTTATCCTCAAAACTTGACTAATTGTAAGTGTTTCTAAATGAGTAACTCACATTCCCTTGTTGCCTCTTCCACTAGTAGGTTATTTCATTTGATAGGTACTCAATAATTGTTTGATTTCTTCGCTGGTTAATCCTTATTTCAAGGATTGTTTCTAGTGAGGAGAAATCACTTTGGCTAAGGTTTAATGATTCCATTCTCCTTCATTTCTTGAATTAGATACTCAATCTCACTTTTGGTGCATATGGATACTTATAAGGCCTAATGTTAGCTGATGCACTTCTAGGTTGTAAATGAATAGCATGGTCATGATCTTAAGCAAGTGGAAGAGCCTTAGTTATCTCTCCAAATACTTTGGAATGATTATTGATAACTTTTCAGAGATCCATTAGAGAAGAGCATATAGATGTTTGAACATCTAACGAGAGCAATTGTGCAATTATGTTGTTGTTATCACCAAAAAATGATCATCTAGCCATTTCTAACTAGGTGGATCGAAATACACCATGTAGGATTAATTTTACCATAGTAAAAACACTTTCACCATGGGAAATAATTTAGTAAACTATTTTTATTGAATTATTTCTAATTAAAATTTTAAAAACCCCATGAAAATAATTGAATAAATCATTATTTATCTAATTTTCTCTAGGAATAATTATTAAATCATTGTTTGATAATTATCTATTTTTATTGAATTATTTCTAATTAAAATTAAAAAACCCCATGAGAATAATTGAATAAATCATTATTTATTTAATTTTCTCTAGGAATAATTATTAAATCGTTGTCTGATAATTATTCCTAGTCACGTTTGACTAAATCCCCTAGCAATAATTAAATAAATAACTATTTCAATTTCACACCATTCTTAATCCTCGCGAAATAATTAATAAATCATTTTATTGTTAATTATTTCTAAATAAAGATATTTGACCATTTTGAATATATTTTCCCTCTCCAAAAAATATAATAAAGTATTTTTAACGATTAGATCTTGATTTGGTCAATATTATTTTATTATTCTCCATTTTTGAGATCAACCCAATACTTTGTTATAAATAAGAGGGCTTTCCATTCATTCCTCACCATGATCATTATCATCATCACCATTATCATCTTCTTGCACTTGAGTTCTACACATTGTTTTGGGTTTTTCACATTTTGAGATAGAGAATTGATTACTCAAGCATCAATGACATCAAAGGACTTGTCCCATGGAGGGGGATTTGCATACACTTTTTGTAGATCTCCTTCACCAGGTGTTATCAATAAAGATTATTATTCATTTAAAAGTCTTTCCATATTGGGTTATTACATTGGATATATATTGTTGTTTGTTGTTTTGGCTCGCATGTCTTTTTGTTGCAGGTTTTTCTCATTTTATTATTGCAGATTTGAAGCGTAAGTAGCCACAAATTGTTGTTAGGGTCACATGTCACTAGTGACTTAAGTGAGATATTTTTGGTACACCTTCCAAGAAATTTCATACTAACAAATGGCGACTCCACTGGGTTTTTAGCTACATTGGTCGTTAACAAATGATGACTCCACTAGTGTAGTAATTCAATTATTGGGTGACCGAATTTTTAGTCAATTTCAGGATTTTCTACAATTGTTTTTATCCTCTCAATTTCTATTTATAGTTTTATTTCATTTTTTGTGAAATTTTCGAATTCTAGTGCTTTTCTAGTTCTTTTCGCAGGTCACAGGCATTGGTCGAGCAGGAGATAGAAAAATATGTGTGAGATCTGTCAATCTAGAGTCCTGGGAGAAAAACACACTTTTCAGCCCCATATCTATGTTTTAGGTCACACTTTTTGGCCAATTATATGTGGTTTCCACCGTTTCCAGGTCAATACCTGCATTTTGGATTTTTTCTGAGATTTTTATAGAATTTTTTCAAATTTTCCAAGAGTGTTGTGTGTGGATTGGGAAGGGTTATTTATCTCTATTTTAGCCTTCCCTAAGCCTAGATTCTCTTAGTTTTTCTCTTTGAAGAAGGAAAAACCCCCCTAGGGTTTAGAGTACACCTCCACATTTTTAGGAAGAGATTGGCTGGGTGAGGAGTCTAAGGTTTGAACATTTTCAGCCATTGATTTTTAGAGTCTAATCCATTACTTTACAACACTTTTGGATAGGTTTATTTCACATTTTCTCTCTTTAGAGTTTGGGTTTTGTCTTTCCCCCTTAGGATCCCCTTGAGCATCCTAGGTTTTGGAGCTTCATACATATCCTTTACAACATTTGTCACCTCTGATTTTTGTTGTGTTTCTGCACTATTTACAACATATTAGTGCCTATAGATCTTAGTCCCTTTGACATTAGGTCTTTTAGGAATTTTATGTGTCTTTGAGTAGCTTGTTTGCCTTCTCTTTCTTAATTGCTTAATAGCCTTTTTGGGTGGGGTATTGTGTGCTCAATTGGTTGTTTATTTTTTTGTTATTTTCAGCATTATTTACAGTATTTCAACACTTTATTTTCAGCAGCACATGGCATCATAAAACATGCTTAATCAACTCATCCACTTGCCACATCATTTTCACACATTCACACCCTAAGTGAACATGAGCTTGGTTAATACCTCCAAGCCAAGACTTGAAACACTACATCTTAATAATTTAACATATATAGATTAAGCCCCCTTGGGTACCATGGCCAAATAACCTGTGTAGTTTAGGTGTAGGATAATAGGCTTCCAATAACACCCATCGATCGCTTACGTTGAGACATAGAAATTGACATATTCGGGAGATTAAAATCCTTCATCATCCCACGGTCTAAAGCCGAAGTGCTTAAAAAACCCAATTCAAAGAGGGTTAGGTTAGGTCATCATGTAAGCGGCTCTCCTTAGGGCTACCCAACCCATGGTAGGGAATCTCGTGCAATGGTTGATCACTAAGAAGTTTAATACTCAACCACCCCCATGGGACGAAGGTAATCGTAGTGACTAATCTTAGGAAAACAACCTATAAGACTAGTTGCAGGAAGTAGTTGGTTCTCTACCCTACCTTTCTTTGGACATCTTTGCTTGCAGGGATTAAATTTCATCAAGTAAGAAGTCCTTTGGAAGGCCATCTGAAACAGTATATTTAGGATTATTGAGGATTTATACCACCTATAGGCTAGACGTCTTTTTAATTGATAGGACATGTTTGCTTGTATTAGAGTAGCATCATTAATACAGTTAGTTTACACTTGGAACGACTGCACTAGGCATTTTCTTGTTGTTTGTTGCTCTTTTACTCCTATCATCACCCTTTAGTTCTTATAGTCATCATTTTCTTGACATCATTGCGACCCTAGGCATTTTTTGTGGAGAATTTGAGGCCTTCGGCCTCAGTTTCTGTTAGGACATATTATTCCTCCCTATCATGTTAGATTCCATCCTCCCATTCCTCCATCGAGTCATCATTCTGACTCTGGTTCTCCTAATTCTTCTAGTTCTTCCTTTGATTCTGCATCTTCTCAACCCATATAACGTCACCATGTCAGGCACCAACGTGGGTGCGAGAAACCAAGGTGGTAACCTAGGTACTAACCAAGGTAACCCCACAAGCAAAACCTCCACCAGTATGGTCACTCCTACTCCATTGCTTCCTCTTATGGTTGATTTGAGTCTCCTTGATTTCAGCCAACTCATCAACGATCCTCTTCTCATGACCCAATTGGCCATTTATGCCTACTAAACTTCCTCCCTACATCCCCAAGTTTGAAGGTAATCCTAGAGAAGATTCTACAAATCATGCTTGCTCATTCCATACGTGGTTTCCATCCAATTATATTACTGAAGACTCCACCGTCTTCGCTTGTTCCAACACGCTCTTACTGGAGTTGCTACTAAGTGGTATGTTGATCAACCCAAAGCCACTCATTCCACTTTCAAGACTCTTGCCAAAGCTTTTATAGCATATTTCCAGTTACCTCTCTATTATGACACGGGTACCGAGCTATTGACTTCTTTCCATTAAAATTCTGTCACTCGCTTATCCAACCATCTTTAGGAATGGCATAGATGGAGGAGCATATGTAAAGCTCCAGAATTCGAAGACCACGTCTATATGGATTGGTTCCTTAGATCAATTTTGGCCCCCATTGCTAAAGATGTTGCTTCTCACTTCCCCCAATCTGAGGAAAATGCACTCCAAGTAGCCTTGAAATTTGACTTGATCTACACCCAGTTAGGTTATGTTTATACCGTCATTTTCGATCTGCCTCGGCCTAGCGCTGCTAATACACCGGGGGAATCTCATGTCATTGATGGTATCATTGGAACCACTTCACATCCTCAACTTAAACCATATGCACCACCTCCGATGATTTATGATCAACCCCTGGGAGGACCAGTTCCTCTTACACGTATCCCTCCCCCAATCTTCCACATGGAAACTCTTATCTAGGTCCCAACGCATGATATGCATATCCCCATCTGCGTCAACATATGTCAGGGCTAGTTCTTTCTCCATCTGTTTATCCTAACGTTGCCCCATCTCCTTATTATCTGTATGCACTGCCCAGCGCTCCAACCCCGCCGACACTAGCACCCCAGCCCCCATGCCTCCTCCACCTCTGCCACAATATCAACCTCTTCCACAAGGCCAAGTGTATACTCAACAAAGCACAACCAATCCCCCAACCCCAAGAAAAGGAACAAGGGGAAAGGTAACTAGAACCAACAATCTCAAGGTAATCAAGGTAGCGAGGGTCCACCACCTGATGCACCTTAGGGAAGCCAACCTAACTCTGCAACCCAACAAAAGGGCGGTCAGCCCAAGAAAAACAAGGCTTTTGGTACAAAAAAACCTTGTTCCTATTGCGGTGTATATGGCCATTATATTCATGAGTGTCCCCTTTTACCTCAGATGCATCAAGTATGGGAAGCTCAAGCAACTACTTCTAGAGGACCGCAACCCATAGCTCCTCCTCCTCCTGCTTCATCTCAACCAGTTGTGCTTACCAATCCTTTTCCTCACCAAGGATATATCACTGCTCAACCTACACAAGTTCATGCAGCTCCCCCACCTCCACCATCTAGTCACAATGATTATCAGATTCTTATGATGAATTCCAATGAAGTCAACATCGAACAAGTCAACCTTCAGACTTGATTGCGCTAATATGACAAGCCACCTTCTAAGTCAGTGACTGAGTCCCAACCCCAAGTTTCCACTGAGCCACTGTCATCATCATATGGTACCTTATAGATCCATCCGCCTAAGGTAGAGGTTATCCCCAAGATCTGCAAAGGTCCATTACGTCAAAACATTGCTTCTGTTAAAGTTGTCCATACCTATAGCATAGTAGATGAATTGGAGTAGTCTCTTGCTTCCATGTCAACACTAGAAGTTCTCCAGATATGCCCATCCCAATGCTAATCTCCACTCTCTACTTTGGGTGTTGTGTATCCCTCTGATGATCGTATGATCGTCTTTGATGTTGACAAGTCAGAACATCCCCCACTTCCTTCATCCTTTTCATTTTAAATACCAGTCTTCATAAGAAATGCCATTGTTCAATGGTGTATCATAGACGAAGGTTCCTCCACTTGTGTGATGGCAACTAGTGTTTAGAAGAGACTTGGTTCATTTGACCTATCTCCTTCCACTATCACTCTCCATGTTTGGGACGATCATCCCTCTCAGCCCCTTGGTTTATATCACAATGGTCCTATCACTATTGCTAGCAAGACTATCTCTATTCACATCAAGGTCATTGATGCCCCCTTATATCATAACATCATCTTGTGTTGTAGTTACACCTAGGTTATGTCAGTTGTTGCATTTGCGGTTTTCCATAAGATGTGCTTCCCTCATAATGGAAAGTTCATCACTATCAATCAACTGACGAACTATGATCATAAGTCTCAGAATTCACTTGAGTCCACTATCTCATCGATGACTAGTAATAATATTGTCTCGTCCCTCACCAATGTCTCTCCTAGAGTCTACAAAGATTCCACCTTGCTTGGTGCTTATTATGGTCCACCACCTACTCCTTTTGAGCATAGCTCGTCTAGTGTTTGCATGCTTAAAGCATCACAGGTTGCACACAAGTGGTCTAGTATGCCTTCACAACTGTCATCACCTTTGCAACCTATTGTTCCCAACTCAACCCAGCCTTGTGGTACTACTCCTCAAGGTCCTCTTCCTTCTACTGGTATCTCTCCTAGTCCTTTTCATCTAGGAATCATTCCCCCAGATCTTAACCATCTTGAAGCCATTCGACCGGGTCATTACCCTTTTGGTCAGATACCATTTTTATTTCCACCCTGTTTTAGCTGCTACAACCACCCTCCAAAATTTTGGCCTGCACCAATTTTGGAGCCTCACTTGAGAGTTTCACTTGATGGTTGCACACTCTCGAGTTCACTCTGTGAGCTCATGTGAGTTTTTGCATCCACCTTGCTTGCTCTTTTCATTCAAGTTCCTGCATGTTGGTATCTAAGTCATGCTTGCGACCATGTTTTGGTTATGCTCAAACTATTCACTTCGTATGTGCTTGTTGCGTTCTCTATGAAAGAATCTGTCGCACTCACACACAGAGTCACATTCACTGTCATGCAAGCATCATCTCGATCAATGAACATTCAATCACAAGTGTCGCACTTGTCACTTGCACCGTCGATCAGTCATGTTGAGCATGTGTGTCTGGATGGTTTGGGTCATTTCGTCATCGAGTCATGTGAGTGTGTGTTCGTATGATCACCTATGCGTCTTTTGATCGTTCACACACTTGGTCTTTTTTTTTGAAGTTCTGACGAACAAATTCCCCTCTGACAACTAGACAATCACCCCGCTTTTAACTCAATCGACTATCAACCAGAATAGTGAAGAAGCACCAAGCTAGTCTTTTCAAGTTGTGCTTCCTGCAAGCATTTCAAATCAACTTTGATGCTGACCACCCGAACAGTCGAACTCGGCGGTCCCCTCAAGACTAACTCCCTTCAAAAATTGTGCAGAGGCCACTAACTTCAACTAACTGAGGAAATTGCATAGATAGGTCGGATAGACACCAAGTGTCGTCCATGTCTCCTTAAGAAATATGCGTAGTTTTCCTAGTTAGTCATCCTGATAGTCGACCAACTGTTCATCCCAGAAATTGTGCAGTTTTTATGAGAATGCCTTCCACTTCCCATCAATTAGCTCAACTCAAAAATTGCACAGAGATTATCAGCAGGCTAGCCTACCAGCCTAAGTGCAGTTTTCGTTGCCAGCAGACCCTAGCAGCAGACTGCCAATTCCCTCAAGGAATTGTGCAGTTTCTGCTGCTAGTGACTCTAGTAGCCAACTGGTAGTTCCCTCTAGGAATTGCACAATTTTGGCTTCCAGTGACCCCAGCAGCCAATTGGAAATTCCCTCTGGGAATTGCGTAGTTTTGGCTGCCAGTTTCTAGGGCAGTTCCCCAAAAAAACTACGCAATCCCTACCTATTGACCCTTCATACAACCCAGCCCGTTGCTCTGGAAAATTGTGCAAATCTGGTTGTCCAGCCCCACTACCCGTTCGTCCTGAAAAATGTGCAGAGCATGCCTACCTTACCTTCCAGCAGCCCAGACTGTCCCTCCCAAAATTTCCGCAATTTTGCCTCCTAGCCGAGCCACACCTCACGGGAAATCACTATCGACTCAGATTTCCCGTCTCCATCACTCATTGACTCTTGCGTATTTTTCATCAGTAGTTCCCGGAGCCATCATCCCACTTCATAACCTTGCTGCCTCTCCCGGTCACCTACATCTGAAATGATCGTGCGTCGTGGTAGACTAGGAGGTTTTGGATTTGATGTCGTCTCGTCATGAGTGACTGCAGGTACAGGTACACCAACAAACATGGCAAGAAGATGAACAAGATGAACAAAGGGAGCACATGCAGAAGGACAGGTTCACCAACGGATGAACGAATGATGCATGTGAAATAGATGAACGCGACGAACATGCACCTTCATGAACATATGAGCCTGTCAAGCCTTCCAACATGCAAGCAAGGGACAACATGTTAAAGCTTCATTAAGTGAACCAAGGACCATCGAAGACTCCACGCACTTTGCATGCGGAGGTGAAGCTATGATACACCATGAATACATCCATCACCCAGCAACATGGTAGCTCGACATGCACTCCAACAGTAGCACGAATGTACCAGCACTGTCATGTCATGTCATGTCGAGTCACGTCATGAGTCATGTTGCCCACATCTTCGCTATGGGCTTGTTTTCAATCAATGTGATGTAACATGGAAGTCCAAGAGACCCACTTGTTGAACAAAGAGTCATGTAAGTTGAAAAGTCATGGAAGTCAAATGGTCATGAGGGTAGTTAAACAACCACAAGGTTCAGTTTCACCCTTGGCTATAAATACCCCCTTATTTGTATATGTAAAGCACTTTTTCACCTCATCTCCTCCCACATAGCCAAGAGAGTCTGTAATATTTTATTTGAGGAGTAAGTAGTGCCCCGCACTCGGGGTTAGTGATGTATGGTGTAACGATGTTTCTTGGAACTTTCGCTTGATTCAGAAGCCTGCTAACAAGCCAACACATTTTCACACATGTATTGTATTTGTTGTAAGACTGATCTTTAACACTTGTAATGCATGTTTCTTTAACCTTTGTTCTACATCTGAACTGCTTCATTTGTTGTAATGCATAATCTATTAATGGAAATGTGTTGTATATGTTGTTAACGTTATCTCACTTGTGTAGACTGCTCTCCTGAACATCAAAAATACCTTTCACATGAAGGTTGTTATAACAACAGTTGCACTCGTTCAGACTGATCCATTGAGTGTTGTACGTGTTATCTTACCTTGTATGTTGTGACTGCCACATATGTGTGGACTGCTCCTATGGAAGTTGTGCATGTCCTATTGTGTTGCGTGTTCCTAGCAGTGTTGGGACTGCTCCCAATCAACCTAGAACTCACTCTCACCCTCTCCCTCAACAGTGAAAGAACCATTGACACAAGTGACACTTGCACTCACCAAGCACGCAAACCTCACTTACTGAAGACAAAGTGAACCACTCTCATGTGCTGAAAAGCAAGAGTTGAGGCAAATTCTTAAGGCAATGGCAACCGAGCCATCATACCGGATGGGACTCCCACACCAAACAGTGTGAGGTCTAGATGGCACTTCATACCGAGGTGATCCCCTGAATGTTGGCGGGTCCAGCACCGTCAACATTTATGGTGCAAGAAAGAGGGCAACCAGTTATACATGGTTGAAATTCCCCTCACACTCATTCATCAACCATTTGGTCAAGGAAGTAACTTGCACTCCCTCTCACCTACACGCGACTCTGCAGTTGGTTACTCCTCACCTCCCAGAATTGAACATGAGATTTCATATCAACAACTTTACTCCGTCCGTCCCATCACTCGCCAGTTCCTGAAAGCAATCGGACTAATCCTAGGAATACAACCTCTTCCACACACATCTAGGAAGCCAAAAGCCACTCCCGCAAGAGTTTTTGTGTTATCAGTGGAAGAAGCAGTCCTTTCCATGCTTGAAGGTCTAGAAGAAGTTATTGAAGACAAGAGGAACCTCTAATCTTCCTTGAAGATGAACAAGGCACCCTTGTGCTCTTGGGATAAAACTCTGGTATAGGAGGTGGAGGAGGAGGAGGCGGAGACGAACCGACAGACTCAAATCCAGAACCATCAGACTCCAAAGGAGAGGAAGAATAGGAAGAGGACAAAGAAGACGAAGAGATGGCTGACCCAAATATTGAATGGATGACTTAGGGACCATTGGCTCTCTCGACTATTCTACACAAGATGCCGAAGCAAGCAGAGAGAATGAACATCAAGTTCAATCCTGACAACAGGGTGAAGGCAGAATACCACTTAGAACTCTTCTACCTACAACTGTAGACCCTTGAGGTACATTATGATGATGTAGCATGTAGACTATTTCCATGTACCTTGGACAGCCGCGTAGCTACCTGGTATCACAACCTTCCACCCAACTCCATATAGAACTGGGGTTCTTTCAAAAGTATGTTCCTTGAAAATTTTGTTGATGACAAGACTCCAGCTATGCTGCTCAAAGAATTGGGAAGCCTCGGGATGGAGGGAAAAGAGAAAGTGAAAGACTTAAATCAGAGGTTTATGCATATTTGAACAAATTTGCAGTAGACACTAAACCTCATGACTCCATCACTATTGACTATTACACGTCTGCAGTGCCAACCACCATTGCGCAGTTTTTCCAGCGAGCTATGAAGCCAACACTTTTAGAAAGCTGTGAAGAGGCTATTATTGTTGAAAAGGACTTGTGCACAATTGGAGTCATCAAGGATGAAGAATCAATGAAATAATCCAAGAATGTGAGTAGAAATCCCCAAGAAATAGCGAGAAACGGTAGAGACAAGGAAGCAACTAATATTGAGAACCTCACTTGCCTTGTCAAGAACTTGACCACTGAAATGTCTGAACTCAAGCAGCGGAAAACAGACACATTCGCAAGCAGTCATACACCCAGACAGAGGCAGGCAAGAAGTTCATCAACCAGCTCATCAAGCAATAACCGATGCGCTTCAAAATTTGCGCAGAAGCATATGTTCCAACTCGATCGGTGCGATGATCCTAATTTATATTCCTTCCACGAAGAGTTTCACCCCAATAACTCTTGTTCATATTGGAAGTGAGTTGTTAGCTCTGTCTGTAGTCATACACTCGATGCGGAAGGCGATATGCAGGAGCAGCCGGAAGACACTGATGATAACGAAGAGGTTGCACCTGATGAAACACCAAGTTCTGGGCATGTGGTGAACACATATCAGTGCTCGCAAGTAATCTCGAAGACGAACACCGAGAAGAAGCCCCAAAATAAAAATGATCGTTACAATCTTAGGAGTAAAGGGGCTCCCCCTACACTTGGGGAAATGCAAGAGAAGGTGAGGCAGCTAATAAAGAAGGCCGATCCACCAGTTGCCTCAAAGCAACAAACACAAAGCAAGTCCGGGAAGACAGCAGTGGACAAGAGTACAACCATGAGCAGCAAGTTGCATAACACTCCGTCGGACAACATGAACATCCATTCTACCCCGGACACCTCGGTGAGTCCACCACCTCTTGACGACAACATAGTTGATGACATGAAGAAAAATCGAGCAAAAATTAGTTTGTTTGAGTTAGCCAAAGTCTAGAGTCAGCGAGATATCCTGCTGCATGAGTTGGGACAAACAGGAACAGACAACGCAGCCTCTACCAGCAAGGGAACAAGCACACCTCCCGTATCACTTTCCATTGTGCTCAATACACTCCAGATGGAAGAAGCAAACTCATGTTTCCCCCCATTACTGCTTTCATTTGAAGTTTTCAACTACAATGTTCACAACTTCTTGGTTGATTCTGGCGCGACAGCCAACATCATGCTGCTCTCCATTGCTAAGAAGATCAATGCACAATGGAGAGAAACATTTGCGAGAATAATCCAACTTGATAGAACATCAGTACCAACCATCGGTGAACTGTGAGACGTGATCATCTTACTATCTCATGACAGTCGAGTCCATCAATGCATCAACATAGTAGTGTTGGCATTATGTTTCTGGTATGGCTATATGTTACAGATGTTGTACTTGATGGCAACTCCCGTGGCAAGGCTCTCAATTTGTTGAAAATTAAGAAGGACGCAGGAAAGCAGTTCAGAAGGTGCGTACCCGCAGGTACACCATGCAGGGACTGCGTCCAGATACGCAGGGCAGCCGTTCAGGAGGTGCGTCCCCCCAGTGCACACATTTCAAGGCAGAGAAAAGCACACATGGGGTTTCTTATGTTTTACTCTTGGTATTTAGCCGACGGTATTGGGTTATTATGGTGTCGGCTCGTGGTATTGATCCATGTTTTAAGGAAGAGCTTTCCTATATAAAGCAAAGGAGATCATTTGGCTTGAGCATGTTTTGGGTTGAATATCTTATGAGGGCTAGATATGGTCTAGATCTAAACAAGGCGAATCTACTGATGGACCGAGATCTCTTCGGCGCATGTTCAGATCTGTAGATCTGACTGTCTGGGTTACTTCTGAAGTCTTGAAATCATCTATGCCCGGAGGTACGCAGGTGCAGTAAGAGAAAAGTGCGTACATACGCAGGAACGAAGCGTTTCAGGTGCGCCGGTACGTAGGCGCAGAAGGGTTCAGGTGCACCGGTACGCAGGCACAGAAGAGCTGCAGGTGCGCCGATACGCAGGCACAGAAGAGCTGCAGGTGCGCCGGTACGCAGGCACAGAAGGGTTGCAGGTGCGTACATACGCAGGCAGTTCAATAGACTCAGAGCGAGGTACGCAGGCTAGCAGTTGAGCAGGGTGCGTCCGGTACGCAGGCTAGCAGTTGAGCAGGGTGCGTACTGTAAGCAGGCAAGCAGTTGAGCAGGGTGAGTACAGTAAGCAGGCCAGCAGTTGAGCAGGGTGCTTACGTAAGCAGGCAAGCAGTTGAGCAGGGTGCTTACTTCTCTTAAAATCTTTGTTATCATTGTTGTGTTCTGGGTTTGGTCCTATTATTGTTGATCTGGTTATTACAGTTGATTGGGTGATTCTCTTATACTTGATGCTTATGGATCCAGTTTGAAAATTTATGAAAAGTGGTCCTTGTAAGAAAAGAAGTAGGGGGTTGTAGCTCCCTTCCAGGAGAGACTGGAAAACGAGAGAGAGTTTTAGCTCTCTGCAGGTTGCAGCCTGCGTACTGGTAAATGACTGCACCAGTACAAAACCATTGTAAAAGGAGTTTCTAATTTGAAAGAAGATAGAGACATATTGCAGCAGGTGGTTTTCACCCACATTGGGTTTCCACCTTACATCCTGTGTTCTTTGGTGTGACTATCTGTTTTCTTTTGTTCATGCTCATTATTTTATGGTACTGACATGCAAAAATAATTCAAAGAACAAATAAAGAAGATTTATTAAAAGAATTATATAATACTGATTCACCCCCCTCTCAGTATTATTTCCAACAATTGGTATCAGAGCAGGTCCTTCAGAGAAGCTTGATCGCTTGAAGGTAGATCGTTCATCATGAGCAACTACGAGAGAGAAGCATCAATCAGGCCACCGGTTTTTGATGGGACAAACTTCAATTATTGGAAGGTAAGAGTTACTGCCTATCTTCAATCTCTTGGTACAGAAGTTTGGGACATCGTAGAGACAGGCTATGCTTTTCCTTCAGCTACTCCTACAGATGCAGCCGAGAAAAAGAAGTATGAAACAAATGCGAAAGCAGTGAGTACTCTATTAGGATGTATATCTCAATCAGAATTCATGAAGGTAATGCACTATAAATCCGCAAAAGAGATATGGGACAAAATTGTCACGAGCTATGAAGGAGATGAACAGGTAAAACGTGCTAAACTTCAAACTCTCAGAATTCAGTATGAGACTCTCAAAATGTATAATGATGAAAGTGTGGCTAAATATTTTCTTCGGGTAGATGAGGTTGTTAACTGTATGAAAAATTTGGGTGAAGAAATAAAAGAGGCTGTTGTGGTTGAAAAGGTTCTAAGATCATTGTCCCCCAAGTTTGAATCTAAAGTATCTGCAATAGAAGAAAAGGAAAATCTACGAATTCTTACTATGTCTCAGCTACATGGAATTCTAACTGCTTATGAAATGAGAAAGGGAGGTCCATCAGACAGAAGAGAAGCTGCTTTCAAGGCATCAGGCAAAGGAGATTATTATGAAGCGAGCCACGTCCCAGAAGAAGAGGAAGAAGAATCAAATTTTGTCAGAAATCTTCAAAGGGGTTCTGGAAGGTTCAGAGGTAAGTTACCTTTTAAATGCTTTGCTTGTGGAAGAGTAGGTCATTATGCTGCAAAATGTCCTTATAAGGATAAAGGAAAGGAACCTGCTAGATGGAACAAGAAACAGAATGCAAATAAGAAAAGCTCTACACTCATGAAGATAGTGATGGTCTATCAAACAGTGATGAAGATGAACAAGGTAATGAATATAAGTTGTTAATGGCATTTGAAGATGATGATTATATGGATGCTATAGATGTGGATAACCTTTATGATGAAATTACTAGACTCAAGAGATGTATAGAAGAAAAGAACATGATCATTGATACTCTACAATTTCAAATTGATGAAAAGGAAAAACATCTTGAAAAATTAGAAGGTGAAATTGTTGGTCTTAGAAAAGAGATTGAGAAAACAAAAGCTATTAATCTCAAGTTTGTCAAAGGATCTGAAACTTTGGATGAGATTATCAATGTGCAGCGGTCTCCTCTAAACAAGACAGGTCTGGGCTATAATGGAGAAACCTCTCAAGCATCCACCTCAAAAAGTTATCTTGATGCAGCAAGAAGAAATGAGCAAAAGCACAATGAAGATCATCAGGTAAAGCAGGGACAAATTACAAACAGAAACTATCAGGGGCAATCCATCTTAAGGGTGAACAAAAGCTACAACCAGCCACAAGTAAAATCTTCTCAATTTGGTTCAAGAATAGATGATAATAGAAATTAAAATCAATTGGCTGGTAGATTCGATAACCGCAGAAGTTTCTTCAATGGACAATGCTTTTCTTGCCATAACTTTGGTCACAAAGCAGCTCAATGTGTTGCATATAAAACAATCATGACTAGGGAAGCTCAAAAACAAAGAAGTATGACGGGGATTACAAAAAGGACCTATAACAACTTTTCGGTTCTTGAAAATGAAGTTGAATGTTCTATTTGCAATAACTTTGGTCATGAAGACTCTGAATGCAGGAGCAGGTTTCAGCAGAAAAAGGAACAAGCCTCAAGCACCAAAACATGGAGAATAAAGGAACCTCAAACAGAAAGATGTGGGATAGCATTTTATGCAGAGGGACAGGAAAATCTATGGTACATTGACAGTGGATGTTCAAAGCATATGACAGGTGATAAAGAAAAACTTGAGTCTTATTCTACTCTAGAAAAGGGAAAGAAAGTCTCTTTTGGAAATGATACTCCTGCAACTATAAAAGGAAAAGGCATTGCTCAGTTAAAAGAAAAGGTCAAGGCTGGAAATGTTTTGTATGTTGATGGATTGAAGCATAATCTTCTAAGTGTCAGCCAGATGTGTGATCAAAGAACCGAGGTTATATTCAGATCAAATGGATGTCTTGTTCGTGATCTTGATACAGGTAAAACAGTGATCAAAGGCAAAAGAACTCCAAATAATCTGTACATATTTGAAGAAGGACAACAACAATGCTATCTGAGCAAGGATGATGAGCACTGGTTATGGCATCGGAGGTTGGGACATCTAAGCTTTTCACAAATAAGGAAAGCATGCAAATATCAGGCAGTTCGTGATCTTCCAGATATCAAAATTCCTGACAACACCATATGCAAATCATGTCAGTTTGGAAAACAAACCAGAACTAACTTTCCAGAGAAAGAAGGATCAGCTAGCATGCCTCTTGAGCTAGTACATACAGATACATGCGGTCCTTTCAGGAAAAGAACACCTTGAGGAGAAGAATACTTGATATTATTCATTGACGATTTCTCCAGGTTTGTCTGGTTAGGACTTATGAAGCACAAAGATGAAGCATTCGAAAAATTCAAATCCTTCAAAGCCTTGGTTGAAAATCAATCAGGTCACAAAATTAAGTGCCTCAGATCTGATAGAGGTGGGGAATTTACTTCAAATGAATTTTTCGATTTCTGTGAAGAACATGGGATAAGAAGAGAATTCTCTACAGCAAGAACTCCTCAGCAAAATGGAGTTGTGGAAAGGATGAACAGAACAATCCAACAAATGGCTCGTGCTATGCTTGATGAGTCAGGAACTCCCGCAACCTTCTGGGGTGAAGCTGCACATGCTGCGGTTGTTATTCTCAACAAAACAAATGTCCGGGTGAACAGCACTCAAACTCCTCATGAGCTCTGGAGTGGTAGGACTCCTTCGATAAAGCACTTCAAAATCTTTGGGAGCAAATGCTATATCAAGAATACGGATGAGCAGCTTGGCAAACTTGAACCTAGAGCAGATGAAGGCATTCTTCTTGGTTACTCTCCACATAGCAAAGCATACAAATGCTACAATAAAAGACTTGGCAGAATTGTTGACAGCATTGATGTAGTGGTTGATGAAAAGGGATACATTCCTAGGCAAGTACATCATGAAGACATCAAAGAAGATGAAGGCTACCCCCAACGACAGAATGATGAAGAAGAAGAACCTCAAGAAGAACATCAAGAAGAAGAACCAGAGGATCAAACAAGAATAGAAGAAAAGACTCCATCCAAATATGTTCAGAAGAATCATCCAGAATCTCAGATTATGGGGCAGAAAGAAGCAGGTGTACAAACAAGAAGAACAGTTGCAGAAGCTTCAAGCTATTTGGCATTACTCTCCTCTACTGAACCACAAAATGTGAAAGAGGCATGCAAAGATGAATGTTGGGTGAAAGCAATGGATGAAGAACTTGAGCAGATCGAAAAGAACAACACTTGGGAGCTGGTTCCTAGACCAAAAGATAAGAATGTTATCGGAACAAAATGGGTCTTCAAAAATAAATTGAATGAAAATGGAGAAGTAATTAGAAACAAAGCCAGACTTGTTTGTAAAGGGTATGCGCAGCAAGAAGGAATAGACTTTGAAGAAACCTTTGCTCCTGTTGCAAGACTTGAGGCCATCCGAATGTTCCTTGCTCTCTCAAGTTTTCAAAACTTCAAAGTATTTCAAATGGACGTGAAATCAGCCTTTCTGAATGGCGACTTGGAAGAAGAAGTGTACATTGAACAGCCAGATGGGTTCATTCTTGGAAATGATCCAAATCTTGTATGCAGATTAAAAAAGGCTCTCTATGGTCTCAAACAAGCTCCAAGGGCTTGGTACTATCGTTTGGACAAATATCTTCATCAACAAGGCTTTTCAAAAGGATCGGCAGATAGCAATCTTTATATAAAAGTTGAAAATGACAAATTGCTAATACTTGTTGTGTATGTAGATGACATTATTTTTGGGAGCAATGAAGAAGCTATGAGTCAAAGCTTTGCCTCGGTCATGCAGAAAGAATTTGAAATGTCCTTGCTAGGAGAACTGACATATTTCCTTGGTTTGCAAATCCAACAAAAAGAAGGAGGAATCTTTTTATCTCAAACCAAGTATCTCAAACAGATTTTGAAGAAATATGGTATGGAAGATGCAAAACCAGTATGTACACCCATGGTCACAGGATGTAGCCTTAGTGCAAATGATGAATCTGCAGCAGTACATCAACCAACCTACAGATCTATGATTGGAAGTTTACTTTATTTGACAGGTACCCGACCGGACATCATGCATGCAGTTGGAATAGTTGGAAGATTTCAGGCAAATCCGAAGGAGACTCATCTTCAGGCAGTGAAGAGAATTTTCAAATATCTTCAAGGGACTCAAAATTATGGCTTATGGTATCCTAGAGATACAGATCTTACACTTCATGCTTATACATATGCAGATTGGGCCGGAAGCGTGGATGACAGGAAAAGCACAAGTGGTGGTGCGTTCTTTATGGGTTCCAGACTGGTATCTTGGTTCAGCAAGAAACAGAGTTCAATTGCCTTGTCTACAGCTGAAGCGGAATATGTTGCTGTTGCATCTTGTTGCACCCAACTCCTTTGGATGATGCAGACTTTGCAGGATTTTCAAATCACTTGTACACCACCAATCCCCATCTTATGTGACAACACAAGTGCAATCAGCATCTCAAAGAATCCTGTTATGCATTCAAAAACCAAGCACATACCAATCAAGTACCATTTTCTCCGGGAACAAGTACTTGAACAGAAGGTCAAGTTGGAGTATGTTCCTTCTAAGGAACAAGTTGCTGATATTCTCACCAAACCATTGCCCAGGGACACTTTTGAATACCTCAGGCAAAAGCTGGGGGTTGTTGATGCATCATCTTATTGTTGAACCTTTTCTGATTGATGGCACAGGTTCAGGGGGAGCATATAATGCATTGTTGGCATTATGGAGGATGGTCATAAGGAGATCTTGGAAATAGCTGCAATATGTCTCTATCTCTTTCATTGTGGATTATGGTTCTTTGCTGCAGATCTGGTTCATTTTCAGGAGGAGCATGATCTTAGGGGGAGCATACCCCTTTGCCCTTGATGTCAAAGGGGGAGAATGAAGCTGAAGTTTGTGAGGTTGCCATCAAGTCCAAAGGGGGAGATTGTTGGCATTATGTTTCTGGTATGGCTATATGTTACAGATGTTGTACTTGATGGCAACTCCCATGGCAAGGCTCTCAATTTGTTGAAAATTAAGAAGGACGCAGGAAAGCAGTTCAGAAGGTGCGTACCCGCAGGTACACCATGCAGGGACTGCGTCCAGATACGCAGGGCAGCCGTTCAGGAGGTGCGTCCCCCCAGTGCACACATTTCAAGGCAGAGAAAAGCACACATGGGGTTTCTTATGTTTTACTCTTGGTATTTAGCCGACGGTATTGGGTTATTATGGTGTCGGCTCGTGGTATTGATCCATGTTTTAAGGAAGAGCTTTCCTATATAAAGCAAAGGAGATCATTTGGCTTGAGCATGTTTTGGGTTGAATATCTTATGAGGGCTAGATCTGGTCTAGATCTAAACAAGGCGAATCTACTGATGGACTGAGATCTCTTCGGCGCATGTTCAGATCTGTAGATCTGACTGTCTAGGTTACTTCTGAAGTCTTGAAATCATCTATGCCCGGAGGTACGCAGGTGCAGTAAGAGAAAAGTGCGTACATACGCAGGAACGAAGCGTTTCAGGTGCGCCGGTACGCAGGCGCAGAAGGGTTCAGGTGCGCCGGTACACAGGCACAGAAGAGCTGCAGGTGCGCCGGTACGCAGGCACAGAAGAGCTGCAGGTGCGCCGGTACGCAGGCACAGAAGGGTTGCAGGTGCGTACATACGCAGGCAGTTCAATAGACTCAGAGCGAGGTACGCAGGCTAGCAGTTGAGCAGGGTGCGTCCGGTACACAGGCTAGCAGTTGAGCAGGGTGCGTACTGTAAGCAGGCAAGCAGTTGAGCAGGGTGAGTACAGTAAGCAGGCCAGCAGTTGAGCAGGGTGCTTACGTAAGCAGGCAAGCAGTTGAGTAGGGTGCTTACTTCTCTTAAAATCTTTGTTATCATTGTTGTGTTTTGGGTTTGGTCCTATTATTGTTGATCTGGTTATTACAGTTGATTGGGTGATTCTCTTATACTTGATGCTTATGGATCCAGTTTGAAAATTTATGAAAAGTGGTCCTTGTAAGAAAAGAAGTAGGGGGTTGTAGCTCCCTTCCAGGAGAGACTGGAAAACGAGAGAGAGTTGTAGCTCTCTGCAGGTTGCAGCCTGCGTACTGGTAAATGACTGCACCAGTACAAAACCATTGTAAAAGGAGTTTCTAATTTGAAAGAAGATAGAGACATATTGCAGCAGGTGGTTTTCACCCACATTGGGTTTCCACCTTACATCCTGTGTTCTTTGGTGTGACTATCTGTTTTCTTTTGTTCATGCTCATTATTTTATGGTACTGACATGCAAAAATAATTCAAAGAACAAATAAAGAAGATTTATTAAAAGAATTATATAATACTGATTCACCCCCCCTCTCAGTATTATTTCCAACAAGTAGTTGTGGACATACCAGAAGCATATGGCCTGCTACTCAGCAGAGACTGGTTCAACAAGCTAGATGGATATTTTTCTACAGACTAGTCTCACATGTGGATTCCGTACAAGGGCAGATGCAACCAAATCTAGGTGTTATCCGAGAGGTATATGAAAAAAATGTCACTCCCCTTAATGGCGAGAATGAACCGTTGGCCTTCGCAGAACTCATGTTTGGCAATTGCCTCCTGGAAAAGACATTGGAGTGTTATCCTGCACGGCCAACTCCAACCGCATCGGACATGCAGTTAGGAATCCTTCCTTGCTCAACTGATGGTAATGAAACTTGTACAATTTATTTTTCCGATAGTAACAGTAGTAGCAGCAACAATAGCATAAATAGTACTAGCATGCCAAGCGGTTCGTGTATTGACAAGTTGTGGGCCATGAGTCCCGATGAATCAAAAACACATGATGGCTCAAGGACCGAGTGTACCTCAGTCGTCCAAAACAATAGACAATGCATGATTTCGAGTTGTGTGAAGTTCGAAGGCACAAACAATGATGTTGAGTATGAATCACTTGTGTTAAACGAACAAAGGACCAACACTACGAACAAACGGAGGATCTTGGGAACTTATCATGATTTGGAGACGGCCAATCTCGGTGCAAACTACACACCACAACAACAACAAATCTTTGGCCACTTGACCAAACAGTACTAGGATGGGTCTGCATGGGTAGATGATGACCTGAGTACACACTACATGCTAGGAATCTAACATGAGATTCCAGGTAAAGGAGGAGACAAGCTATTATAGAAAATACCAAGTAACACATATATGTTGTTTGCACTCCTTTTACAAAAAAAATGACTAACATTTTAAGTGATTGGACTACTTTCAAAGTTCGTAATCATACTTGGTTTTCTAATTTAAATCTCGCACGTAAGAAATCTGGGAAAATCTGGTTATGCATTGACTTCAGAAACTTGAACCCTTTCCAGAATAAAAACAACTACCCCGTGCCTCCAAGCCCATGTTGCATGCAATACCTGAAACAATGGTGTTGCCTTCACTTGAAGGTCTTCTAGAATGCCACCGAGTTCCAGTAGCAAAACCCAGTGAACTTGCAATGGTCCACGAGAAGCTTGGCCCACACACATATCATTTGCAGTCACTGGGAAGGAGGGTGGACAACCTCCCTACCAACGACCAAGATCTCAAACATTATTTTCAGTAGGTCGGGCCACACCCGTGCCTTGTACATAGTCTACTTGTTGTTTGTTGTTTTCATCATGTTTGCTTTGCTTATTATCTTTGTTTTTGCTTTGTTTGATTCTGCTTACTATTTTTGTTCACATTCATTTTGTTTGTTTGATATATTACTATTTTTGTTTACTGAAATAAGCGCTACCGACTACTACATTCCGGCTTTTGAATAGAGTATGTGGCTAAAATTGGAAGAAACTTGTGACACTGCAACACTTGGCCAGTCTTGTGTCTACCTTATCTTTGCTTGGTTGTAATCTTCGGTCGATGAAGTATTGATGAAAAATACGAACCGTCTACAAGGGAAATTTTGGTCCAACCGTGAACCTATGTCCACACTAGGAAGCCCCGCGCCTGTACTCAGCTTTCTGCTCTGTGTTAAGCTCATCCAACTAGTAGAAACAGAGAAGGGGAAAATCTAAATGAGCAAAACTATGTCAAAGGTCTTACATGCTTCTCTGAAGGAACAACCTCTTCTCCTCTCAATAAGTCGAGATCCCTCTTCCACCCCAAAAATAAATAAGTTCTTATGCACAGTCCTCTTGAAAAATACAAAGGCGAAAGAAGAGAAATGCTTCCTGCGTTGAGAGGTGAAGCATGCAACTCCACTAGGGTACTGTCCAGGCTCGCTGGAAGTGGAGCAATGTGTGTGTTCCTGCATGACTCCATCGGGGTACCATACAGGCCTACTGGCAGTGGAGCAACACCAAATATGAAAACTTATACTCTGAAAATATTCAACTCGCGAGCTAAATTACCCTTCCCAGATTCGAAACATTGAGATCTAAGCTGAACTTTTGATTTTGTATGACTAAGTTGGAAAAGGGTGAACCACGTATATCCATGGGGTAAGTGGGGAAACTGAAGTAACCCGCAAAATGATTCAATACCCCCCAAAAAGCCAAGGCCCTGTGCTAGAAATGAATCGAAACAGAGAAGATGGAGTTCTACCAGTGTGTTTCCAAGTGTTGTAGCGGCTACAACCACCCTCCAAAATTTTGGCCTACACCAATTTAGGAGCCTCCCTTGAGAGCTTCACTTGATGATTTCACACACTCAGGTTCACTCTGTGAGCTTGTGTGAGTCTTTGCATCCACCTTGCTTTCTTTTTTCATTCAAGTTCATGCATGCTAGTGTCTAAGTCATGCTTGCGACCATGTTCTGGTTATGATCAAAGTCTTCACTTTGTATGTGCTTGTTGTGTTCACTATGAAAGCATCTATCGCACTCACACAGGGGGTCACATTCACTATCGTGCAAGCGTCGTCTCAATCAATGAATGGTAAATCACGAATGTCGTGCTTGTCACTTGCACTATCAGTCAGTCATGTTGAGCATGTGTGTCTAGATGGTTTGGGTTGTTTCGTTGTCGAGTCATGTGAGTGTGTGTTCGTATGATCACCTATGTATCTTTCGATCATTCGCACACTTCGTATTTTTTGCTAAAGTTCTGATGACGAGAATCCCCTCTGACAACTGGACCATCACCTCGCTTTCAACTCAATCAACTGTCAACTAGAACAGCGCAGAAGCACCAAGCTAGTCTTTTCAAGTTGCGCTACCCACAAACATTTCAAATCGACTTCCATGCTGACCACCCAGATAGTCGGACTCGACAGTCACCCCGGGACTAACTCCCTTCAAAAATTGCGCAGAGGCCACTAACTTCAACTGATTAAGGAAATTGAGCAGACAGGTCGGACAAACACTAAGTGCTCATCCCTCTCTCCTTCAGAAAATTGTGCAGGTTTCCCAGTCAGTCATCCCGACAATCGACTGACTGTTCATCCCAGAAATCATATAGTTTTCATGAGCAGGCCTTCCACTACGCATCAATTAGCTCATCTCAAAAATTGCAGGAAGATGATTAGCAGGTCAACCTCATGACCTCAGTGCAGTTTTCCTTACCAGCAGCCCCTAACAGCAAACTGCCAATTCCCTCCCGGAATTGCATTGTTTCTGCTGCCAGTGACTCCAGCAATCAACTGGCAGTTCCCTCTAGAAACTGTGCATTTTTGGCTGCCAATGACCCCAACATCCAACTAGAAATTCCCTTTGGGAATTGCACAGTTTTGGTTGCCAGTCTCCTAGGCAGTTCCCCCAAAAAACTACGCAATCCCTACTTGTTGACCCTTCATGCAGCCCGACCCGTTCCTCCAGAAAATTACACAAATCTGGTTGTCCAGCCTCGTTGCCCGTTCATTCTGAAAAATGCACAGAGCATGCCCGCCTTTCCTTCCAGGAACCCAGACTGTCCCTCCCAAAATTTGTGCAATATTGCCTCCCAGCCGAGCCACACCTCGCAGGAAGTCACTGTCAACTCATATTGCCCGTCTCCATCACTCATTGACTCTTGCGCAGTTTTCATCAGCAGTGCTCGGAGCCATCATCCCGCTTTGCAACCTTGCTGCCTCTCCTAGTCACCTACATCTGAAATGATCGTACGTCATGGTAGACTAGGAGGTTTTGGATTTGATGTCGTCTCATCATGAGTGACTACAGGTACAGGTACACCAACAAACATGGAAAGATGACGAATGAGATGAACGAAGGGAGAACATGCAGAAGGATAGGTTCACCAACAGATGAATGAATGATGCATGTGAAATGGAAGAATGCAATGAATATGCACCTTTGCAAGCAAATGAGTCTGTCAAGCATTCCAACATGCAAGCAAGGGACAACATGTTAAAGCTTCATCAAGCGAACCAAGGACCATTGAAGACTCTGTGCACTTCGCCATGTAGAGGTGAAGCTAGGATACACCATGAAGACATCCATCACCCAGCAGCATTGTAGCTCGACATGCACTCCAACAGCAGCATGAATGTACCGGCACTGTCATGTCAAGTCATGTCGAGTCACGTCATGAGTCATGTCGCCCACATCTCCACTATGGGCTTGTCGTCAATCAATGTGATGTAATCTGGAAGTCCAAGAGACCCACTTGTTGAACAAAGGGTCATGTAAGTCGAAAAGTCATGGAAGTCAAATGGTCATGAGGGTAGTTGAACAACCACAAGGGTCAGTTTCACCCTTGGCTATAAATATCCCCTCATTTGTATATGTAAAGCACTTTTTCACCTCAGCTCCTCCCACATAGTCAAGAGAGTCTATAATATTTTCTTTGAGGAGTAAGTAGTGGCTCAAACACATCGCACTCGGGGTTAGTGATGTATGGTGTAACGATGTGTCTTGGAACTTTCGCTTAATTCAGAAGCCTGCTAACAAGACAACACATTTTCACACATCTATTGTATTTGTTGTAAGGTTGATCTTTAACACTTGTAATGCATGTTGCTTTAACCTATTTTCTACATCTAAATTGTTTCATTTTTTGTAATGCATAATCTATTAATGGAAACGTGTTGTATATGTTGTTAACGTTGTCTATCCCATGTAGACTGCTCTCTCGGACATCAGACGAACCTTTCACATGAAGCTTGTTGTAACAACCATTGCACTCATTCAGACTGTTGGGTCCCTATAATACCAGTGATTACCCCATTACTATTGTAGTATTACCCCTTATTTATATTTTTGTGCCCCTATTACCCCCATATTGTTAATTATGTGCCCTATAGAATCCCTCTATTGTTATTTTTATGGCTTTATATTATTATTGTTAGGTCGCCTGGATTATATTGTGACTCCTTAGACTCCTATATATAGAAAGGAGGTTTTGTCATTTGTATCATCCAAGAATTGTTCATTTATGTAATGTAAAGGAGGTTTCCCCTCGAAGAGGCTGAATTCTAAGGCGTTGATCTATCTTTTCTATCTTTTCTTGAGCTGGTTTCATAACAATTGGTATCAGAGCTTTGGATTCTAGGGTTTCGCTGCTCCAAACAGGTCATCGTGGCATTTTCGCTATAACTTTTTTTCTGTGATGTTTCAGAAGTCACAAAAAAAACCCATTTGAGAAGAAATCACGCTGAACCTTGGATCAGAATTTCAGAGCTTTTTGCGCGATATTTACGGAGATATGATCTGAGGAAGTTGGTCCTTTTGCAGACTCCTGAATTACATTCAAAACAGGTGACCTGGGGAAAATCGTCATAACTTTCTCTCTGGGGATCGGATTGAAATTTCGTAAGAAGGTACAGAAAGAGGACGGATTGTAGTTTCTTGTGTATGTGTTTCAGATTCAAAGGTTGAAACAGTGACTCGTGGCACGTCGTACAAGTTCGCTCTACTGAACTAGTCTAAAAGCAAGTCACTGTGGGAGATTTCACATAACTCTTCCTTGGAGAATCCAATTTGGCTCAGACTTGTGGCATTGGAAAGAGGACACAGAAGGCTACTACAGGTAGAAATTTCAGAACTGGATGATCTGAAATTACAGAGATACATCAGATTCAATATCAGGCTTCTATAAAGTGAAAAAAGGTGTGTAGTTTTTTTTTAAATTTTTGTGTAAGCTTGGTTTAACGGAATTCAAAGGGCATAGTAAAGCATTATTATCGGTAACTGATGCCCCGAGGAAAGAAAATGCAAACACCTAGTAAGGAACCTGAAAGCTCTAGCATGACTCATGAAGAAGAGGAAGAAATGCTACATGATATATCAAAATTACAAGAACAAGTGCAACAAATGTCACGCTCACAAAAGCTAACAGAAGCTAAGATAAGTGGCGTGGAATCTAAGATAAATGGCGTGGAATCTAAGATAAAGGGCATGGAAGCTAAGATGGAGGATTCGATGGCAAATTTGAAGATAGATTTGAAGACAGACATGGAAGAATTGAAGAAGTTGCTACAAGAAAGGGTCACTAATGGTGAAAAGGTAGTAAAGGAAACTCATGATGAGAACAAAAGAAATGTTAATCATGATTCCATAGACACTAATGTTGGATCGAAGAATCACCATATTCCAAAAATCGATATGAGGAAGTTTGATGGCAAGGATCCCGCCACATGGATATTACAGATGGAGCAATTCTTCGATCTCAATAATGTGCAAAACGCACAAAAGGTACGTATGGCAACTGTATATTTGGAACCAAATCAGTTTGTATGGTATCAATGGCTTTGCTCTCGTAAACAATTTATCACTTGGGCAATTTTTACGGAAGAATTGATAGCACATTATGAAGATACAAAAAGCAACACTTTTTTTAGCCAATTGATAAGTCTCAAACAAAAGGGTTCAGTAATGGAGCACATTGAGGAGTTCCAAAAATTGAACATAAGGGTAAAAGATATTCCAGAGGAGCATAGGATTGATGTGTTCATAGGGTCTTTAAAGGATAATATCCAACATGATGTTCGCCTTTGGGAACCTGATTCATTAGAGAAGGCATTCAGGTTAGCAAGAAAAATGGAAAGCAAAATTATGGCAACCAAGAAGCATACCACTCACAACTATAAAGACGGAAGTGTTGTTGCCCCTAGTCTTCCACAACCTATAAGGTTGACACCACAACAATTGGAAGAAAAAAGAGCAAAAGGGCTTTGTTACAGTTGTGATAGCAAATACACTAAAGGTCATAAGTGTGCTGAGAAGAAATTATTCTACATAGATTGTGAAGAGGAAGAAGAAAAGGAGCAAGAAAGGTCAAAAGAAGAAGATATACTCCAGGAACAAAGCCTAGATGAAGAACAAATAAATCCGACCATATCTTGTAATGCATTGGCGGGAATTACCACTCCTCAAACCATCAAGATAGAAGGACAAATCAAGAAGAAAAAGGTAATAGTGTTGATTGATTCAGGAAGCACCCACAATTTTATTCATTGTAGGGTAGCAAAAGAATTGAATTGCTTCCTATATCCAGCACCAGAGTGTCAAGTGATGATTGCAAATGGAGGAACAATAAATTGCTCTGGAAAGTGCCATAATATCAAGCTATCCATGGGAGAATATGTATTGACTAGCCCAATGCTTTCCATTCCAATGGGAGGTGCTGATGTTGTACTAGGAGTCCAATGGCTACAATCCTTGGGTACAATAGCTTTTAATTTTCAAGAACTTTTCATCAAATTTTCTATGGAAGGAAAGGAAGTTGAATTAAGGGGTATTGCAGGGAAACCAGGAAAGATAATCAGCTCTAATGGCATGACAAAGCTTCTAAAAAAGGAGCAAAGAGGTGTAATTGCACAATTATGTTCGCTAGATGTTTCCACATTGGAATCATCTATTTCTCCAGATCTCCAAAATGTCCTGGACAATCATTCCAAGGTATTTGAGACTCCCAAAGGTCTCCCACCTATGCGTGATCATGATCATGCTATTCATCTGATTCCAGGAAGTGTTCCTCCAAACATCAGGCCGTACAGATATCCCTATGCCCAAAAAAGTGAAATTGAACGTATGGTTGCAGAAATGCTAGAGGCTGGTATAATTCAACCAAGTCAAAGTTCTTTCTCAGCTCCAGTAGTATTGGTGCACAAGAAGGATGGATCATGGCGCATGTGTCCGGATTATAGGGAGCTCAACAAGCTCACTATTAAAGATAAGTTCCCCATTCCTGTTATTGATGAATTACTGGATGAATTGCATGGATCAATTTACTTCACCAAGTTGGATCTTCGTTCGGGATATCATCAAATCAGAATGAAGATTGAAGACATTCCGAAAACGGCATTTAGAACTCATGAGGGTCATTATGAATTTTTGGTCATGCCTTTTGGCCTTACCAATGCACCTTCAACATTTCAAGGTTTGATGAATTCAATTTTCAAACCATTCCTTAGAAAATTTGTGTTAGTATTTTTTGATGATATACTAATCTACAGCAAGTCTTGGAAGGATCATGTTGAACATGTTGACAGGGTGCTACAACTATTGGAGGAGAAACAATTATATGCAAAAAGATCCAAATGTTTCTTTGGAGTCCAGGAGGTGGAATATTTGGGTCATATTGTATCTCATGAAGGAGTTAAGGTAGACCCTAGCAAAATTAAAGCCATTAAGGAATGGAAAATCCCCACATCCATAAAGCATCTGCGAGGATTTCTTGGGTTGACAGGGTATTATCGCAAGTTTGTTAAGAATTATGGGAGAATAGCAGCACCTCTAACAACATTATTGAAGAAAGATTCATTTTCATGGACTCCAGAAGCAACAAAGGCCTTTGAACATCTTAAAGAGGCAATGTGCCAAGCACCGGTCTTAGCTACACCGGACTTCACAAAAACCTTTATTGTGGAATGTGATGCTTCAGGAAATGGAATTGGTGCTGTTCTAATGCAAGATGAAAGACCCATTGCTTTTGAAAGTCGTCCAATCAAGGGAAAGTTTTTAAGCAAAGCTATTTATGAGAAGGAAATGTTGGCAATACTCCATGCACTTAAGAAATGGCGACCCTACCTAATGGGAAGACACTTCAAGGTAAAAACGGATCATGATAGCCTTAAATACTTTTTAGAACAAAGATTATCCTCTGAAGAGCAACAAAAGTGGGTCACAAAGATGTTGGGTTATGACTTTGAAATCATCTACAAAAAAGGGAAGCAAAATGTGGTGGCAGATGCACTCTCAAGAAAGGATGAGGATGTGGAAGCATTGTTGTGTGCCATTTCTATTATCCAACCAGATTGGATAAACGAAGCAAGGGAGGAATGGAAGAATGACGAAGAAGTGTGGGCACTTATTCAAAAGCTACAACAAGATTCCAGTACTTCTGATACATTTAGCTGGAAAAATGATTCGTTATGGTACAAAGATCGCTTATACCTCTGTAAGAATTCCCAGCTAAAACAAAAGATTCTTATGGAATTGCACACTTCTCCCTTAGGAGGGCACTCAGGATTTTTAAAAACTTACCACAGGGTTAAGAAGGAATTTTTTTGGGATGGCCTTAAATCAGATATTCAAAAGTTTGTGGCGGAATGTTTGGTTTGCCAGCAAAATAAAGTTGAAACAATTAAGACACCAGGTCTATTACAACCTTTATCCATTCCAAGCCAACGTTGGGAGGAGGTTTCAATGGATTTTATCACAGGTTTACCCAAGTCTGAGGGAAAGAGTGTCATCATGGTGGTAGTTGACAAACTTACCAAGTATGCACACTTTTGTGCATTATCACATCCATTTAAAGCCAGTACAGTTTCTACTGCATTTATGGAAACAGTTCAAAAGCTACATGGAAACCCAAAGATTATTGTAAGTGACAGAGATCCCATTTTCACTGGAAATTTTTGGACAGAATTATTTTCTTGTCTTGGTACTCAGTTAGCTCATAGCTCATCTTATCATCCTCAATCTGATGGGCAAACTGAGATAGTAAACAAATGTTTGGAAGGATATCTTCGTTGCTTTGTATCTGATAAACAGACACAATGGGTCAAATGGTTGCCTCTGGCTGAATGGTGGTATAACACTTCCTTCCATACAGCAACAAAAATGACCCCATTTATGGCACTTTATGGGTATCAACCACCATCCATCACATCATATTTAAGAGAAAATTCTAAGGTTCAGGCAGTGGAACATCACATCGAACATCAACAACAAGTCCTCCAACTCTTAAAGGATAACCTCGTGTTGGCACAAAATAGAATGAAACAACAGGCAGATCAACATCGCAGTGAAAGAAGTTTTGATGTAGGTGATTGGGTATTCCTACGGCTACAACCATATAAGAAAATGTCCCTAAAGCAAGCTAAGAAGGATAATAAATTATCACCAAAGTATTATGGTCCGTACAAGGTGTTGGAAAAGATTGGTACTATGGCATACAAATTGGAGCTTCCTGCAGCTTCTCGATTGCACCCAGTTTTCCATGTTTCATGTTTAAAGAAGGTTATAGGTGACAAGCTCCCAATTTAAACAATATTGCCAGAACTTGACGAGGAAGGAAAAATTATATTGGAACCGGAAGCAGTCACAGAAACAAGAACTCGACAGCTACGAAATCGATCAATTTCAGAGTATCTTATCAAGTGGAAGAACTTATCCGCTGAAGATTCCACATGGAAGGATGAGAATTTTATGCAGAAGTATCCAGAACTACTCAAGCGTTGAGGACAACACTTTTTTGAAGGAGGGGCATGTTGGGTCCCTATAATACTAGTGATTACCCCATTACTATTGTAGTTATACCCCTTATTTATATTGTTGTGCCCCTATTACCCCCATATTGTTATTTCTGTGCCCCATAGAATCCCTCTATTGTTATTTTTGTGGCTTTATATTATTATTGTTAGGTCGGCTGGATTATATTGTCACTCCTTAGACTCCTATATATAGAAATGAGGTTTTGTCATTTGTATCATCCAAGAATTGTTCATTTATGTAATGTAAAGGAGGTTGCCCCCTCGAAGAGGCTGAATTCTAAGGCGTTGATCTATCTTTTCTATCTTTTCTTGAGCTGGTTTCATAACACAGACTGATCCGTCCAGTGTTGTACGTGTTATCTTACCTTGTATGTTGTGACTTCCACATCCGTGTGGACTTCTCCTCCAGAAGTTGTGCATGTCCTATTGTGTTGTGTGTTCCTAGCAGTGTTGGGACTGCTCCCAATCGACCTGGAACTCACTCTCACCCTCTCCCTCGACAGTGAAAGAACCATTGACACAAGTGACACTTACATTCACCAGGCACGCGAACCTCACTTCTTGAAGACAACGCGAACCACTCTCCTATGCTGACAAGCAAGAGTTGAGGAAAATTCTTAAGACAATGGCAATCGGGCCATCATACCAGATGGGATTCCCACACCAAACGATGTGAGGTCTAGTTGGGACTTCATACTGGGGTGATCCCCTGAATTTTGGTGGGTCCAACACCATCAACACACCCTGAGGATTTTATTCTACACATGTCATGGCTACATTGGTTATATCTAACATTACCTTGGGGATCTGAGTGTGGTACATTGATCCTCCTGCAAACACTACCCCTGATCAACTTAAAACTTACGCTACTTTGACCCTAGTTCAACTTGTTGTTCCTACCCCTTCCTTTGATTGAGTTGCACAACCACCTCAATAGGAACCTACTCCTATTGTGAAAGCATCTGGTGAGGGGGAAAAAGCCCAGAAAAAGAGAAACAAAGACAAGGCACCCCAACCAACTCCAACTCCTTCTAAGCCACCAAAGCCTACTCCTCCATGTGCTTTGTGTGATGTTATTGGTCATGCCACCAATAATTGTCCTAAACTCCCTCATATCAGGAATGTGTTCATTGATACCTTCCTTGATTCTAACATTCCTGAGGTCCATGTAACCTTACTCGAGTCAGCTAATAAGAACAAATAATTACACATGAGTCACCCCTGTGCTTTGTGTGACAATTATGGCCATTACTCTCATCATTGTCCCTGTCTCAAATATTTTCATGATATACTTCAAGTTCTTTGTGAATTAGAGGCCGCTCATAGTGATTCTACCTCTCCTCTACCTACAGGTTCTGGTAGCACTCCTATGCCAGAGCAGGAGGTCTCTCAACCACCCATTGTGATCTGTCCCCCTGATGTTGAAATCATGGATAGTATCGCTCCTATTCTCTACCTATCATCATCCATGGGATCGATATATTGGGACTCTTTAGATGTCTCCTATTGTGATTAAGTTGAACCTTCTTCGATGAACACTTCAGTCTCAACATCGGTAGATCTCACATCTACTAGTCACTTGTCTCCTAGCCTTGATAGTGCGTATGTGAACCTTGTCTCTCATGAATATGCCTTAGGTAGATCCTCTTCATCATGTGGTCTCTCTTCCTCCAATCCCCCCATCTTCCATTCTAATGAAGACATCATGGAAGCCATGACCACCCCCGATTATCCCTGGGATGCACCATCGTGCATACTTCCTTCCACAACAAACCCATGATCAATATGTTATGGAGTCAAAATACTTCATTCATGGTGAAGTCGATTGGTTTAAAATTCCCATTCCTGAACTAGATGCTTTTGAAGATGGAAATATGGCCAACGTTTCCCCTACAATCAAAATTAACATTTTGAATAAACCAAGGATCGAAGAAAATATCATCTTGGGGGCATAATGCACCCTAGAAGAAATTTATGCTTACACCAAGTTATTCAAAGAATTCCATGACGTTTTCACCTGTCTTTTTCTAAAATGCCTGAACTTGATCCCCCCATTGTTGAACATCACATCAACAATTAGCTCGATGCCATCCCTGTTTTCCAAAAGCAAAGGCCTATCCATCCTTCCAAATGTGAAGTTATCAAAGCTAAAATTGATAAGCTCAAGCATGCTAGTTTCATCTATCCTATCAAATACACCGCATGGGTGTCTAATATTGTTCTCATTCTTAAGAAACAAGGCATCATTTATGTCTAAACGGACTTTCGCAATCTAAACAAAGCATGTCCCAAAGACAACTTTCACACATCATTCATAGACCAAATCACTAATGAGTGTGCAGGGCATGAGGTTCTTTTCTTTATGGATGGATTCTATGGATATAACCAGATACATATATGTTATGTCGATCAGCTTAAAACTTCCTTCACTAGTCCATGGGGAACTTTCGCTTATAAGGTCATGCCTTTTGGTTTAAATAATGTTGGGGCCACTTTTCAGTGTGCC
The DNA here is from genome assembly GCA_031772625.1 of Pinus tabuliformis. Classification (NCBI taxonomy): domain Eukaryota; kingdom Viridiplantae; phylum Streptophyta; class Pinopsida; order Pinales; family Pinaceae; genus Pinus; species Pinus tabuliformis. Next base: position 969,621,791 of record CM062805.1, on the reverse strand, counting down.
ATGTCTTACTGTTTTCATGACCTAGCTCATCATTATCCTTGCATATCTAGACGATCTCACCACTCGTTCCAAACTTTAGTCGCAACACCTTCATGATTTGCGTACCATCTTTCTTCGATGTCGCAAGTATAACATTCACCTCAATCCCCTTAAGTGTGTCTTTTGCGTTCCTGTCGGCCAACTTCCAAACTTCATTGTGTCCAAAGATGGTATCGCTCTTGACCCTCTCAAAGTTCAAGCCATTATTGAACTTACTTCCTCCTCCTCATACCCTTCGCTAGTTACAAATCCTCCAAGGCAAAGCCAACTTTCTTTGTAGGTTTGTCCCTAACTATGCCACCATGGCGCATGGGTTTCTTAGACTCCTTTGATCTAACATTCCATTTGTTTGGGATGAAACATGCTTTGACTTCTACTCCCTTGATCAGTCCACCTGACTTTGAGAGGGATTTCATCTTGTATATCTCTGTGTCCACCTATTCGGTCATTGGGGTCCTAATCCAAGAAGATTCTGCCAGAAATGAGCATGTCATCTATTATGTCAGTAAGAACCTTCATGGTCCCCCTATGTCCTATTCACACGAATAAAATTTGGCGTTGGTTGTTGTGTTCTCTGTTCAAAAGCTTTGTCATTATATCCTTACGTGTACCACCAAAGTTGTGACCAATTCCAACCCCATGGCCTTCCTGTTGAGTCGATAGATCATTAATGGGAAGTACACCCATTGGATTGTTATCCTTCAAGAATTCGATCTCAAATTTTTCACACCCAAGAGTAAGAAAGGTTTAGCCCTTGTTGAATTCATTTCCGAATTTACTACTAGTGTGCCTGATCTAACGATAAATGATGATCTTCTAGATGAACACTTATTCGTCATTACCTCAGATGATCCTTGTTATGGCGACATCCTTACATATCTGCAAACCTAGAAATTCCCCCCCATCTCACTCGTGATGATCGATGACTATTCGACATCAAGCCCCTCGCTGCCTTCTCATCAATGAAAATCTTTATCATCACAGTGTCGACACTATCCTCCATATCTGCAAACCTAGAAATTCCCCTCCATCTCACTCGTGATGATCGACGACGTATTCGACATCAAGCCCCTCACTACCTTCTCATCAATGACAATCTTTATCATCACAGTGTCGACACTATCCTCCATCATTGTCTCACCCATGCTGAAGCTGAGAAAGTGCTCAATGCCTGCCACGGTTGCGCTTGTGGTGGTCACCTCTCCAGAATGGCCACTGCCCAGAAAATCATGCACGCAAGCTAATTTTGGCCTTCTCTCTTTCGCAATTGTGTGAGGCAGTCAAACACTATCCCAATTACCAGTTATACACCCCTAAGGTGCGAGCTCCACCTTCTCCCCTCCATCTTGTCATCACAACCGGTCCTTTCTATATATCGGCTATTGACTTTATGGAGTGTCGACCCCAATTTGCTAATAACCATAAGTATATTATTGTGGCCGTTGACTATTTCACCAAACAGGATGAAGCCATGCCAACGTTCAATAACACCACTGCTACTGTAACTGATCTGAACTTAAACAGGAACGCAACAACTTACAGATATAATCATAAACATAGAGATGTGGCAGAAAAACACTTCATTTCAATAATAGAAAAATATTGAACTATGGTTGCAAACAAAATGGAAATATGATAGCTCGGGTGATGATAGCTTATCTCTGAGAAGAGATGTGGCGACTACATGCCTCTGAACTGAGTTACCATGAGGCTTAAGGACCTTTTTATTATTGAACAATAAGAGAAAACCCTAAACAACCAAAACCCTAACCTGATGAGATGTAACACCAAGAGTTTATGGGCCCCGTTGGGGTTAGTTGGGCAACCAACTTCCCAGTGTTGTAACTTGGTCATATTATCTTCGTTTGACGTGTATGATACCTTGTTGGAAATATCTCTCCGAGGACTACGACTGCTAAAGAGATTGCTATAGCAATTATTGAGCAATTTTTCCAATAAACATCATTTAGGGCCTCAAAATGGCTCAGGAAGTTCAGGACCCGAAAAACTACCAAAAATAGTAAATTGTGCTACAATTAAGGAAACAGGTGAAACTGACTAGGGGGTCTAGGTGGAATAGGTGTGTGGCCACCAATATCCACCTGGATCAGTAACCCTCTTTTTATTTAACCATGTTATCACTCGATTTTGGGTTCCAAAACAATTGACCTTTGACCATGGTCGACACTTTGAAGATGAGATATGGCATGAGCTATCCTCTCTGTTTGAGTTCAAACACCAATATTCATCATCGTACTACCCCAAGGCAATGGCCAATTTGAAGTTGTCAATAAAATCCTCAAAACTATGCTTCAACGAACAGTGTACAAACAGAAGACCAACTTGAATCTTATACTCTTCCCTCCTTTGTGGGCCTATAGAAATTCTATCAAAATTGGCATTGGGTTCACTCCTTTCCACCTCATTTTCAGAGAGGAGGCAGTCTTACCAAACGAGTTTGAAATCCCCTGTCTCCACCTTGCCATCAAACTTCTCCCACACACCCAACCTATAGAACAATGACTTATCATGCTTGAGCGTGCCAGTGAAGACCACTGTGTTGCATTGCAAACCATTGAAGCAGCCAAAAAGCACACCAAATCTCAATATGACCGCAAAGTCAACCCTCGTACCTTCGACAAAGGTGGCCTTGTTCTCATTTATGACCAAGCTCATGATGTCCTGGGGCATGAGAAGTTTGAACCACTATGGCTAGGACCTTACATCATTCATAAGTGTTTTGGCAAAGGGGCATACCTTTTAAAGGGTCCAGAAGGAGAAATCCTTCCTAACCCTCGCAATGCACTCTACCACAATGAAATGTGTGTATATTTTTCTTTTTCTTTCATTTAGGTAGCTTGCATCCCCCTCCATCTTACATTGTCTTCTTGCATCTTTCAAATGGATCCATCATCCACACCTTATATCAATTATGTTGATGGTACGAGTTGCTTCTTCAGGAATCTAGCCTCGGTAGCGTGGGATATTTTCACCCCCTCGCATTCGTTAGTTCACTCCAATGACGTATGCATTGGATCTACCACCAATAACTAGGTTGAATATGATGCTGTGATATGTTTGTTAGTTAATGCCCTTAATCGTCGCATCCTTCACCTTCATGTTTGTCTTGATTCCTTGCTACTTTTCATGCAATTGAATGATTTTTATCATGTGCATAATCCTACCCTATTTAGAAAATATCTACGAGTTAATATTTTGGCACGTGAATTTGAATCCATTACATTCAGTCATGTTCCTAGAGCCCAAAATCACTATGTAGATACCATTGAAAATAATATTCTAGATTGGCATTTATCACATGCATATACAAGAAGACATCCATAGCATAAACAAATGGCGAACCACAATCGTCACAAAAAGATGCATAACCATATTATGTATCACAATATCCAACATATAGTGTTTGGAGTCCACTACTCTAAATATGCCTAACATGCTCATTCGCATGTTCTAACAAAACAAAAATGGGGATCCACATGTCCCTATGACTAAACACTATCATTTGGAGGCTCCTGATCCAATGGCACCATCCCAATAGCATGTAGGTCTTGTAATGTCTGACCGACCATAGCAATGCATCGTGTGATTCCTTGCCACTCTGAGGGAAGACCAATGCACTCATCTGTATACCGATCTTCTAACTCATGCCACCCGCGCTTTGTCACCTCGGTCAGTAGCACATCGAAACTACGTGGGAGATCCTCCAGTATAGCATCACTACCTGATATACGTTGTGATGTGGAACCACCCTGATCTGCAGCCCCAGGTGCTACGACTCATCCTGTGTATCTTGTTGGCCTCACCAGTGCTATATCTGCATACCACAAAGTTTAGAAATCAGTACCACATACACATATTTCTTAAACTATAAATGCATCAAATATATAACAACTTTCACTTACCATCTAGACCCCATGCTTGTCTTGGCGGAAGTGGTAAGTCAGGATCTCCTTGATAGTTCATTCCACTATATGGATAATCATCTATGTACAATGGAATCTAGTCCCAATGTGCAAAAAACTCAGGTCAGAACACCTGTCTGACTCCCCCTCCTCCACCTCATCACAGTAGTTTCCCCCAATGACGCATCCTGGGCTCCTATGGGCCCCCATCACAGATCTGTACATGAGGGTAGATGGCCAAGATCTTCTCAAAGAAGAATGAGCATAACACTGTCCCAAAATAACAGTTACCATTGGTTCTGTTAGTGTCAGTCTTTCCAGCCTTCCTCCAGTGATCAAATATGCTCTTACAAAGTGGTCTCAGAGTTTCCAAGTCAAATTTTGTCATTTCAGTGAGTCTTCAAGCAAAATTTGGTCACTAGGCATTAGGTCTAGGGTTTGCTTTCACTCCTTCTAAAGTTGTCCAAATGGCGGTCCATGTCATCATTCAGCTGAGTCTATCATCATTCATAGGGTTTTCATTATCATCTCAGTGTCTAATGAGTCTTTTTACACCTTGTCCATGCTTCAGTTGCGCCTAGGTAAGGTCATTTTCCTCTCCTAGGGTTTTGAGGGCAATTTCTCTTGGACGGTCAAATCATTGGCAAAACTTGTTTCCTGATGTTCATACACATTCCCCTATCCTTAAAGTACATTATCAAACACTTCCCATCCCTTAGATCCGCCAAAATCCTCATTTTTGCACAAACCCTAGTTTCTAGCTACAACCTGGCAATTTTCTAGGTTGGGCCTGTGTTTTGTCCTTTTGGACCCCTTCCCCTCACTCAATCCCTGAGATTCCACTTTCCCCTGCTTCCTAACATCCCTCCCTACTTCCAAAAATTTCCCCAAGAATTTAGAAGCCCCTTATCCCCTTCATTTCGCTCCATTTCGACAAAATTCTTTGTTTCACACATCGGGACAAGTCGCACTCAAATGATGTTCCAGAGCAATCAAAGATGAATTGTGGAAAACTGAGAGAGGTTTTTGTCCACAATATTCCAAAGAAGAAAAACCTCCTTCACTTTTTGCACAGGTGTCATGGTTTTAGAGAAATGTCAAAATTACAATCGCCGGATCCAAGGAGGTTGGCCAAGGCACAAAAAAAGGAGAAAGAGGCCCGATCCCCTCCATATCTTGGCCGAGGCTTCACTGAAGGACCAAGGCACTAAATAGCCTAGCCACAGCACAAATCCCAAGAAATTTTGAGCATTTTGGGTAAATTTTGGTTTTTTCAGGCAATTTACAGGTTTTGTCCATTAACGGGTCTCACCCCCCGCGCGACCCTTCATCCTGGCAACTCCATTTTGCAAAAACTCAGCATTTCCAAATTTTTCATGAGAAGTTACATATGCTCATCCATGGACAAGAGATTTTATGAAGTTTTGGGCCTCTAGAAAGTCAAAAAACAAGCAAAAAATGACTTTCTGCCACATTTTTGAGACACAGAAAGCAGTCTTGGGAGATTGCACTTTTGGAGGGGAAAATGACCACCAAATTCAGAAGTTCTAGTTGGGTTGGAAAGTAGACTCACATACCTTTCCAACAAGCCTACTCTTGCTCAATTTGGACACCTGGAAGTGCCCCAAAAGTGGTCCCAAAGGTGCGCGACCCGTCAGGCAAAGGCGCGCGACCCGTCAGGCAAATTTCTCCAAATTTCAGTGTACAGCTCAGAAAAAAGCAGTTTGACCCTGTTTGACTTTTTGGGGTAGATTATTATCTTCTTTGATGTAATTAATGTACTTTTATGACACTTTTACACTTATGTACCTCTTCTAGAAGATTCATTCATGAAAAAGGTGAAAATTAAATGAATGAATTGGTTTCCTAGCTTATAGAGGCAAGTTGTTTTGACTGCCTAGTTTTCAGTGCTTAGTTTAGAAGTGGTTGAAACAGCTCCTAGGATAGTGAGCTCGACCCATGGAGGCAGGGAAAGAGGTTAGATGATCTATATTATGTACTTTCTTTCTCATTTTCATGGTTGGACTCTTGAGGGAAAAGCTATCATTGTATTATTCACTGTATCTCTGCAATTTTTGGCAAAGGAAGACCAGGGTTTTGCAGTCCTTTTTGGGATTCTTGTGGACACATGTGTTGATGGTGTGTTTCTCTTTGTACTTGTAAGTGTGTTATGTGAATCATTTCCTTACTTTTCCTTCTGCACATTAGGCAAATGAAGTGTTAAAGTAGAACTCATGACTGTCATGCTCTGCTTTTAAGTTTGCTTAATATCAATGTTTTCTACTGTTTAAGGAGAATTCAAAGTTATTGTTTGCTCTCCTTAGCTCCTCACCTGTCTTTCTCATCCATTCACCTCAATCTAAGGCATCAATATTGTATCCTATCTCTCCCCAAAGAACCCCTTGCAGAAACTGTGTCCTATCCCCGCACCCAAAATTGCCACCCTCAATTTGCCACCAAAAAACCCTAAAAATCCCAAATCAACCCTTTGATCAGTTTACTAGCCTAAAATCAGTGTTACCTTATTGGTTATCTCACCCATTGAAGATCTTCATCGAGATAGACCGGAGAGAGCCCTCTCCTGCCCCGTAGGGCTAGCTACGAGGCTAAGTGGTTTGATGTTGCCTTGAGGTTTACCTTTCTCAGCCTGAGGTGAAATTTCAAGCGCTAACATATTGGCGACCATACTGGGGAGAACAAGTTGTTTGCTCACTGATGTGTTTAATTCATAAGTCTTAGACGGAGTCTGAAGATACGCCAGGTAGCCTTCGAAAACGCTCTTGCTTTGCATCAGCGCAAGTAGATAAACGCTGCTTCAGTCGACCTCCGTGAGCTTGTGAATGTAACACTTCATTTGCATTTCACCCCAGTTCATTTGTAAACTCTGAACTTTTGGATGATTAGTTGAGAGTTTTCACAGGCTGAAATCATTCACTTGGCGACTCTAAATCAGTTTTGAGATCAGATCCAAAGACTCCACTGGAGGATGATCCCGACCAGCAGAAACATGAAAGGACAACATGGACAGATCAGGTATTCAAGTTGGAATTTCATCCAAGACATTTTGTTCCTTGTCATAAATTATTTCTTCTCTTTTCCCAAGAATGTCAAGAAGGCTTTGCAAAGTATAGTATGCTTGAAAAGAGATCCTCGGCCTGCAGTTGATTCTTTCCCTTTGAAGATCGTGAATACCAAAGATTTGCATACCTTTGAGCTTGATCAAGACCTTTTTTCTAAATTTTGTGGTGACCATCTTCAAATTGATGAACCCCAAAAGACCAAGACCGATTCTATACCTGCTGTACATACCCCTACACCTTGTAAAATCCCAGATCGGTATAAACCTCTTGTTTTACCTTCTGTTCTCCATGATTTCCCCAAAAACTATGATCTATACTTGCCGAGGTTTGATGGTGAATGTAAGAATGTCAACGCTGAGCAACATGTGCAGAATTTTGAGAATTTTCTAGATCTTTTTGAAGTTGATGAAGAAGATGTTAGTATAAGGCTTTTTGCTCTTTCTTTGCAAGCCAAAGTCAAGAGTTGGTTCAAAGCTCTGCCTGATGCAAGCATTTCAGATTTCCAGCAGCTGGTCAAAGTTTTTCTCAACAGGTGGATGATCGGACAGAACCTTTTCTTGATTGTATAAGAGTATAACCAGCTGAAAGATTGCCAGGGGAGACAGTACAACAGTTTTCAGCCAGATTTAATCAAGTTTATTATTCGATGCCAGTTGATATAAGGCCTACTCCTAGATCTGCTCTCTTGCACTATCCGGGTGCCTTTGATCCGGAGATGGAGTTTCAGCTGAGAGAAAGGGATATTGCAACACTTCACGAGATGCAAAACAGTGCAGTAAATGTAGAGGCGCATCTGTTGATCCGAAGGGCAAGGATGAAGGAAGAAGAGATGAAAAACATAGATCCGGCCGAATCGACATCTCTAGAGGTGAAGCTTGACATTTTGGTAAGTGCAGTGGAAAAGATGATGGACAAGATCAACGCAAGAAATGCTTATGATGTTCAAGCCCATGGCTCGCTGATTGAAGAAGAACAAGTTGCTGATCCAAAACATTTTGTTTCTTACCCTAGTTGTCATAGATCTGATAATGATTGTTTTGTAGATCACCTTGGAGAAGAGAGATCTGTTGATATGACCTGCATGCTTGATGATATGTTTTATACCGATGATTTGCCTCAGTTTGATGAATATGATGATGATTATGTTCTCCAAACAGAAGCTAATCTTGCAGACAAATCAGCAGCTCGTTTGTGGGAGGAGGAAGTTCATTTTCAGCAGCTCGAATACAATGTTCAGCCATCACATATCAGCTATGACATTGACGAGGAAAGTGCAGCAAAGTTTGAAGTAAGTGAAGGATCTTTGCCTTTTTGTTTTGATTCGTTTCAGTTCATCAGAGATAACTACCATGCAATCAGAAATCAAATGTCAACAAGTCTTGATTTGAATCATCTTGAGAGCAATGAGAACCTTGTTCAAGACTTTACATATTCAGATTTGCAACCCCCGGAAGCCATTGATTTTCAAGTTGCAGATGAAGACTTGGAAGTGCACACACATGATTTAATGATTCAAGGTGACTCCGTACCATTCTGTTTTGAATCATTTCAGTTTTTGAAGGGTAGATTGCATAGTAAATCTTCAAATGAACAGCCTATAACAAATCAACAATCTCTCAATGTTAATGTTGAGGACGAGACATATAACAAAATTCTTGAGCAGCCTGTAGCATTAGATTTACAGCCACCAAATGAACTTGAAGGGCAGATTACAGATGAAGGTATGGCAGACGAAATACATGATTTGATGATGCAGGAAGATTCTATACCCTTTTGTTTCGAAGCATTTCAGTTTATAAGGCAGAATTCTCATAAAATCTCTCAAGAACAAGATGAACAACTAGAAGGATGTCATACATTTTCAATAGATGCATTACGACAGTCTTTTCAGGTTTTTCATGATCCAATAGCTGATGTTTTGGATGAGGTTTGGAGTCAAAGTCTTTCTCCATTGACTACATGTGAGCTTGAAACATGTGCTGATATGAATTTGATCCGGTAGCCGGTTTCTTTGTCATTTTCAGCAGAGATCTCGTCACAAGGCTCAGATCAAAGTTTGCATTCATGGTATGAGGAAACGAGAAGTAATCCATTGGATGAGCTAAGTTCCAGTGTGCTTGAATTTCATGATCCTTATGCAGTGTTTTTGGAGGCGGATAGAGAATTCATATCATCCAACGGATCTGTTTCCAAGTTGTCATGGGAGTTGCCTTTCAGTAGTTCTCTCTTGTTATTCATAAGCGAGAACTTGTGGAGAATTCAACCAGCAGACGTGATACTTACTTGGTTGCATTGGTTGTTTCATTTCACTTGATCAGGTGATGAATGAAACTGTTAGAGTAGGTTTTGATGAATAAGCTCCACTTTGAGCATCTTTTCCAGTTTTTCGGTTTTGTCTAAGTATTGAGTCAGTTTTTAGTTGAGTGAGAGTCAATTTGTGTTGTTAAGTCATCAGTTTTCAGTCATGCCTTTCAGCTTGAGTTTTTGACTCCATTGCCCAATGATTATAAAGCACTGGTCTGCTCTCCCAGAGGTCTAAGGTTCTTGGCACCTCCAAGGAGCTACCATCCCCATTGGAGCCAATGTTAGTGTCAGTCTTTCCAGCCTTCCTCCAGTGATCAAATATGCTCTTACAAAGTGGTCTCATAGTTTCCAAGTCAAATTTTGTCATTTCAGTGAGTCTTCAAGCAAAATTTGGTCACTAGGCATTAGGTCTAGGGTTTGCTTTCACTCCTTCTAAAGTTGTCCAAATGGCGGTCCATGTCATCATTCAGCTGATTCTATCATCATTCATAGGGTTTTCATTATCATCTCAGTGTCTAATGAGTCTTTTTACACCTTGTCCATGCTTCAGTTGCGCCTAGGTAAGGTCATTTTCCTCTCCTAGGGTTTTGAGGGCAATTTCTCTTGGACGGTCAAATCATCGGCAAAACTTGTTTCCTGATGTTCATACACCTTCCCCTATCCTTAAAGTACCTTATCAAACACTTCCCATCCCTTAGATCCGCCAAATTCCTCATTTTTGCACAAACCCTAGTTTCTAGCTACAACCTGGCAATTTTCTAGGTTGGGCCTGTGTTTTTCCCTTTTGGACCCCTTCCCCTCACTCAATCCCTAAGATTCCACTTTCCCCTGCTTCCTAACATCCCTCCCTACTTCCAAAAATTTCCCCAAGAATTTAGAAGCCCCTTATCCCCTTCATTTCGCTCCATTTCGACAAAATTCCTTGTTTCACACATCGGGACAAGTCGCACTCAAATGATGTTCCAGAGCAATCAAAGATGAATTGTGGAAAACTGAGAGAGGTTTTTGTCCACAATATGCCAAAGAAGAAAAAACTCCTTCACTTTTTGCACAGGTGTCATGGTTTTAGAGAAATGTCAAAATTACAATCGCCGGATCCAAGGAGGTTGGCCAAGGCACAAAAAAAGGAGAAAGAGGCCCGATCCCCTCCATATCTTGGCCGAGGCTTCACTGAAGGACCAAGGAACTAAATATCCTAGCCACAGCACAAATCCCAAGAAATTTTGAGCATTTTGGGTAAATTTTGGTTTTTTCAGGCAATTTACAGGTTTTGTCCATTAACGGGTCTCACCCCCCGCGCAACCCTTCATCCTGGCAACTCCATTTTGCAAAAACTCAGCATTTCCAGATTTGTCATGATAAGTTACATATGCTCATCCATGGACAAGAGATTTTATGAAGTTTTGGGCCTCCAGAAAGTCAAAAAACAAGCAAAAAATGACTTTCTGCCACATTTTTGAGACACAGAAAGCAGTCTTGGGAGATTGAACTTTTGGAGGGGAAAATGACCACCAAATTCAGAAGTTCTAGTTGGGTTGGAAATTAGACTCACATACCTTTCCAACAAGCCTACTCTTGCTCAATTTGGACACCTGGAAGTGCCCCAAAAGTGGTCCCAAAGGTGCGCGACCCGTCAGGCAAATTTCTCCAAATTTCAGTGTACAGCTCAGAAAAACGCAGTTTGACCCTGTTTGACTTTTTGGGGTAGATTATTATCTTCTTTGATGTAATTAATGTACTTTTATGACACTTTTACACTTATGTACCTCTTCTAGAAGATTCATTCATGAAAAAGGTGAAAATTAAATGAATGAATTGGTTTCCTAGCTTATAGAGGCAAGTTGTTTTGACTGCCTAGTTTTCAGTGCTTAGTTTAGAAGTGGTTGAAACAGCTCCTAGGATAGTGAGCTCGACCCATGGAGGCAGGGAAATAGGTTAGATGATCTATATTATGTACTTTCTTGCTCATTTTCATGGTTGGACTCTTGAGGGAAAAGCTATCATTGTATTATTCACTGTATCTCTGCAATTTTTGGCAAAGGAAGACCAGGGTTTTGCAGTCCTTTTTGGGATTCTTGTGGACACATGTGTTGATGGTGTGTTTCTCTTTTTACTTGTAAGTGTGTTATGTGAATCATTTCCTTACTTTTCCTTCTGCACATTAGGCAAATGAAGTGTTAAAGTAGAACTCATGACTGTCATGCTCTGCTTTTAAGTTTGCTTAATATCAATGTTTTCTACTGTTTAAGGAGAATTCAAATTTATTGTTTGCTCTCCTTAGCTCCTCACCTGTCTTTCTCATCCATTCACCTCAATCTAAGGCATCAATACTGTATCCTATCTCGCCCCAAAGAACCCCCTGCAGAAACTGTGTCCTATCCCCGCACCCAAAATTGCCACCCTCAATTTGCCACCAAAAAACCCTAAAAATCCCAAATCAACCCTTTGATCAGTTTACTAGCCTAAAATTAGTGTTACCTTATTGGTTATCTCGCCCATTGAAGATCTTCATCGAGATAGACCGGAGAGAGCCCTCTCCTGCCCCATAGGGCTAGCTACGAGGCTAAGTGGTTTGATGTTGCCTTGAGGTTTACCTTTCTCAGCCTGAGGTGAAATTTCAAGCGCTAACAGGTTCATTTCCCTGTATAGTGTCAATAGTTATTTCAATGATGACAAAATCATCTGGTCCCACCCATAGTATGTCCCTGCCAACACATTCTCCACCAGCATCATATTTCCCCCAATGATGTGATGGAAGGCATCACTCCAAGATCCATAACATTGTCGCGGTTGTAGCTCATGTCTTAAGCCTCTCTAAGTCACTAATCTAAATGGTGCACGAACACCCAGTACACACTGACGATAAAAAAACTCTATATGCCTCCCACAAGGCAACACTAGATGTATCTCCAATTAATGCCTCATTCCTTTCCAAAGCCTTTACCATTGCCTTTGCCAATTTCATTAGCCATAACAAACCAAATGAACACCCACACTAGGATTGCATGCCCAACATTCATCTTAGAATAAGTGTCACATGACCATGGTTATTATTTTTCTATTATTAGCTTTATTTGCATGGAATTTTGACCAAGGTTGTTACACCTTTCACTATAATTGTACCCTTAGTCTCGTGTGTGTACACACACACACACACGAAACAAAGGGTACAATTATAATGAAATGATACAATTAAAGGTTCTAGCCCACATAACAATATAACAATATAAATATAGCAACTCAATATCTAGGGCTTAATAAGGGGCTTTAAAGTTAATATGGGCTTGTTTAAGGCTTAACTGGCCCCTCCCCTTCAAACAAGTGTTATCCTCAACACTTAACTAAGAGTAGGTGTTTCTACATGAATAACTCATCTCCTTTATTGCCTCTTCCCCTGGTAGGTTCTTTCATTTGAGTGGTACTCAATAATTGCTTGATTCCTTAGTTGCTTAATCCTTATTTCAAGGATTGTTTCTAGTGAGGAGAAATCACTTTGGCTAAGGTTGAATGATGCCATTATCACACATTTCTTGAATTAGACACTCAATCTCACTATTCGGTGCATATGGATACTTATAAGGCCTAATGTTAGGTGATGCACTTCTCGGTTGCAAATGAATAACATGTTCATGATCTTGAGCAGGTGGAAGATCCTTAGTAATCTCTCCGAATACCTTGGAATGATTATTGATAAATTTTCAGAGATCCATTAGAGAAGAGCATATAAATGTTTGAACATCTAATGAGAACAATTGTGAAATTACAGTGTGGCATCCCTTATTAAGTAATTTTGTCATGTTATTAGAGCTTATCACTTCAGAAGGTTTCCCTTGGGTTCACATGAGCCCAATTCCCTTTCCTTTTAAGGAAAATTTCATGAAACGATATTGAAAATTAAGGGCCATTGTTCCTATTGATTGTAACCATTGGAATTCTAATACAATATTAGCACCACCCATTTGGATTACGATCATGGGACTATCCCATAGATACCCACCAATATTCACCTTAATACTCTAGCACTTCTATAAATTTAATGTATCCTCCATTTGCAATAATTACTTGAAATTCTAGTGTTGGAAATACAAAGCAAAGAAGAAGTTTTTCCAATTTATAATTGACAAAGTTATGGGTGCTACTAGAATTAATCAAGTATTACCTTTATCTTTTTTATATATCCTTCTATGTTGACAGCTTCTGGAGTATACATGTTAGCCAATGCATGACAATATATTGTTGGAGTAGTCTCTTCTAGCTCTAGATCTTATGTTGGTTCTAATTCTTGGTCTCTTCCTCTTCACGATCTATGCAAAATACTTTCTTCCTATCACATGTGTACCCCTTACTATACTAACTATCATAGTTATAACATAATCCCTTTGCTCTTGTTTCTTTTATTTGTTGAGGTGTCAACCTTATTGGTTGAGTGAGGTTAGGAGAGGTAGCATGATTTTATCTATCATTGTTTGTGATCACTCTTCTTGTATATATACTTTTACTTTCAAATTTCCTTTCCAAAATAAAAGCATGCTCTATTGATTTAGGTTCAAACATATGCACATCATGTTGGATGATATCCTTCAAAGTTCCCATAAATAGGTCTAAAACATTATCTTATGAAATATTCTTTACTGTAAGACTCAACTTTTGGAATTATTAGATGTGATCTGTAATTGGATCTATTTGCTAAAGATATACCAATTGACTAAAGAATGTATTTCCCTTAATATCCCCTTAATGTGTTATCAATTACTTTGTCAAAATAGACCAAAATACAATATAATCCTTTTTCCTTTCACCAAGCCATTGTTACCATACAAATTGATCTTGTTCTAAATATATGGATGCAATATTTATCTTTTGTAAGGTTGTCACTTTGTGTAGATCAAAGTATTGCTACATTTGGAATATCCATGTTATAGGATCATTACCATAAAAATTCCTCATATCAGTCTTCGAATTGAAGTATTTTCTCAGTGTTGTATATAATCCCGTATAAATTGGATCTTGAGGTGATGAAAAATCATGATTTTGGGATTCAACATTTGTGCTCTCCAATTATCATAGAATACTTCCCGTATGTGATTGGGTTTCAACATGATTGTTCTCCTTATTTTCATGATTTACTTGGATCTCCATATCTCTTTTAGGAAGCCTCTCTAAGATAACATTTACATGGAGTTCATGGACTTTTGTATTTCTTCCTTATTTTCCTCCACATTTTGTTCCATATTTGTTTGCTAATCCTTACACCTGTAACAACTGACTTTCCAACTTAGATACTCGTTACTGGACATCTTATGTCTTCATGAGTAATGGATGATCTTTCTAGAGGTTCAAAAAGCGAAGTAACTTTTGAAGCACCCTTAGAAGCCGTGATTAAATAAATGCTCATTTTTCCCTCTTTATCACAAATTTTGAATCACCAAAAATAGATCTTCCAAAACAAAAGTTATTCCAACTATAAGTCACATACCTTTTAAAACCCTAATTTCTAGACTATTAAGATGGATGACCTTTGTCCTAATATATATTTGAAATTTGATCCCTCATGACTATGAAAATTTTGCCTATAGTAATTTTTTTTAATTATTGATCAATATAAGCCTAAGATATGATGATTTTAAGACTAGGTCTCCTTGGTATATATATAGGAGATAAAGAGTACAATTATAATGAAAAGGTACAATGAAAGGTTTTTACCTACATAACAATATAACAATAAAAATGTAATAAATTAATATTTAGGGCTTAATAAGGGGTTTAAGAATTAACGTGGACTTGTCTAGGGCTTAACAAGAGGTGTCAAATCGTTGCATGTTTAGTTAAACCCAAATAATAGTCTATCTAAATCATATGGGATTTTGGTTGCCCATGAATGGATTGATGTGTTGATTTGATACTGTCATTTAAATTGATTGATTAAGAAGTATGAGATTGTCATAGGAATTGTTTGATTTATAGTATAAAAATGGCTTTGTTGTGAATAATTAATTCATTCACCATGTTGGCTTGATTATGGACTTGAAATCTATCTTTCATTATTTGACTTAAAAGCACAAATAATTGCCTCTATTTTGGAGCATGCATTTACATGTTTTTCTCTTACAAAAGTAAATATATTTGCTCAGAAATTGTCAAATTGATTTGCTTTCTATGTTTGTAAGAAAAGGAAATCCCCATGAAAAAATTGTCCATATAGTTTTACTTGTTGTAACTTTAGTAAGAGGTAATCCATAATGGATAAATTCTCTATATAGTTTTGCTTGTTATTGTTGTAGCAAGAGGCAACCCATATGGATAAGGTGTTCATATCGTTAAAGTTGTTATGCCTCTAGTGAAAAGACAATTTACTTGCCTATATTGTTTGATTGATGTGGTTTGTATGTCTTGCCTATCAATTTAATCTTTATTTTGCCAAGAAACATGAAGCTTGGTGTGGCTTTTATGTCATTTCATTATTGAATTCAGTGGAATATACAACATTGACAAGAGTTAAGTTTCGCATATATGGGTAAGTAATGTAAATGCCAAATGGTCATGAAGCTTGATGTGGCTTATATGCAATTTCATTGTTGCATTTGGTGGAATGTTGTACATTGACATGAGTTAAATTTTGCATATATGTGTAAGTAATGTAAATGCTAAATGGCCACGTATTCTTCTATAATCATCGAGGTAAATTTTGCACATATATGTAAGTAATGTAAATGGTAAAATGGTGCTTATGCTCAAGTAACTTTTTAGTTGAGTTTTGCATGTGTGAAAGTGAGATGTTTATGGAAAATTGATATTCTTGTTGTGTATTTTCCGGGATGGAAATGCTTATGAATGAAAGATTTAATTTGATTGTATTGTCTTCATTGGCTAATTATGTGCATTTGATGTCCTAGTCTAAATAGTAGGCTAATCTAAGATATATTTAAGAGAAATCGAACTAATGTGTTTATGGAATTCAAAATCGAGGAAGAGTTTGTTAACTTGAAATTATTGCTAATTTTAATTTTCTCTAATTATTCATATTGTATTAGCATATTCAATTGAGAAGCAAGAACTAAAGGCTTTTCATTAAGAGTCATTGGCAAGCTAAAGGTGAGGAAAATTTTAAGTATCATACCATTCTGATAACGTATAAGGGTGGTTAGGTATGTTATAATTATTAAATTCTTTATTTATCCAATTTATAGATACTGTAATATCCCACAAATTCCCTAGAGAAAATCACTTTGATACCATATGATATTTAAATTTTTGTGGACCTTCCAATCATCAGTACTTCATAATACATCATACAAATTAATGCAAAATACTATGAAGTTTATCCTCCCTTAAGTAATGTTAACTTATGATTAAAAATGTAATGCTCTAAAAATAATACTCAAAACCCTGAATTACAATTAGAATATAAAAGAGAAGCTATCACTATAAAATGAACATAAGATCTGCCCTGGGATACTTAAGAAGAAGGTTGCGTCTATGTTTTTCCCTTTTCTTCTTAGATATAAAATGCAATATATAAAGAGAGATGGACTTAATATGGAGTTACAATAGATATTATGTCCTAAATTATTACTATAAGGTCTTCTACTTCCTCCATTTTGCTCAAAATATACCACTCCTTTTCTCTACTCATCTACAAAATAGTAAATCAATACACTTGGGACAAAACATGTTTCTTTTCTTTAAGCCTAGTGTTAACATGCTTGATAGCCATCTAAGGTTAGGCGTAGGATTTTTGCATGCACTAGTTTCCAATTGAGGGTAGGGCTTTGGAACCTATAGAATTTTTTTGAAGTCCACATGTGACTAGCTCTACACGTATGAGTAATGGGCGTTAATGTGTCATCCACTTCTACAATGGTAAAAACATAGCTCAACTTGCGTGAAACATTTTTTCTCTCACATAGACTCTAATTAAGATGCTCTTTGGATTGTTGGAAATCTCTCAATGAGTAAAATGTTGTCAAACTCTACGGACTTTTTTGCAAACTTTGACCCCTTGAATAATGATTCAATGCTTGAAACAAGTTCTAGATGATTTAGGAAGCCAAATCATTGAAATAGGATTTGCCCCTAAAGTGGGCTCGACAAATCCATGGCTCTAAATTTTCCACTCAAAAGTACCAAAACATATGACAAATTATAGAGTGATCCACTTGGGATCACCTTTGACCCTAAAATCCCTTAATTGCAAGTTTGCTAAAAATCAAAATGGCATATTCTTGGTTTAGGATTTCATTCCATGTTAATTTAACTCCTTGTGCAAAAAACATATAGAAATCTTTTACAAAGAATGTAACAATCCCACATTGACAAGAATTGTGAGATAATACTAGTTCATAAAGTATGGCATACACACTCATTTTCCTACTCCACTTTGGTGTTAACATTACTTAGAAGTGCATATGCATGTTAGATAACCCATTATTCATGATTGTTGCCTTTGTAATACTTTTTTTTGGAAAGAAAAGATTTTATAAAATGTTATGTCTCTATCTAGAAGCAAACAAATATTCATTTAATGGAGCAATATGATTGTGTCCAACAATTCCAACTAAACTTCCCATGAATAATGGAGCATTATTCATGATTGTTGCCTTTGTAATACTTTTTTTTTGGAAAGAAAAGATTTTATAAAATGTTATGTCTCTATCTAGAAACAAACAAATATTCATTTAATGGAGCAATATGATTGTGTCCAACAATTCCAACTAAACTTCCCACAAACCATTGGCAAGGTATGTAAAGAAGATCACACCCAAAGGCTATATCAAATTTAAAACATAAAATCTTAAATTGCACAACATTTTAAGAAATAGTGAAAGATTAAGATTGTGAGGTTGTAAATACTAGTTCATTTATATAAAATAAATGATTGGTAAATACTAATGGACATCACTCCACAATAAACATCAAAATACTTACTTCATCATGCATTTGAAGTTGCTAAAATTAAAAAAATTATAAAAAAGAACTAAATTATAACTTTATTTAAAATTATTATTATTATTATTTTATAATCTTGGTAGGACTACATCTTCACCATGCCCAACTTCTCATCCCTATCGGAGCTACCCAAGCAGACTTAAAATTATTATTATTAATATTAGTGATAAAAAAGATTAATATATAAGTTAAACACACACACACACACACACACACACACACACAATATATATATATATATATATATATATATATCTTTTAAGATTTCTTACCATAGATATTCTTAATATCAGCCTAGATCCATCTTAATTCTGGATCTACAAGTGCTTAGAGGGATCAAATCTCTTGATTATTTGATCTTAAGACATTTCCATCTCAAGAGATTTGATCTCTCTCCACTCTTGTGGATTGGGAGTTAAAGATGGATCTAAAAACCAATGGTGCCTTAACTACTCATTAAAAAATTAATAAAAGGTTAAACATAGAATTTTTATTTTAACATAAGGTTATTTTTATTTTTATTGTGTGGAGCGCTCTACAACAGAGTATGGAGGTAGTTTAACATTTAACATTTTTAAGCTAATGTCTACCCTGATTAATTAATTTAATGTATGCCCTATTTAAAAATCAATCTAATTATTATTATGTATAAACACAATATAAATTTAAAACATAAAAATTTATGAACACTTAAAAAAGAGGTATGGTAAATAAATAAAACCTCTTTTATACTTACTCGAGAGGTATGATAAATAAATAAAATATCCAAACACTATACTTATGGTAAATAAATAAAACCAATTTTTATATTTACTCCATAAACCTCTTTATATTTAAAGAAACTCAAAAAAAGGTTTTGTTTAGGTGAAGCTTATGGACCATATACCATGGGATAAATTATTATTAATACCATGGGCCAAATACTATATTTATAATAGAGGTATGGTAAATAAATAAATATAAAAGAGGTATAAAGAGGTATGGTAAATAAATAAAAATATATCAAATAGGATAAGAAATCAACATTTGATTATATACCAAGCCTATGGGCCAAATACCATGGTAAATAAAAGAGGTATGGTAAATAAAAAAAATATAAATAAACTAGAGACATAGTAAATAAATAAAACATCTTTTTATATTTACTCCAAAAACCTCTTTATATTTATGAACATTAAAAAAAGAGGTTTTATTTAGGTGAAGCATCTGAGCCAAATATTATTAATACCATGCAAAAAAAGGTTGTTGAATTAATGTCTGTGATGCATATCAAGTTTAATGAGAAATATTTCGGTGCAAATCACATTGTAATATTTTTGTCCATTCATTTCGAAACGAGTGTGGTTCATCTTAGGACAAGTTGAAGAACTAGATCATGGCTACAGGTTAAATAGCGAGTGTGGTTCATCTGAGGACAAGTTGAAGAAATAGATCATGGCTACAGGTTAAATAGGGAGAGCAGGTTTTCCAACCGCTATATTTGACTAGGAAACAACTATATTGGAGGCAATTTCACTGAGAAACGGCTAAATTTGACTAGGAAAAGTTATTAATGTTATGATTTTTACCAAATTATTGTTATATATTACCAACATTTTTTTTAACTAAAACGGTTATGATTTTATTGATTTGAAAAAACTTGGGTCTATGCCCAAGCTGCTCCGATTACATTACATTACATATTTCAGGCTGTTGTTGTTCTAATCAGCGTGATTTTCAGGGCATTTGAATAGTACTTTCAGTGTTTACAATTAGCAGTCCTTTCAGCACGGAGCTGCCTTTGTTTGCAAGCTGGTCCGCTTCACTGTTTGACTTTCTAAGTATATGATAAAACTTACATGTATCAAAATCTAGAAGTACTCTCTTCAGGCTGGCATTGCTAAATAAGCTTCCCATCTTTAGGCTCTTTATTATTAACTCTCAGTCTCCCATCTTCAGGCTCTTTATTATAACTCTGAGTCTCCCATCTTCAGGCTCTTTATTATTAACTCTGAGTCTCCAAAAACTTGAAGATCTTTAAACTCCTTTATCTCTTGCATATTTATTACCAACATTTGAATAAAAGTAAAATTTGTATTAAAAATTAAGAAAATTAATAAATTAGTTGTCCAATTATAATTAAATAAATAAAAGGTTAGTAAATTAACATGGAGGTTAGTTGTTTTTTTTTGTACCACCAAAAATTGTAATCACTCAATCAAATATAATCATTAATAACCTAAAAATAGCTAATATGGAAAAATAATTAAATGAATATGTATATAAGAAATCAAAAACATTATAGTATGGAAAGATATGTAAATATATACATTCCGAATTTAATAAAATATATAAATAAATAGTTAATAAGGTATTATGCAAGATGGTTTCTTTCTTATTAATATCATAGATATAATTTGTAAGAAATAACTCACAAGACCCTAACTTCTTATATACCTAGAAAAAACAAAATGAAGGATATAATAAGGATATAATATATATATAATATAATATATATATATATATATATATATATATATATATATATATATGTATGGAGTACTAAATAAATATATATGTATATTATGAAATAGCTATTTATAATATGGAATAATATGTAAATATATACTTTCCGAATTACATATATAAATAAATAGTTAATTAGTTATTATACAAATTAGTTTTCTTGTAAGAATTAACTCACACGACCTTAACCTATTAAAATACCTATCTAGAAAGAAAACAAAAATCAATATAAAAATGGATATATATATATATATATATATGGAGGAGTGAAGGAAAATAGAGAGACGAGAAGGGAAAAAAGGACAATGATCAAACAAGGCAAGGAGGGGGAAAACAAGGAACCAGGCTGGGGACGGCGGGGTGTGGGAGTGAAAAAACGAGGAAGCAGCTAGGAGGAGAGGGTAGTAATCAACCGTCATCTCTATTGAGGTTTCTCGGCCTTCTTTCAATTTCTTTGGCTTCCCTAAATTTCCGGTGATGGAAATGCGCCACCTTGGCAATAACACTGGCCTCCTCAATGCATACATGGTTTTCGTCTTCTCTGCATGTTCAGCCAGGGCGGAAGACCGAGTTCTTCTATGTTTTATGTCGACTGAGTGCTCATTAATCATTTGATTAATAGAGCGACCAGTCTCACCAACATATGGGGTCCCACAGGAACATGGAATAACATAAACACCTTTCGTGTCCTTAAGGTCAACCGGGTCTTTTACCGATCTAAGGGAGCTACGGATGGTGTTAAGAGGTCTAAAGGTAGAGGAACATTATGCTTCCTGAGATTCTAGCAATCTTATCAGTCATCCCC